>CM075290.1:1529239-1535766 GCA_037672795.1 Lagerstroemia speciosa | reverse complement strand
CGTGGTCGAGGAAGCCGCTGCAATGCTACCATGCTCGAGCAAGGCTGCTACAGTGACCTAGCAAGCCATAGCAGCGATCGATCAGTGATCGGGCATTGTTCGAGCAAGATTGCTACCGTGCTGCTACGCTACTGCACTGCTATGCTACCATGGTACGGTGGTCGAGCAAGGCTGCCACCGTGGTACCATGGTCGAGGAAGTTGCTTTAATGCTATCGTGCTACCTTGGTACCGTGGTCGAGCAAGGTTGCTACCGTGGTACTGCGGCCTAGCAAAAGCCGCGGCAATAATCGAGTACTGCTCGAACAAGCAACGGCAGTGATCGATCAGTGCTGGAGCAAGGCTGGTACTGTGATCGAGCAAGCCACAGCAGTGATCGATCAGTGCTAGAGCAAGCTTGCTATCGTGATCGAGCAAGCCATAGCAGTGATCGATTAGTGATCGAGCACTGCTCGAGGAAGGCTGCTACCGCGCGGCTACGCTACGAGCTGCAATGCTACCGCGGTACCATGGTCGAGCAAGGCTGCCACCGTGGTACCGTGGTCGAGGAAGCTGCTTCAATGCCACCATGCTCGAGCAAGGCTGCTACCGTCATGTAGCAAGCCACAGCAGTGATCGATCAATGATCAAGCACTGCTCCAGGAAGCCTGCTACCGTGCTGCTACATTACCGCGCAGCTATGATATCACGGTACCGTGGTCGAGCAAGGCTGCCATTGTGGCACCGTGGTCGAGGAAGTTGCTTCAATGCTACTGTGCTCGAGCGAAGCTGCGGCCCTGCTACCTGTGTACCGTGGTCGAGCAAGGCTGCTACCGTGGTGCTGTGGCCAAGGAAAAGCCACGACAATGATTGAGTACCCCTCCAGCAAGGATGCTACCCTGCTCGAGCAAGCCACGACAGTGATCGATCAGTGCTGGCGTAAGGCTGGTACTGTGATCGTGCAAGCCACAGCAATGATCGATCAGTGCTGGAGCAAGCCTGCTACAGTGATCGATCAAGCCTCCAGCACTGATCGATCAAGCCATAGTTGTGATCAATCAGTGATCGAGCACTGCTCGAGGAAGGCTGCTACCGCGTAACTACGCTACCACGCTACTACGATAACCCGGTACTGTGGTCGAGCAAGGCTGCTACTTTTGTGCCGTGGTCAAGCAAAAGCCACGGCAGTGATCAAGTACTGCTCGAGTAAGGATGCTGCTGTGATCGACCAAGCCACGGCAGTGATCGATCAGTGCTAGAACAACGCTGCTACCTTATCAAGAAAGCTACGGCCGCGATCTAGCAGTGCTGGAGCAAGGCTGCTACCATGACCGAGTATGCCACAGCAGTGATCGATCGGTGCCGGAGCAACGCTGCTACCATGATCGAGCAAGCTGCAGCAGTGATCACTCAGTGATCGAGCACTGCTCGAGTAAGGCTTCTACCGTGCTGTTACGCTACTGCGCTGCTATGCTACGGCGGTATCATGGTCGAGCTAGGCCGCCACCTTGGTGCCGTGGCCGAGGAAGCTGCTTACAATGCTACCATGCTTGAGCAAAGTTGCGGCCGTGCTACATTGGTACTGTGGTCGAGCAAGGCTGCGATCGTGGTACCGTGGTTGAGGAAGCTGATGCATTGCTACCTTGATCGATCAGTGCTGGAGCAAGGCTGGTACCTTGATCGAGCAAGCCACAACAATGATCGATCAATGATTGAGCACTGCTCGAGCAAGGCTGCTACCGTGGTACCGTGGTACGATGGTCGAGCAAGGCTGCCGCCGTGGTACCGTGGTCGAGGAAGCTACTGCAATGCCACCTTGGTACCGTGGTCGAGCAAGGCAGCTACCATGGTCCCATGGCCGAGCAAACGCCACGGTAGTGATCGAGTACTGCTCTAGCAAGGATGTTACCGTGATTGAGCAAGCCATGGCGGTGATCGATCAGCGCTGGAGTGAGGCTGCTACCCTGATCAAAAAACCCATAGCAGTGGTCGATTAGTGCTAGAGGAAGGCTGCTACTGTGATCGAGCAAGCCGCGGCGGTGATCGATCAGTGCTGGAGCAAGGATGTTACCATGATCGAGCAAGCCATGGCAGTGATCGATCAGTGCTGGAGCAAGGTTGCTATCGTGTTCGAGCAAGCCACGGCAGTGATCAAGCAGTGGTCGAGCAATGCTTGAGCAAGCCTTCTACCATGATCGAGCAGTGCTGGAGCAAGGTTGCTTCCATGATCGAGCAAGCCACAGCAGTGATCGATCACTGCTGGAGCAAGGGTTGTACCCTGATTGAGTAAGCCACAGCAGTGATCGATCAGTGCTGGAGCAAGGCTGGTACCTTGATCGAGCAAGCCACAACCATGATCGATCAATGATTGAGCACTGCTCGAGCAAGGCTGCTACCGTGGTACTGTGGTACGGTGGTCGAGCAAGGCTACCGCTGTGGTACCGTGGTCGAGGAAGCTGCTGCAATGCTATCTTGGTACCGTGGTTGAGCAAGGCTGCTACCGTGGTACCGTGCCCGAGCAAAAGCCATGGCAGTGATCGAGTAATGCTCGAGCAAGTATGCTACCGTGATTGAGCGAACCACGGTAGAGATAGATCAGTGCTGGAGCAACGCTGCTATCATGATCGAGCGTGCCACAACAGTGATCGATCAGTGCAGGAGCAAGGCTGCTACTGTGATCGGTCAAGCCATAGCAGTGATCGATCAGTGATGGAGCACTGCTCCAGCAAGGCTTCTACTGTGCTACTAGGCTGCCGCGCTGCTATGCCGCTGCTGTACCGTGGTCGAGCAAGGCTGACATTGTGATACCGTGGTCGAGGATGCTGCTACAATGCTACCGTGCTCGAGCACAACTGTGGCCATACTACCTTGTTACCGTGGTCGAGTAAGGCAGCTACCATGGTACCGTGGCCGAGCAAAAGCCACGACAGTGATCGAGTAATGCTCGAGCAAGTATGCTACCGTGATCGAGAGAGCCACGGCAGTGATCGATCAATGCTTGAGCAAGGCTGCTACCATTGTCGAGCAAGCCACGACAGTGATTGAGTAGCGCTGGAGCAAGGCGGCTACCATGATCTAGCAAGCCATAGCAGTGATTGAGCAGTGCTTGAGCAGGGATCCTACCATGATCGAGCAAGCCACAACAGTCATCGATCAGTGCCAGAGCACTCCTCGAGCAAGACTGTCACCGTTCTGCTACACTATCGCGCTTATATGTTACCGCACCGTGGTCGAGCAAGGTTGCCACCGCGGTACTGTGGTCGAGCAAGGCTGCCACCACGGTACTGTGGTCGAGGAAGCTACTGCAATGCTTTTGTGCTCGAGCAAAGCTGTGGCCGTGCTACCTTGGTACCGTGGTCAAGCAAGGCAGCTACCAAGGTGCCGTGGCCGAGCAAATGCCACGGTAGTGATCGAGTACTGCTCTAGCAAGGATGTTACCGTGATTGAGCAAGCCATGGCAGTGATCGATCAGTGCTGGGGTGAGGCTGCTACCCAGATCGAACAACCCACAGCAGTGGTCGATTAGTGCTGGAGGAAGGCTGCTACTATGATCGAGCAAGCCACGACGGTGATCAAACAGTGGTCGAGCAGTGCTGGAGCAAGCCTTCTACCATGATCGAGCAGTGCTGGAGCAAGGTTGCTTCCATGATCGAGCAAGCCACGGCAATGATCGATCACTGCTGGAGCAAGGCTGGTACCCTGATTGAGTAAGCCACAACAGTGGTCGATCACTGCTGGAGCAAGGCTGGTACCTTGATCGAGCAAGCCACAACAATGATCAATCAATGATTGAGCACTGCTCGAGCAAGCCTGCTACCGTGGTACGGTGGTCGAGCAAGGCTGCCGCCGTGGTACCGTGGTCGAGCAAGGCAGCTACCATGGTGCCGTGGCCGAGCAAACGCCACGGTAGTGATCGAGTACTGCTCTAGCAAGGATGTTACCGTGATTGAGCAAGCCATGGCGGTGATCGATCAGCGCTGGAGTGAGGCTGCTACCCTGATCGAAAAACCCACAGCAGTGGTCGATTAGGGCTAGAGGAAGGCTACTACTGTGATTGAGCAAGCCGCGGCGGTGATCGATCAGTGCTGGAGCAAGGATGTTACTGTGATCGAGCAAGCCATGGCCGTGATCGATCAATGCTGGAGCAAGGTTGCTATCGTGTTCGAGCAAGCCACGGCAGTGATCAAGCAGTGGTCGAGCAGTGCTTGAGCAAGCCTTCTACCATGATCGAGCAGTGCTAGAGCAAGGTTGCTTCCATGATCGAGCAAGCCTCAGCAGTGATCGATCACTACTGGAGCAAGGGTGGTACCCTGATTGAGTAAGCCACAACAATGATCGATCAGTGCTGGAGCAAGGCTGGTACCTTGATCGAGCAAGCCACAACCATGATTGATCAATGATTGAGCACTGCTCGAGCAAGGCTGCTACCGTGGTACTGTGGCACGGTGGTCGAGTAAGGCTACCGCCGTGGTACCATGGTCGAGGAAGCTGCTGCAATGCTACCTTGGTACCGTGGTCGAGCAAGGCTGCTACCGTGGTACCGTGCCCGAGCAAAAGCCATGGCAGTGATCGAGTAATGCTCGAGCAAGTATGCTACCGTGATTGAGCGAGCCACGGCGGTGATCGATCAGTGTTGGAGCAAGGCTGCTACCATGATCTAGCAAGCCATAGCAGTGATCGAGCAGTGCTTGAGGAGGGATCCTACCATGATCGAGCAAGCCACAGCAGTCATCGATCAGTGATCGAGCACTCCCCGAGCAAGGCTGCCACCATGCTGCTACACTACCGCGCTTGTATGATATCGCATCGCGGTCGAGCAAGGCTGCCACCGAGCTACTGTGGTCGAGGAAGCTGCTGCAATGCTGTTGTGCTCGAGCAAAGTTGTGGCCATGCTACCTTGGTGCCGTGGCCGAGCAAACACCATGGCAGTGATCGAGTACTGCTCGAGCAAGGATGTTACTGTGGTCGAGCAAGCCATGGCAGTGATCGATCAGTGCTGGAGTGAGGCTGCTACCCTGATCGAACAAGCCACAGCAGTGGTCGATTAGTGCTGGAGCAAGGCTGCTACCTTGATCGAGGAAGCCACGGTGATGATCGATTAGTGCTGGAGCAAGGATGCTACCGTGATCGAGCAAGCCACGACAGTGATCAATCAGTGCAGAAGCAAGGTTGCTAGCAAGCCACGGTAGTGATCGAGCAGTGGTCGAGCAGTGCTTGAGCAAGGCTGCTACCATGGTCGAGCAGTGCTTGAGCAAGGTTGCTACCATGCTCGATTAGTGTTGGAGCAAGGCTGCTGCCATGATCGAGCAAGCCACAGCAGTGGTCGATCAGTGATCGAGCACTGCTCGAGCAAGGCTGCTACCACGCTGCTACGCTACTGTGCGGCTATGCTGCCACGGTATCGTGGTCGAGCAAGGCTGCCACCGTGGTGCTGTGGTCGAGGAAGCTGCTGCAATGCTACCGTGCTCGAAGAAGCTGCTGCAATGCTGCCACGCTCGACCAAAGTTGCGGCTGTGCTACCGTGGCACCGTGAACGAGCAAGGCTACTACTGTGGCACCGTGGTCGAGCAAGGCTGCTACCGTGGTACCGTGGCTGAGCAAAAGCCACAATAGTGATCGATTGTTGCTCGAGCAAGGATGCTACCATGATCAAGCAAGCCACGATAGTGATCAATCGGCACTGGAGAAAGGCTGCTACTATGATCGAGCAAGCCACCGCAGTGATCGAGCAAGGCTGCAGCCATGATCGAGCAAGCAACAGCAGTGATCGATCAGTGCTGGAGCAAGGCTGCTACCATGATCGAGCAAGCCACAGCAGTGGTCGATCAGTGCTGGAGCAAGGCAGGTACCGTGATCCGGCAAGCAACAGCGGTGATCGATTAGTGCTGGAGCAAGGCTGCTACCGTGATCACACAAGCCACAACAGTGATCGATTAGTGCTAGAGCAAGGCTGCTACTATGATCGAGCAAGCCACAACAGTGATCGATCAGTGATCGAGCAAGCCACCGCGCTACTACGCTACCGTGCTGCTATGCCACCGCGGTACAGTGGTCGAGCAAGACTGCCACCGTGGTACCGTAGTGGAGGAAGCTGCTGCAATGCTACCATGCTTGAGCAAAGCTGCGGCCATGCTACCTTGGTACCGTGGCCAAGCAAGGTTGCTGCCGTGGTACCATGGTCGAGCAAAAGCCACGACAATGATCGAGTCCTACTCGAGCAAGGATGCTACCGTGATCTAGCAAGCCACGGCAGTGATCAATCAGTGCTGGAGCAAGGCTGCTACCATGATCGAGCAAGCCACGGTAGTGATCGTGCAGTGCTTGAGCAAGGCTGCTACCATAAGCAAGCCACAGCAGTGATTGATCAGTGATCGAGCAAGGCTGCTGCCCTGATCAAGCAAGCGAAAACCGTGATCGAGCAGTGATGAGCAAGGCTGGTACCGTGATAGAGGAACGCTGAAGCAGTGCCTGGGCAAGGCTGTTGCCGAGCTGATGTAAGGCACGACAGTGATTGCGTAGTGCTTGACCAAGGCTGCTTCCGTGATAGAG
>CM075290.1:1519239-1524239 GCA_037672795.1 Lagerstroemia speciosa | reverse complement strand
GAGCTTCTTCTTGCCCTTATCCTCCTTTCCCTTGGCTGTGGACTTGGACAGCTTGTCCTTGTCCTTGCCTTGCACTTTCTTCCCACTGTCCTCCACACGAGTGTTGCGCAAGTCAAGCAGCATATCAGCCGCTGCTAGAGCCATCGGGAGGTCCTTCACGCCTTGGCGTCTGAGCTCTAGTTGAGCCCATGGCTGCAAGCCCTTCAGAAACGTGTATAGCTTGTCCGTATCTGACATATCGGTCACGTCAAGCATCAAGGAGCTGAATTGCTTGATGTAGTCATGCACCAAGCTGGTCTGCCTCAGCTTCTCGAGTGCATCCCAAGCTACCCAGGC
This sequence comes from Lagerstroemia speciosa, assembly GCA_037672795.1. Taxonomy (NCBI): domain Eukaryota; kingdom Viridiplantae; phylum Streptophyta; class Magnoliopsida; order Myrtales; family Lythraceae; genus Lagerstroemia; species Lagerstroemia speciosa. The sequence goes on along the minus strand of CM075290.1, from coordinate 1,523,903 downwards.
TGTGTTGCTCGGCAGGAACTGCTCCTTCAACTCCTGCCTCAGTGCTTCCCACGTCTCAATACGTGGTCTCCCCGCACTGACGGCATCTTGGACCCGCGTCCGCCCCCATAGCTTAGCATCATTTGCCAAGTACATGGTGGTAACCATGACCTTGTCCGCCTCTGGGACTTTCACAGCATCAAAGTATGTCTCCATGTTCCAAAGGAAGTTCTCTAACTCCTTTGAACTTCGAGTACCTTGAAATGCCTTGGGCTCGGGGATCTTCACCTTCCCACGAGTCTCACTCCCTGATGCTACTCCTTGAGTAGCCAGTTGTCGCTTGATCAAGACCATGTCGTCTTGCAGTGCAGCGACATCAGAGACCAGACACTTCACAAGGTCTGTCAATGTCCCACCAAGGTGATTGCCCTCTCCGACATTGTCTTCGAGAGCAAGGATGCGCTCATGAACAGCGTTTAGCAAAGGCGCACCTTCTGTCACTGCAGCAACTTGCCTCTCCAAGGCTGCCATACATTCTTGCAATGCCTCCATTGATCAAGTCGTCACAGTTGTGATGTTGTCAAAACTAGGGCTCTGATACCAATTGTCACGGGGCCAAAGGTGCTACTCGAATACCTTAGCACTGCTAGGTGTCACAGCACTCTCTGTCGACCAGCCAACAAAATTCGCACAACTGAGGCTCACAAGCCTAGAATTGATCGAGGGAACACAAGTAGAAGTTGGGACAAAAAGTATCTTGTATTATTCCACAGCAAGTTACAAAAACCTAACATTACAAAACTCTTGATCGAGTATATGCCTCACTGCACCGACTGCTTACACTCCCCACTCGATCCTCACACTAGGTTCAGCACCCACACTCTCCTCACGGTGTTTCTCTCGTGCTCTCTCTTGCCTAAATGTGAATTCTGAAGTGTATGACTCAAATGAGAGTCCATGCCTATTTATACATGAAGCCCAACAACCAAATAGGCCAGGTAATCTAGACTTTCCCTAACGACAAGTCTATACAAGGCAGTTGGCCATGTTGCCATATTGGATCCCTGATCCTCGCAAGCTTCCCGATTTGGCACACCTAGCTTCCATAGATAGGGCTAATTCTCCACCTAAGAATCCACTTGCCTTGTTGGATCCCCTGGTCCTTGGTCAACTTCCATATCTGGCGTGATTGACTTCCATAAGGGGCTTCTAGGCATATCCGTGATTGCCTTCCCCAATCATGGATTGATTGGATCCATGCCATGATTCCCACTACTCTCCATAAGGCAAGTTGTGATCCAGGAACTTGATTGATCCTTCCACCGTGGCCCGTATCTGTTCCAAGGAACGCTGCTCAAGCACTCCATAGCATCCGTAGCATGTACCCAGAAATAATCTCTGGGCTTCATCGCTTTCCGGGTACTAGCAACCACAGGCATGATTGAGAACCTGTCTCATGATCAAGCACCATCACAGTGCCTTGCTGGAACAGTCATGTGCATCGTGATCCAACACCTCGACACTTAGTCGCTAACGTGCCCACCCAGCACGTTGCTCGCTACCATGACCCCGAGGCACGCTCATGGTAGGCGGGTATTGGGATACCACTCTAGGGTTCTAACAGTAGGCCACTATCCTACATCGAAAGTTGATAGGGCAGAAATTTGAATGATGCATCGCCGGCACGATGGCCGTGCAATCCGTCAAGTTATCATGAATAATCAAAGCATCGGGCAAAACCTGCGTCGACCTTTTATCTAATAAATGCATCCCTTCCAGAAGTCAGGGTTTGTTGCACATATTAGCTCTAGAACTACTAGGTTATCTGAGTAGCAGATACGATCAAACAAACTATAACTGATTTAATGAGCCATTCGCAGTTTCACAGTATGAATTAGTTCATACTTGCACGTGCATGGCTTAATCTTTGAGACAAGCATATAACTACTGGCAGGATCAACTAGGTCGCATACATCGACGGCGCCGCACCAGCCCGTGTGCCCCGCCAGTGCTAGGCCGGGAGTGACACGGACAAGGCATGAGCATCATTCCAATGAAGCATAACAATCCAGGCACAGGTCGGCCTAGTTCATACTTGCACATGCATGGCTTAATCTTTGAGACAAGCATATAACTACTGGCAGGATCAACTACGTCGCATATATCGACGGCACCGCACCCGCCCGTGTGCCCCGCCAGTGCTAGGCCGGGAGTGACACGGACAAGGCACGAGCATCATTCCAATGAAGCATAACAATCCAGGCACAGGTAGGTCGAGGGCCATGTACCCATGAAATGTTCTACATCTGAGAGGTTGAGCTGGCACACCCTAGCCATCGCAGCACCCATCACTGTGGCTGTGTGCGTGGTGCAGGGGGGCCACTGCATTGTCCAACAATCGCCTCGGAAGGCAATCATTGGAGAGCACACACACGACATTCAATACCGCTTGACACGGTAGACAACACAGGAACTAGCTGTAATGTCACGAGGAAAGGCGCCTGCAACGTGCAATGAGGAGTCGACGAGCGGACAGTCTAGTGGCCATACCACCACCGGGCTTGCCAGCAAGCACGACCATATCACCACTAACACACCATCACGCATGCTGGTGCACAGTCACACGAACGTACCTGCTGCCCCGCTCTGAGGAGTTCCTCGGTCGGGAAAGTGGACAGTCCGCTAGACCGCGACCAGGTGCTAGACGCGAGAACAAACCAATGCTAGAGCATACCACGAGCAGTGTGACATCGTGATCAAGAAACACGTGACAAATGATCGAGCAAGGGACGATGCGCGATGGAGCAAGGGACAGTGGTTGATCGAGCAGCGCGGCTGAGATCGATAACCGTAGTGCAACGTGCTGATCATGGGGTAGATCATTGGGGCACCATGAATTATGTTGTCGAATGATCGTACCCCGGGTTGCAGCACCGGCTACTAGCACAGGAATGTGCACGCGACCCGCCTGGCTAGCTCCAACCACAACCCGGCTACTAGCGATGCAGGAGTTGCCACGTTATCATGGTCGTAGCAGTGCTACCAACACCCGAGCACATCCATATGCTAGGTAGTGATGGATGTGCGTCGGGAGGCATAGCGGGCGTAAGGGGGTAGGCTGCACCTCTACCCCCTTAAAGAGCTTATTTTAAGTTCTTCTCCATCCTCGAAGGTGATATTATGACCCCCAAATTTTACACCAACTCCTTCTGCTCGAGCAATGATCGAGCAACGGACTGGAAAGCTTGAGCAACGCAGCAAGGTGCTAGAGTACTACCCAAGTAAGTGTATAGCAACCCACGGCAGTGATTGAGCTAGCCATGACAGTGATCGAGCTAGCCATGACAGTGATCGAGCGCTGCTCGAGCAAGGCAGATGCCGTGGTTGAGGAAGAATGCTACCGTGGTCGAGCAAGCCACGGCAGTGATCGATCAGTGCTGGAGCAAGGCTGCTACCATGCTCGAGCAAGCCACGACAGTGATCGAGCAGTGCTTCAGCAACGCTGTTACCATGATCGAGCAGTGCTGGAGCAAGGCTGCTTCCATGATCGAGCAAGCCACACCAGTGATCGATCAGTGCTGGAGCAAGGCTACTACAGTGATCGAGCACTGCTCGAGCAAGGCTGCTACCGCGCTGCTATGCTACCGCGGTACCATGGTCGAGCAAGGCTGCGACCATGGTACCGTGGTCGAGGAAGCTGCTGCAATGCTACTGTGCTCGAGCAAAGTTGCGCCCATGCTACCTTGGTACCGTGGTCGAGCAAGGCTGATACCGTGGTGCCATGGTCGAGCAAAAGCCACGGCAGTGATCGAGCACTGCTCGAGCAAGGATGCTACCGTGATCGAGCAGGGCACGACAGTGATCGATCGATGCTTGAGCAAGGCTACTACCCTAACCGAGCAAGCCACCCCAGTGATCAATTAGTGCAGGAGCAAGGTTGCTACCGTGATCGAGCAAGCCACAACAGTCATCGATCAGTGCTAGAGCAAGGCTGCTGTCGTGATCGAGCAAGCCACGGCAGTGATCGAGCTGTGCTTGAGTAAAGCTGCTACCATGATCGAGCAAGCCACAACAGTGATTGATCAGTGCTGGAGCAAGGCTACTACATTGATTGAGCAAGCCACAGTAGTGGTCGATCAGTGCTGGAGCAAAGCTGCTACCATCATCGAGCAAGCCACAGCAGTGATCGATCAGTGCTGGAGCAAGGCTGCTATCGTGATCGAGCAAGCCACAGCAGTGATCGATCAGTGATCGAGCACTGCTCGAGCAAGGCTGCTACTGTGCTGCTACACTACTGCGCTGCTACGCTACTGCGCTGCTATGCTACCGCGGTACCATGGTCGAGCAAGGTTGCCATCGTGGTACCGTGGTCGAGGAAGCTGCTGCAATGCTACTGTGCTCGAGCAAAGTTGCAGCCGTGCTACCTTGGTACCGTGGTCAAGCAAGGCTGATACCGTGGTACCGTGGTCGATCAAAAGCCACGGCAGTGATCGAGTACTGCTTGAGCAAGGATGCTACCGTGATCGAGCAAGGCACGGCAGTGATCGATCAGTGCTTGAGCAAGGCTGCTACCCTGATCGAGCAAGCCGCCACAGTGATCAATTAGTGCAGGAGCAAGGCTGCTACCGTGATCGAGCAAGCCACAGCAGTCATCGATCAATGCTGGAGCAAGGCTGCTACCGTGA
>CM075290.1:1484239-1516739 GCA_037672795.1 Lagerstroemia speciosa | reverse complement strand
GAATTCTGTCATGTTACTAACCTAGGGTTCTAGGGTTTCCCCACTTCCATCATACGCACCTTCCGATGTCATACGAATGTACCTAAGCGGAAGACACTAATCCACTCTATTCCTAGGCGATTAATGTTGAAAGGCCAAACTAAACCAACCCTAAATGGCTATCTAGGGTGCTCACCATCTTCCGATGCGCTCGCACGAATAACCTTACCTTCCGGCATAAGCTAACCTAGATTATGCAACTTCTAGCATGACATCGAATTCCTCTCCCGAGGTTCCTCTATGTCTCAAGTTCAATCTCGTGGGTGGCCATTCCATAAGAAAGCATTAAGTACGAACTTGCATAAGTAACACCAAGGAGGCGTACCTCAACAGAATCATACATGTGAAAGATAAGAGCTTTACTTAAGACATAGTATTGGGTCCATTGATCCCCCTAGGATTCTAGGGGTTTAGTTACACATATTCAAATAAATTACAAGAGTTAAAAGAGAAGACAACATGTTGAAAAGCAGAAGAAATGGGACAGAAAGAACTCTAGATATTGGAGTCGAATCTCCCGATCCCGACTTCCCGAATGATTGTTGTGGTCCCTCTTCTCGTAGTAGAGTTTGTGCCTTTTTTCTCCTACTCTTGTATAAATTTTTCTTGTTGGGTAGGCTCTACTATATATAGAGGATGTGTACTCCCTCATTTCTTGATGTAATCAGTGTGGGATAAAAGTTGGTGGGTCCCACCATCCTTCAAATAGTCTGGCCGAATTCCTCTCAGTAAACTGCGGTCTAGGAAAAATGCCTCAGTAAACCGCGGTCTAGGACAGCGGTCTATCCCCTGTTCCGCTTGCAGTTTTCTTCTTTCGGCCATAACTTTTTTGTTTCAGCTCCGAATTGAGATCCATTTGATGCGTTGGAATCCTGACTTGACGAGCTTTCTGATGATATATTATTTGCCCTATTTCTCACACAGTAAGTAGGAGAAATTCTCTACAAAATGAGCTGCATCGAACAAGCCCAGTCTTCATCATTCCCTACACATCAAACAACTTCTAGCAGTATCCAATTCATGTGTGGAGCTCTAAAAGCTATCATTTACAGCAATTCAATCCCAATACAGAAAAGATATGCAATTACCCTCTAAATGTATGGGAAATGGCCGAAAACATACGATTCTAGGTCGGGAATGGATGCACAAATCATACAAATCACAATATCAACACACCCCCAAACCTAGACTTTTGCTCGTCCCAAGCAAAGCTAAGAACATGCAATCAAAAGATTTAAACCAAGTTGGTCCCAAAACATTCTCAGAAATGGCTTCTTATTCATCACACAATCTTTACTTCGAATGCATCTACCTTAGGATGTCAAATTTTCACAATCATTCAGCCCTCACTTGTGTGGTGTTAGTGCAAAACACACTTAACATAGTTCAAGCACCCAATCAGTAGCTAAGTTGGTTAAGCAAACAATCAAAAGACTCAAACACTTCCCTTGACATTGCCCTTGACAATTCAGCTCATTTCTTTTAACTTTGTTCTTTATTTGGTGGTGCACGACTTTGGGTGTCATGTCCAAGAGCTAGGCCCGTGTAGCGAGGAATCGACCAATGGCTCCCGTCCCAGTTGGTCCAAGGCATTAGGTTTTGAGATACCCCTTTGGATCTATCCTCGAGCTTCGACTAATGGACAGTTTCCACTACAAGCACATGCCGGGCCGTATTGCGTATGCTTTTTGCTCTAAATTCAGCTCAAGCCCGTACAGCGGTGCTCAAAGCCTTGGCACATCTTTTCATTAAGCTCATAACTATGCACTTCATATGATTTTTCAATTTTCTCAACATTTTGTTTCTTTCTCTAATTGCCTTTTGTGGGATATCCAGGTTTATGTTCTTGTCTATTCTCATGTATGCCATGCAACCATGCAATTTCAAGGGTCAATTTTAAGCTATCCCTATTGCAAGAGTGTCGTGAAAGTAATGAAGTTTGGGCATCCTGACAGCTTTCTAAAACATATCCTAAGGTTGTTACAATCTCAAATCCAATCATGTTTCGAATTTCAGCCATTAATAATCATCATAGAATAAGGACCAACCGGTTTATCAAAACATTTTCTTGTTTTTTCTTTTTTTTATATGTAAATGCAAGAACAAATCACACCATGCAAACTAGACTAACCTATTATGCAGCTACTACTAAATGCAAACCTAATTCTAAAACATAGATCAAAATGCATGAGCAAACCAACAGCTAAACAGAAAATCCCACAAGCAAGGCAAGCAGAGCATGTGTTTGTACCAACTGACACTTAACCAGAATTTCCACAAGCAAAGCATATATGTTTGCACCTCCCCCAAACCTAAACCACACATTGTCCTCAATGTGAAATACTAGTAGGAAAGGAAACCTGCCTTGTTAGCGTGGAGCCACATGAAGGTTGAGGCTCATTCGTCGGAGGAACCGTTCCCTTCCCCCTCTTGGGCGTCTTCATCACTTGTGGAAGGCGAGGTTGGGTACTTCTCTATCGGGATGCCGAGCTTGTCTGCAATTCGTTCTTCGTTCCTTGCGTGAGTGCCACAGAGCATGGCAAGGAATCGAGTCCATTTCTTCTGCCTCTTCTCCATCCTTTGATTGCGCCGGGCTTCTCGCATAATGACTTGTCATAAGTCACTGGTGTCCTCCTCGGGCTCTTCCACATGTTGTGGATCTTCTTGCGGCTCTTGTTGTTGTGCCGGTGGTGCCTCTCTATCCTTTTTCATCATTTGCCTTACAATTGAAGCTCCAATAGGATCTTTGGGTTTGAACAAATCGGTACTTCGATCCATCGGCACCTGAGCTCGTCGACATAATTCCATGATAATTGAGGGGAACCAAAGACTCCACTCTCTACCTTTAAAGCACAAAGTAATGTTATTAAAAATGAATGCAGCAACATCAAATCTTCTATGTGTAAGGATGCAATAAAGTGCAAAGATCCGTTCTTTCCTTACTAATGTTAAACTCGTACATGGAAAAATCCGAGAACATACAAAATGCAACCATATCCTAGCCCGATAATTCAAGTCTTCTCTCTTTATCACAAGGGCTATATCGGTTCTAGTTTCCCAATTTGCTCCCGGTTTTCCTATGACTTGAAGAATTTCATCTTCATTAAGTCCTCTTGTCATGACTCCAAATGGATTACTTCTTTGTGTACCAATAACATCCCTAATGGCTTCAATGGAGAAGGGAATACGAGTTTTTCTTAAAAACACCCCACCCGGGTTTTCTTCATGCAAATTAGCATAGAATTCACTGACAATGTTCTTGCAAGTTGGGTTTGGTCTTTTACAAAATGTTTCCCATCCAAGAGCCACCATGTCTCCATGAAAATTTATCACGAGCCTAGCATCATCCCACATAAATCCTCTTTCCGGAATAGCATTCATATTCGTAAAGTGATGTTCAAACAATTCCTCACATTCTCTTGAAGCAAACCTATCCGGATCATAATCAATTGATGATGATGATGATGCATGTGCTCTTGTTTTCCTAGGAGGCATGGATATGCAATGAAGAACCAACAAGAGAAGCAAGAAAGGAGTTTAGAATGATGTCACCGATCGGGAAATCGAATTCCCATTGCTCCCTAGGCTTCTCGTGGTCAAGATCTGCTTGTTGTTGCTCTTGAAACACTTGAAATTGCAGAAAATTGCTGCACTTTTCTAGAGAGAGAGAGTTGAAGAGTGGACAGCTTCTATCTCTTCAATGGAGGCAAGAAGGCAAGAATGTGGAATGTGTGCTGCAAAACCTAGTAGAATATTTCTTTAAATACCTAAAATCCCGAGCTTTGGAAGTTGGAATGCGGTTTTTGGTGCAGAAGACCGCGGTCTAGACAAATAGGGCCGGGCCGACTGACCGCGGTCTATTGAGCCGAATCTGAGTTTTTCTCTGTGGACCGCGGTCTGCTGAGGCTGTCTTCTGGTTTCTCGATTTTCTGCAATCTTGGTCATGCGGCCTAAATGCAATAAAAATTAATCAAAAGAAAATCGTGTTCATAAGCTAAAATACGTAAAACAACTGAAAAGGAGATGAAAACTTATTCTGATCTTGGGTTGCCTCCCAAGAAGCGCCACGTTTAAAGTCTTTGGTCGGACTTCGTGGTGCATCAGCTGTTTGCATATGGGTCCTCGTGTGTAGAGGAGTCCCCGAGGTAAAGCTTGACCCGTTGGCCATTCACCTTGAACTTGTTACGGGTTCGGTCATTCATTAGTTCTACCGCACCATACGGGAACACCCGTACCACTCGGAAAGGTCCGGACCATCTTGACTTAAGTTTACCTGGAAAGAGTTTCAAACGAGAGTTATACAAAAGAACCAATTGACCGGGTTTGAAATCTCTCACCAGTATCCTCTTATCATGCCACCTCTTTATCCTCTCCTTGTACATCTTGGAATTCTCATATGCTTGTAGCCGAAATTCATCAAGTTCATGCAGTTGACTGAGTCTCCGTTCTCCAGCCGCTTGTAGATCAAAATTGAGTTTTTTGAGAGCCCAATATGCTTTATGCTCCAGCTCGAGAGGTAAGTGACACGCCTTCCCATAAACTAGATGGTATGAAATTGTGCCGATTGGGGTCTTGAATGCTGTCCTATAGGCCCAAAGAGCATCAACAAGTTTATGCGCCCAATCCTTCCTTGACGTATTCACCGTCTTCTCCAAAATCTTCTTGATATCCCAGTTCGACACTTCGGCTTGGCCATTAGTTTGGGGATGATATGCAAGGGCCATCCGGTGTCTCACTCCGTACTTGGATAGGAGAACTTCAAATTGTTTGTTACAGAAGTGAGAACCTTCATCACTTATTATGGCCCTTGGAGTCCCGAACCTTGTAAAAATCTGCTTCTTCAAAAATTTCACAACCACGTTAGCATCATTGGTGGTGGAAGCAATGGCTTCTACCCACTTAGAGACATAATCAACAGCTAGCAGGATATAACGATTACTGAAAGATGAAGGAAAAGGACCCATGAAATCAATTCCCCAAACATCGAACAATTCTACCTCATGTATGTTATTCAAGGGCATCTCATGCCTTTTTGAGATATTACCGGTCCTTTGGCATCGATCACAGCTGGTTACAAAAGCATGAGCATCCTTGAATAATGTGGGCGAATAAAATCCTGATTGAAGGATCTTTATTGTTGTCTTTTGTCCACCATAGTGTCCGCTGTAAGGAGAGTCATGGCATCCTTTCAAAATTTCCCCTTGTTCTTCCTCGGGGATGCATCGTCTCAACATGTGGTCTGTACATATCCTAAACAGAAATGGCTCATCCCAAACATACCTTCGAGCCTCATGTAGAAATTTCTTCCTTTGTTGTGCATTAAACTCAAGAGAAATGTGATTAGAGACCAAATAATTCACAAAATCGGCATACCAAGGGGCATGAGACATATACAACACAAATTCATCGGGAAAAGTTTCTTTAATTACCCCATCTTCCTGGCTTGCCTCATTCTCTAGTCGAGAAAGGTGATCTGCTACTTGATTTTTTGAAGCCCTCTTGTCTCGAATTTCCAAGTCAAACTCTTGGAGGAGTAGCACCCATCGGATGAGCCTTGGCTTGGCATCCTTCTTCGCAATCAAATATTTGATTGCTGCATGATCTGTAAAAACCACAACTTTAGTTCCAATGAGATATGGTCGAAACTTATCAAAAGCATAAACTACAGCCAAGAGCTCTTTCTCCGTGGTGGTGTAGTTCACTTGGGCATCATCCAAGGTATGACTTGCATAATAAATGGGGTGGAAGATCCTCTCCTTTCTTTGTCCAAGGGCAGCACCAATTGCATAATCACTAGCATCACACATGAGTTCAAATGGTAGAGACCAATTGGGGGAAACAAGAATAGGTGCAGTGACTATCCTCATCTTTAACTCGTTGAAAGCATGCAAACATTTTTCATCAAAGACAAATGGAACATCCTTTTCAAGTAGATTGCAAAGTGGCTTAGCTATTTTTGAAAAATCTTTGATGAACCTTCTATAAAATCTGGCATGTCCCAAAAAACTTCGTATTCCCTTAATAAAAGTTGGAGGTGGGAGTTTTTCTATGATCTCCACTTTGGCACGATCCACCTCCATCCCAGGTTTTGAAATTTTATGCCCTAAAACAATTCCTTCCTTGACCATAAAATGACACTTTTCCCATTTCAAAACAAGGTTAGTGTCTTCACAACGTTTCAAAACTAGGTCAAGATGTTCCAAACATTGATCAAATGTCTCACCAAATACAGAAAAATCATCCATGAAGACTTCTATGCATTGCTCAATCAAGTCAGAAAATATGGCCATCATGCATCGTTGAAAAGTAGCTGGTGCATTGCATAATCCAAATGGCATGCGTCTAAATGCAAAAGTTCCATATGGGCAAGTGAAAGTTGTGTTTTCTTGATCACAAGGGGCAATAGCAATCTGATTATATCCAGAATACCCATCAAGAAAACAGAAGAATTCCTTACCGGCTAGGCGATCAAGCATTTGATCAATGAAAGGGAGAGTAAAGTGATCCTTACGAGTCACCTTGTTGAGCTTTCTGTAATCCATACATACTCTCCATCCGGTTACCATCCTTGTGGGAATGAGCTCATTTCGATCATTTGTCACTACCGTCATCCCGCCTTTCTTCGGCACGCATTGGATCGGACTTACCCATTTGCTGTCGGAAATTGGGAAGATTATTTCGGCATCAAGCCACTTGATGATCTCCTTCTTCACCACCTCTTTCATCACCGGATTTAGCCTTCTTTGGCCTTCGATTGACTCCTTGTAATTTTCTTCCAAAATGATTTTGTGCATGCATAGGGATGGGCTTATTCTGCGAATATCGGCAATAGTCCACCCTATGGCCTTTTTGTCCTCACGAAGAATACGAAAGAGTTTCTTCTCTTGCACATTAGTTAAATTAGAAGAAATGATAACTGGAAGAGTAGAAGAAGGGCCAAGAAACACACACTTGAGGTGGCTAGGAAGAGGTCTCAATTCTAGCTCCGGTGGCTTCTCGACAGAAGGTTTGAGAGTTGATGAAGATAGCTCCAAGTGTTCAAAGTGGTTGAGTTCCTTGGGAATCAAGAGTGATGACTCAAGTGCTTGAATTACTTCTTCATGACTTGCACCCCTCTCCTTGGCTGATTTTCCTTGCAAAACTGCTTCCAGTGCATCATCGGGTTTGCTTTCTTCAAACACTTCGCTTGTCACCTCATTCATGATATCAATGGAAAAACACTTATTAGACTCATTTGGAAATTTCATGGATCTATAAACATTAAATGTAACCTCTTGATCATTCACACGCATGGTGAGCTCTCCTTTTTGTACATCTATCAAGGCACGACCAGTTGCTAAAAATGGTCTTCCAAGAATGATAGGTATATTCCTATCCTCATCATAATCAAGTACCACAAAATCAACCGGAAATATGAATTTATCAACTTTCACAAGAACATCTTCAACAATCCCATGAGGATAAGCAAGTGAACAATCAGCTAATTGAAGTGTTACCGAAGTTGGTTTCACTTCTCCCAAGCCTAATTTCATAAAAACAGAGTATGGCATCAAGTTTATACTAGCATCGAGGTCACACAATGCCTTACCCTCAAAATCCTTTCCGATAGCGCAAGGGATGGTGAAACTACCCGGATCCTTCAGCTTTTGAGGTAACTTACGTTGTAGAATCGCACTACACTCTTCGGTTAGAGCAACAGTTTCATAGTCGCCGAGCCAACACTTCTTTGAAATGATTTCTTTCATAAACTTCACGTAACTCGGCATCTGTTCCAATGCCTCTGCTAAAGGAACATTAATATGTAACTTCTTAAAAACTTCTAAGAACTTACGAAATTGGTGCTCGGTTTTCTCCTTTTGTGCCCTTTGTGGAAAGAGAAGAGGCGGGTAGGTTCGGGTCGGCTTCGATGCATTCCCTTTTTCTTCCTGGATCTGAGGAGGGTAAATGTTGTTGTCTTGGGATGCCTTGGCTTGAGGGTTGAAGTTGACCTCCCCTTGGACTGCGGTCTACTGAGCAGAAATTCTTCTCGGTCCTCTTGGACCGCAGTCGTAGACTGCGGTTTACTAAGAGGTTCATCTGGCTTGGCTTCTTCGACCGTGGTCGTGGACTGCGGTCTAGCCTCGTCTCGTGTGCTCAGTAGCTCCTTCCCGCTTCTTAAGGTGATGGCTTTGATGTGTTCATTCCCTTGACCTCGTGGATTGATCTCTGTATCACTCGGGAGTGCTCCATTAGGTCGGGAGTTGATTGCTTGTGCCAGTTGCCCGATTTGCGTCTCCACATTTCGCATCTATGATTGCAAAACAACAATTTGGTTAGAATTTGATTGTACAACAGCATGTGTCTCTTGTGAAGATTTCATAAATTTGATGAGAGTATCCTCTAATCTCGAGAGGCGATCAGATTCCGCAGATTGTTACTTCTGAGTTGCTTGGAATCTCGGTGGTGGATTGGCCCTGTTGTTGTTGTTGGCGTAGGAGAAGTTGGGATGATTTCTCCAGCCTGGGTTGTACGTATTTGAGTACGGGTTGTTCCTCGGGTTGCCTCCAATGTAGTTGGCCGTCTCTTGAAATTCTTGCACCGATCCCATGGATGTTCCTTCCTCGGTGGTTCCATAGCCTTGCCCTGCTCCTTGGTTCTTCCATGTTGTTACCACTTTGAACAACGCATCCATCTTAGCAGAGAGAGATGTCACGGCATCGATTGAATGAATCCCTGAAGCTCCGCGTCCCATTGTCCTCTTGGATGGCCATTGGTAGCCATTCCGTGCCATCTCCTCGAGCAATTCATAGGCTTCCTCGGGGTACTTGTTCATGATCGAACCACCTGCAGTAGCATCAAGAGAAGAGCGACAGTTTTCCAATAAACCATTATAAAAAATCTGTACCAATGTCCAAATCTCAATGCCATGATGGGGGCATGCTCGTTGTAACTCCTTGAACTGCTCCCATGCTTCGTAAAAAGATTGTGAGTGTTGTTGCTTGAAGGTCATGATGTCGTTCTTGAGCTTCATCATTTTGGATGGTGGAAAATATTGAGCCAAGAACTTCTCCGTGATTGCTTCCCATGTATCAAGAGTGCTCGGTGGGAGTGAAAGCAACCACGACTTCGCTTTGTCCCTGAGAGAAAAAGAGAAAAGAGACATACGGATATACTTGGGGGAAACTCCATTAAATCGGAAGGTGTCGCATATCTCCAAGAATTTGGCTAGGTGCACATGGGGGTCTTCATTCGGTCCTCCTCCAAAAGAACATGAGGTTTGCAACATTTGAATCACCGATGGTTTGATTTCAAATGTGTGGGCTTGCACCGGTGGCTTGATAATGCTTGACTGATTCAGAAATTGGGGTTGAGCAAATTCCTTGATTGTTTTCCGACATTGTTGTGGCACTACTTCACCTCCTTGCCCGTGCTCCATGGCTTCGCGAGGTTGGCCTTGCTCTCTTAACCTCCTTCGAAGGGTTCGTTCTATCTCCAGATCAGGTTGAAGTAGCTCTCTTTGGGCTCTTCTTCACATGCAAGTCGGAAAATCTCACCTAAACAGACAACAATAAAACAAGTGAAATAAAGAAAAAAAAATAACTTGGTCGAAGAACAGTTGCTTGGCATTAGGTTAGCAAAAAAAGAATCCTCGGCAATTGCACCAAAAACTTGTTGTGTATTTGATGATGGTATTGCATGCAAGTATACATATTGCAGACAAGTAATATAAAGTGAGTAGAATATCGTTCCCACGAGGATTCTATTACTAAGCACTAAAATTAACACAACTAGTTCCAAGCCAAGTCAATCGAATCGGTTGAGTAGAGTGCACGTAATTAGAGTGACAAAAAAAAAAACAAACAGAAAATAAACAGATGGAAATCAGTTGATGAAAAGCTCCTAAGGTTTGCAACTTCACCAATTCTAGTCTTAAGCAAGAATCCTATTTCACACGATGAATTCTGTCATGTTACTAACCTAGGGTTCTAGGGCTTCCCCACTTCCATCATACGCACCTTCGATGTCATACGAATGTACCTAAGCGGAAGACACTAATCCACTCTATTCCTAGGCGATTAATGTTGAAAGGCCAAACTAAACCAACCCTAAATGGCTATCTAGGGTGCTCACCATCTTCCGATGCGCTCGCACGAATAACCTCACCTTCCGGCATAAGCTAACCTAGATTATGCAACTTCTAGCATGACATCGAATTCCTCTCCCGAGGTTCCTCTATGTCTCAAGTTCAATCTCGTGGGTGGCCATTCCATACATGTGAAAGATAAGAGCTTTACTTAAGACATAGTATTGGGTCCATTGATCCCCCTAGGATTCTAGGGGTTTAGTTACACATATTCAAATAAATTACAAGAGTTAAAAGAGAAGACAACATGTTGAAAAGCAGAAGAAAAGGGACAGAAAGAACTCTAGATATTGGAGTCGAATCTCCCGATCCCGACTTCCCGAATGGTTGTTGTGGTCCCTCTTCTCGTAGTAGAGTTTGTGCCTTTTTTCTCCTACTCTTGTATATATTTTTCTTGTTGGGTAGGCTCTACAATATATAGAGGATGTGTACTCCCTCCTTTCTTGATGTAATCAGTGTGGGATAAAAGTTGGTGGGTCCCACCATCCTTCAAATGGTCTGGCCAAATTCCTCTCAGTAAACCGCGGTCTAAGACCGCGGCCTTGGAAAAATGCCTCAGTAAACCGCGGTCTAGGACCGCGGTCTATCCCCTGTTCCGCGCGCAGTTTTCTTCTTTCGGCCATAACTTCTTCGTTTCAGCTCCGAATTGAGATCCGTTTGATGCGTTGGAATCCTGACTCAACGAGCTTTCTGATGATATATTATTTGACCTATTTCTCACACAGGAAGTAGGAGAAATTCTCCACAAAAGGAGCTGCATTGAACAAGCCCAGTCTTCATCATTCCCTGCACATCAAACAACTTCCAGCAGTATCCAATTCATGTGTGGAGCTCTAAAAGCTATCATTTACAGCAATTCAATCCCAATACAGAAAAGATATGCAATTACCCTCTAAATGTATGGGAAATGGCCGAAAACATACGATTCTAGGTCGGGAATGGATGCACAAATCATACAAATCACAATATCAACAACAGGCCCGGGTATTATTTGAAATTTCATCATGATGCGGATAGATCATTGCAATTGTTGGTCTTCAACGAGGAATTCCTAGTAAGCGTGAGTCATTAGCTCGCGTTGACTACATCCCTGCCCTTTGTACACACCGCTCATCGCTCCTACCTATTGAATGGTCCGATGAAGTGTTCGGATCACGGTGACGTGGGCGCTCCGTTGCCAAAGACATCCTGAGAAGTCCGCTGAACCTTATCATTTAGAGGAAGGAGAAGTTGTAACAAGGTTTTCATAGGTGAACCTGCGGAAGGATCATTGTCGAATCCTGCAAAGCAGAACGACCCGGAACCCATTAACAAAGCGCGAACGGGGAAGGCACGACTGCCCCCTGCTCTCAGGGGTTCCACGCGGCCCCCCGCCGCCTGTGTGCCCCCGAGCGTACAACGTACCCTGCGTGGAACGAGCCAAGGAACATGAACAAGAGAAGCGTGGCCCCAGCGTCATCCCCCACGGGGATCTATCCACGCAGCCCCGCCGTCTCCAACTTATGAAAACGACTCCCGGCAATGGATATCTGGGCGCTCTCATCAATGAAGAACATAGCGAAATGCGATACTTTGTTTGAATTGCAGAATCCTGTGAACCATCGAGTCTTTGAATGCAAGTTGCGCCCGAAGCCATCCGGCCGAGGGCACGTCTGCCTGGGTGTCACGTAACATGTCGCCCTCACAGCCCTGCCCTATCCCACCCCAGGCTGGTGGCAGCGGCGCGGCGGGGACGCTGGCCTCCCGTCGCGCACAGCTACGGTTGGCCTAAAAATGAGTGATGGAGGGATGGACTTCGCAACGCACGGTGGTGGTAGATTCGCCCCTCGGGCAACAGTCCGGACCGTCCCTCCCTCGACGCTCAGCGGCCTTCCATCAAACACATGCGACCCTAGGTCAGGCGGGGCGACCCACTGATTTTAAGCATATCAATAAGCGCAGGAAACGAAACTAACAAGGATGGCGAGCGAACTGGGAAATGCCCACCATGAAAATCGAGCGCCCCCGACGGTCGAATTGTAGTATGGAGAAGCGTCCTCAGCGACAGACTGAGCTCAAGTTCCCTAGAAAGGGGGGCCATAGAGGATGAGAGCCCCTTTGTGCTCAGACCCTATCACACCACGGGGCACTGTAGATGAGTCGGATTGTTTGGGAATGCAGCCCCAATCAGACGGTAAATTCCGTCCAAGGCTAAATACGGGTGAGAGACTGATAGCAAACAAGTACCGCAAGGGAAACATGAAAAGGACTTTGAAAAGAGAGTCAAAGAGTGCTTGAAATTGTCGGGAGGGAAGTAGATGGGGGCCGGCTATGCGCCTGGGTTGGATGTGGAACGGTGACGAGCCAGTCCGCCGATCGACTCGGGGCATAGACCGATGCAGATTGGGGCGGTGACCCAAGCCCAAGCCTTTGAAATGCTGCGAAAATGTCGTGGCCCCGATTGTGGTAGGCAGTGTGCGCCTCTCGCCTCGCCTTGGCACCTGGACGCTCTCGGCATTGGCCTGTGGGCTCCCCATTTGGCCCATCTTGAAACACTGACCAAGGAGTCTGACATGTGTGCAAGTCAATGGGTGGAAAACCCGTAAGGCGCAAGGAAGCTAACTGGTGGGATCCCCTATGGGTGCACCACTGGCCGACCTTGATCTTCTGAGAAGGGTTCGAGTGAGAGCATGCCTGTCGGGACCCAAAAGATGGTGAACTATGCCTGAGCGGGGCGAAGCCAGAGGAAACTCTGCTGGAGGCCCGCTGCGATACTGACGTGCAAATCATTTGTCTGACTTGGGTATAGGGGCGAAAGACTAATCGAACCGTCTAGTAGCTGGTTCCCTCCGAAGTTTCCCTCAGGATAGCTAGAGCTCAGGGGCGAGTTCTATCGGGTACAGCCAATGATTAGAGGCATCAGGGGCGCAACGCCCTCGACCTATTCTCAAACTTTAAATAGGTAGGACGACGTGACTGCTTTGCTAAGCCACGCCACGCCACGGAATTGAGAGCTCAAGGTAGGCCATTTTGGGTAAGCAGAACTGGTGATGCGGGATGAACCGGAAGCCAGGTGACGGTGCAACTGCGTGCTAACCTAGAACCCACAAAGGGTGTTGTTCGATTAAGACAACAGGACGATGGTCATGGAAGCCTAAATCCGCTAAGGAATGTGTAACAACTCACCTGCCGAATCAACTAACCCCGAAAATGGACGGAGTTGAAGTGCGCGACCTATACCCGGCCATCGAGGCAAGTGCTAGGCCTCGATGAGTAGGAGGGCACGACCATCGCTGCAAAACCTAGGGCGTGAGCCCGGGCGGAGCAGCCGTCGATGTAGATCTTGGTGGTAGTAGCAAATATTCAAATGAGAATTTTGAAGGCCAAAGTGGGAAAGGTTCCATGTGAATGGCACTTGTACGTGGGTTAGTCGATCCTAAGAGATGGGGGAAGCCCGTCTGACAGCACCGTGCGCGTGAGCTTCGAAAGAGAATCTAGTTAAAACTCTTGAACTGGGACGTGGTGGCTGACGGCAACTTTAGGGAGTCCAGAGACGTCGGCGGGGGCCTTGGGAAGAGTTATCTTTTCTGTTTAACAGCCTACCCACCCTAGAAACGGCTTAGCCGGAGGTAGGGTCCAGCAGCTGGAATAACACCCCACGTCGTGTGGTGTCTGGTGCGCCCCCAATGGCCCTTGAAAATCCGGAGGACCTAGTGCCACCCACACCCGGTCGTACTCATAACCACATTAGGTCTCCAAGGTGAACAACCTCTGGTCGATGGAACAATGTAGGCAAGGGAAGTCGGCAAAATGGATCCGTAATCTCGGGAAAAGGATTGGCTCTGAGGGCTGGGCACAGGGGTCCTAGTCCAGAGCCCGTCGGCTGTCAGTGGACTGCTCGAGTTGCTCCCGCGGCGAGAGCGGGTTGCCGCGTGCCGGCCGGGGGACGGACTGGGAACGGTTCCCTCGGGGGCCTTCCCCGAGCGTCGAACAGTCGACTCAGAACCGGTACAGACAAGGGGAATCCGACTGTTTAATTAAAACAAAGCATTGCAATGGTCCTTGCGGATGCTCACGCAATGTGATTTCTGCCCAGTGCTCTGAATGTCAAAGTGAAGAAATTCAACCAAGCGCGGGTAAACGGCAGGAGTAACTATGACTCTCTTAAGGTAGCCAAATGCCTCGTCATCTAATTAGTGGCGCACATGAATGGATTAACGAGAATCCCACTAGTACTGTCTACTATCCAACGAAACCACAGCCAAGGGAACGGGCTTGGCAGAATCAGCGGGGAAAGAAGATCCTGTTGAGCTTGACTCTTGTCCGACTTTGTGAAATGGCTTGAGAGGTGTAGAATAAGTGGGAGCCCTCGAGCGAAAATGAATACCACTACTTTTGACATTATTTTACTTATTCTGTGAATTGGAGGCGGGGCAACGCCCTTCTTTTGGACCTAAGGTCTACCTCGGCGGGCCGATCCAGGCGGAAGACATTGTCGAGTGGGGAGTTTGGCTAGGGCTGCACATATGTTAAAAGATAACGCAGGTGTCCTAAGATGAGCTCAAGGAGAACAGAAATTTCGTGTGGAACAAAAGGGTAAAAGCTCGTTTCATTTTGATTTCTAGTACGAATACGAATCGTGAAAGCGTGGCCTATCGATCCTTTAGATCTTCGGAATTTGAAGCTAGAGGTGTCAGAAAATTTACCACAGGGATAACTGGCTTGTGGCAGCCAAGCATTCATAACGACGTTGCTTTTTGATCCTTTGATGTCGGCTCTTCCTATCATTGTGAAGCAGAATTCACCAAGTGTTCGATTGTTCACCCACCAATAGGGAAGGTGAGCTGGGTTTAGACCGTCGTGAGACAGGTCAGTTTTACCAGGATAACAGTGTCACAATAGTAATTCAACCTAGTACGAGAGGAACCGTTGGTTCGCACATTTGGTCATCGCGCTTGGTTGAGAAGCCAGTGGCGTGAATCTACCGTGCGCTGGATTATGACTGAACGCCTCTAAGTCAAAATTCGAGCTAGTACCGACACATGCGCCCACCGCCCAATTCCCGTCCCGCAGTAGGGGCCCCTGGCCCCCAAGGGCACATGTCATTGATGAAGCCCGCATGGCGGATGAGCCATGCGGGCCGCCTTGAAGCACAATTCCTACGGAGCGGTGGGTAGAATCCTTTGCAAACGACCTAAATACACGACAAGGTATTGTAAGTGGCAGAGTGGCCTTGCTGCCACGATCCACAGAGATTCAGCCCTTTGTCGCTTCTATTCGTCCCTCCCATCCTTGCTCAGCCAGATTCTTCGAAATGCCCCCAAGGTTATGCTCGACGGTTTAGCAGGCCATGCTCGACGGGCCAAAACCACTCCTGAAAACGTGCAAGTATAACTCCACCATGGGCCTTGCCCAACCACGAGGATGGTATCCTAGCAGCAGCAACGATTGCAATCCTACCTTTGCTCGATCACTGCTCTTATGGGAGTTGATAACTGCAGTGCCGTAGTTGATGACTGTAGTGCCTACTTTGAGCTGTAGCGCATACGTTGCTCGTTCATTGCCTTCGCTTGAGCAGTGCTCGATCAGTGCCGTGCCTTTTGCTCGAGCTTACAAGCACACTTGCTGCTCCAGCACTGCCATGGCTTGCTCGATCACTGCCGTGCCTTGCATCAGCTCGGCAGCAGCCTTGCTCGAGCACTACTTCAGCCTTGCTCGATCACAGTAGTAGCCTTGCTCGGGCACTGCTCAATCATTGCTGTGGCTTCTTCGAGCACGGAAGCAACCTTGGTCAAGTACTGCTCGATCACTACCGTGCCTTGCATAAGCTCGACAGTAGCCTTGCTCGAGCACTACTTCGACCTTGCTCGATCATGATACCAGCCTTGCTCGGGCACTGCTCGATCACTGCTTTGGCTTGCTCGATCACGGTAGCAGCCTTGCTCGATCACTAATCGATCACTGCTGTGGCTTGCTCAATCACGGTAGCAACCATACTCCTGCACTGATCAATCACTGTTGTGGCTTGCTTGATCGTCGCAGTAGCCTTGCTCCAACACTGCCTGATCATGGTAACAGCCTTTCTCCAGCAGTGCTCGACCACTGCCGTGCCTTGCTCGATCACGGTAGCAGCCTTGCTCTAGCAGTGCCTGATCACTGCCCTAGCTTTTGCTTGGCCACGATACCATGGTAGCAGCCTTGCTCGACCACGGTACCAAGGTAGCACTACCGTCGCTTTACTCCAAGACGGTAGCATTGCAGCAGCTTCCTCTACCACGGTACCATGGTGGCAGCCTTGCTCAACCACAGTGCCGCTGTAGCGTAGCGGCGCAGCACCAGCCTTGCTCGAGCAGTGCTCGATCACCGATCGATCATTGCTATGGCTTGCTCGATCATGGTAGCAGCCTTGCTCCAGCACTGATCGATCACTGCTGTGGCTTGCTAGATCACGGTAGCAGCCTTGCTCAAGCATTGCTCGATCACGGTAGCGGCCTTGCTCCAACACTAATCGATCATCGTCGTGGCTTGCTCGATCACGGTAGCATCCATGCTCGAGCAGTACTCGATCACGGATGTGGCTTCGCTCGACTATGGTACCACGGTAGCAACCTTGCTCAACCACGGTACAAGAGAGCACGGCTGCAGCTTTGCTCTAGCACGGGAGCATTGTAGCAGCTTCATCGACCACGGTACCACGGTGGCAACCTTGCTCGACCACAGTACCGTGGTAGCATAGCAGCGCGGCAATGTAGCAGCACGGTAGTAGTCTTGCTCGCGCAGTGCTCGATCGCTAATCGATCACAGCTGTGGCTTGCTCGATCACTGTGGTAGCCCTGCTCCAGCACTGATCGATCACTGCTGCGGCTTTCTCGATCATGGCAGCATCCTTGCTCGAGCAGTACTCCATTACTGCCGTGGCTTTTGCTCGGCCACGATACCACGGTAGCAGCCTTGCATGACCACGGCACCAAGGTAGCACGGCTGTAGCTTTGCTCGAGCACGGTAGCATTGCAGCAGCTTCGTTAACCACGGCACCGCGGTGGCAGCCTTGCTCGACCACGTTACCGCGGTAGCATAGCAGCGCGGGTGCATAGCAGCATGGTAGGAGCCTTGCTTGAGTGGCGCTCGATGACTGATCGATCGCTGCTGTGGCTTGCTTGATTGTAGTAGCAGCCTTGCTCCAGCACTGATGGATCAGTGATCGAGCAAGGCCGCTGCCGTGATCGAGCAAGGCTGCTACCGTGATATAGTGGTCGAGCAAGGCTCCTAGCGTGGTACCGTGGCCAAGAAAAGGCCACGACAGTGATGGAGTACTGCTCGAGCAAGGATGCTACTGTGATCGAGCAAGCCACGCAGTGATTGATCAGTGCTGGAGCAAGGCTGCTACCGTGATCGAGCAAGCCACGGCAGTGATCGAGCAGTGCTTGAGCAAGGCTGCTACCTTGATCGAGCAAGCCACAGTAGTGATCGATCAGCGATCGAGCACCGCTCAAGCACGGTTGCTATTGCACTACTACGCTACTGCACAGCTATGTTGTCGCGGTACCGTGCTCGAGCAAGGCTGCCACTGTGGTATCGTGGTCGAGGAAGCTACTGCAATGCTACCGTGCTCGAGCAAAGCTGCGGCCGTGCAACCTTGGTACCGTGGCAGAGCAAGGCTGCTACCGCGGTATCGTGGTCGAGCAAAAGCCACGGTAGTGATCAAGTACTTCTTGAGCAAGGTTGCTACCGTGATCGAGCAAGCCATGGCAGTGATCGAACAGTGCTTGAGCAAGGCCGCTACGATGATCAAGCAAGCCACTGTAGTGATCCATCAATGCTGGAGCAAGGCTGCTACCATGATCGAGCAAGCCACAGTAGTGATCGAACAGTGCTGGATCAAGGCTGCTTCCGTGATCGAGCAAGCCATGGCAGTGATCGAGCAATGCTTGAGCAAGGCTGCTACGATGATCGAACAAGCCATACCAGTTATCAATCGGTGCTGAAGCAAGGCTGCAACCGTGATCGAGCAAGCTACCGTAGTGATCGATCAGTGCTGGAGCAAGACTGCTACCGTGATCGAGCAAGCCACAGCAGCGATCGATCAATGATTGAGCACTGCCGGAGCAAGGCTGCTACCGTGCTACTACGCTACCGCGCTGCAATGCTACTGCGGTACCGTATGCTATCGTGCTCAAGGAAGCTGCTGCAATGCTATCGTGCTCTAGCAAGCCTGCGGCCATGCTATCGTGGTCAATGAAGATTGCTACCGTGGAACCGTGGCCGAGCAAAAGCCACGGCAGTGATCGAGTACTGCTCGAGCAAGGATGCTACTATGAACGATCAAGCCACACAGTGATCGATCAGTGCTAGAGCAAGACTGCTACCGGGGTATCGTGGTCGGGCAAGGCTGCTACCGTGGTCAAGCAAAACCAATGGCAGTGGTCGAGTACTGTTCGAGCAAGGATGCTACCGTGATTGAGCGCGCCACAGCAGTGATCGAGCGAGTCACGGCAGTGATCGATCGGCGATTGAGCAAGGCTGATACCCTGATCGAGCAAGCCACACCAGTGTCGAGTGCTGGAGCAAGGCTCCTACCATGATGAGCAAGCCACAGCAGTGATCGAGCACTGCTCGAGCAAGGCTACTACAGCGGTACCGTGGTCGAGCAAGGCTGCCACCAGGTATCGTGCTCAAGGAAGCTGCTGCAATGCTATCGTGCTCGAGCAAGGCTGCGGCCATGCTACCGTGGTCGATCAAGGTTGCTATCGTGGAACCGTGGCAGAGCAAAAGCCACGGTAGTGATCGAGTATTGCTCGAGCAAGGATGCTACTATAATCGAGCAAGCCACAGCAGTGATCAATTAGTGCTGGAGCAAGACTACTACCGTCGTATCGTGGTCGGGCAAGGCTGCTACCGTGGTCGAGCAAAAGCCACGGCAGTGGTCGAGTACTGCTCGAGCAAGGATGCTACCGTGCTGTTATGCTACCGCGCAGCTATGCTACCGCAGTACAGTGGTCTAGCATGGCTACCACCGTAGTACCATGGTCGAGGAAGCTGCTGCAATGCT
The DNA here is from genome assembly GCA_037672795.1 of Lagerstroemia speciosa. Lineage (NCBI taxonomy): Eukaryota > Viridiplantae > Streptophyta > Magnoliopsida > Myrtales > Lythraceae > Lagerstroemia > Lagerstroemia speciosa. Next base: position 1,497,549 of record CM075290.1, on the reverse strand, counting down.
ACCGTGCTCGAGCGAAGCTGTGGCTGTGCTACCTTGGTGCCGTGGTCGAGCAAGGCTGCTACGTTGGTACTGCGACCGAGCAAAAGCCACGATAGTGATCGAGTTCTGCTCGAGCAAGGATGCTACCGTGAACGAGCAAGCCACGGTAGTGATCGATCAGTGCTAGAGGAAGGCTGTGACCATGATCGAGCAAGCCATCGCAATGGTCGATCAGTGCTGGAGCAAGACTGCTATCTTGATACCGTGGTCGAGCACGACTGCTACCATGGTCGAGCAAAAGCCACGGCAATGATCGATTATCGCTCGAGCAAGGATGCCACCGAGATCGAGCGAGCTATGACAGTGATTGATCAGTGCTTGAGCAAGGCTGCCAGCCTGATCGAGCAAGACATAGCAGTGATCAATCAGTGTTGGAGCAAGGCTGCTACTGTGATCGAGCCAGCCGCAGTAGTCATCGATCAGTGCGGGAGCAAGGCTACCACTGTGATCGAGCAAGCCATAGCAGTGATCGAGCAGTGATTGAGCAAGGTTGCTACCATGATCGAGCAAGCCAGAGCAGTGATCGATCAGTGCTGGAGCAAGGCTGCAACCGCGGTACCGTGCTCGAACAAGCCTGCTATCGTGGTACCGTGGTAGAGCAAAAGCCACGGCAGTGATCGAGTACTGCTCAAGCAAAGATGCTGCCGTGATCGATCGAGCGACGGTAGTGATTGATCAGCGCTTAAGCAATGCTGCTACCCTGATCGAGCAAGCCACAGCAGTGATTGATCAGTGCCGGAGCAAGGCTGCTACCGGGATCGATCAAGCCACATCAGTCATCGGTCAGTGCCGGAGCGCAAGGCTGCTACTGTGAGCGAGTAAACCACAACATTGATCTATCAGTGCTGGAGCAAGGCTGCTACTATAATCGAGCAAGCCAGAGCAGTGATCGAGCACTGCTCGAGCAAGGCTGCTAACGAGGTATCGTGGCTGAGCAAGGCTGCCACCCTTGTACCGTGGTCGAGGGAGCTGCTGCAATGCTACCGTGCTCGAGCAAAGTTGTGGCCGTGCTACGTTGGTACCATGGTCGAGCAGGGCTGCTACTGTGGTACCGTGGTCAAGTAAGGCTGCTACCGTGGTACCGAGGCCGAGAAAAAGCCACGACAGTGGTCGATTAGTGCTAGAGCGAGGCTGCTATCGTGGTACCATGGTCGAACAAAAGCCACAACCGTGATCGAGTACTGCTCGAGCAAGCATGCTACTGTGATCGAGCAAGCCACGGTAGTGATCGATCAGTGCTGGAGCAAGGCTGCTAGCATGATCGAGCAGCGCTTGAGCAAGGCTGCTACGGTGATCGAGCAAGCCACAGCCATAGCAGTGGTCGATCAGTGCTGGAGCACGACTGCTATCGTGATCGAGCAAGCCACAACAGCGATCGAGCAAGGCTGCTACCGTGATCGAGCAAGCCATGACAGCACTAGAGCAAGGCTGCTACGATGATTGAGCAAGCCACCGTGGTGGTCGATCAGTGCTAGACCGAGGCTGCTACCGTGATTGAGAAAGCCACAGCAGTGATCGATCAGTGATCGAGCACTGCTCGAGCAAGGTTGCCACAGTGCTGCTAGGCTACCAAGGTATCGTGGTCGAGCAAGGCTGCCACCATGGTACCGTGGTCGTGGAAGCCACTGCAATGCTATCCATCTCGAGCAAATCTGCGGCCACGCTACCTTAGTACAGTGGTCGAGCTAGGCTGCTACCGTGGTATCGTGGTCGACCAAGACTGCTACCGTGGTACCTTGGCGAGCAAAAGCCAGGGCAATGATCGAGTACTGCATGAGCAAGGATGCTACAGTGATCGAGCAAGTCACGACAGTGATCGATCAGTGCTGGAGCAAGGCTGCTACCGTGATCGTGCAAGCCACGTCAGTGCTGGAGCAAGGCTGCTACCGTGATCGAGCAAGGCTAGTACCATGATAAATCAAGCCATGGCAGTGATCGATTAGTGCTAGAGCAAGGCCACTACCATGTTCGAGCAAGCCACAACAGTGGTGGATCAGTGTTGGAGCAAGGCTGCTACCGTGATTGAGCAAGCCATAGCAGTGATCGATCAACAATCGAGCACGGCTGGAGCAAGGTAGCCACTGTGCTGCTACGCTGCCGAGCCGCTATGCTACTGCGGTATCGTGGTCAAGCAAGGCTGCCGCCGTGGTATCGTGGCCGAGGAAGCTACTGCAATGCTGCCGTGCTTGAGCAAAGCTGCGATCGTGCTACCTTGGTACCATGGTCGAGCAAGATACGGCAGTGATCGAGCAAGATACGGCAGTGATCGAGCAGTACTTGAGCAAGGCTGCTACCCTGATCTAGCAAGCCACAACAGTGGTCGATCAATGTTGGAGCAAGGCTGCTACCATGATCGAGCAAGCCACGGCAATGGTCGATCAGTGCTGGAGCAAGGCTGCTACCGTGTTCGAGCAAGCCACCGCAGTGATCGAGCAGTGCTGGAGCAAGGCTGCTACCCTGATCGAGCAAGCCACCGCAGTGATCGATCAGTGCCGAAGCAAGGCTATTGCCGTGATCAAGCAAGCCAAAGAAGCGATCGGTCAGTGCTGGAGCAAGGCTGCTACCGTGATCGAGCAAGCCACAGCTGTGATCAGGCAATGATCGAGCATTGCTTGAGCAAGGGTGCCACCGTGCTGCTACGCTACCGTGCAGCTATGCTACTGCGGCACGGTTGTCGAGCAAGGCTGCCACCGTGGTACCATAGTCGAGGAAGCTGCTGCAATGCTAGGGTGCTCGAGCAAAGCTGTGGCCGTGCTACCTTGGTACCGTGGTCGGGCATGGTTGCTACCGTGGTATTGTGGTGGAGCAAGGGTGCTAGTGTGGTACCGTGGCAGAGCAAAAGCCACGACAGTGATCGATCAGTGCTGGGGCAAGGCTGCTACCGTGATAGACCATGCCACGGCAGTGATCGAGCAGTGCTTGAGAAAGGCTACTATCATGATCGAGCAAGCCACAGCAGTGATCGAACAGTGCTGGTGCAAGGCTGCAATCATGATTGAGCAAGACACACCAGTGGTCGATCAGTGTTGGAGCAAGGCTGCTACCATGATCGAGCAAGCCATAGCAGTGATAAGGTTATGATCGAGCACTGCTCGAGTAAGGCTGCCACTGTGCTGCTACGCTACCGCGCAGCTATGCTACCCCGGCACCGTGGTTGAGCAAGGCTGCCACCATGGTACCATTGCCGCGGAAGCTGTTGTAATGCTAGCGTGCTCAAGCAAAGCTGTGGCCGCGCTACCTTGGTACCGTGGTCGAGCATGGCTGCTACAGTGGTCGAGCAAAAGCCACGGTAGTGATTTGAGTACTGCGCGAGCAAGCATGCTACCGTGATCGAGCGAGCCACGGTAGTGATCGAGCAGTGCTTGAGAAAGGCTGCTATCATGATCGAGCAAGCCACAGTAGTGATCGAGTAGTGCTGGTGCAAGGCTGCTACCGTGATTGAGCAAGACACACCAGTGGTCGATCAATGCTGGAGCAAGGCTGCTACCGTGATCGAGCAAGCCACAGTAGTGATCGATCAATGATCCAGCACTACTCCAGCAAGTCGCTACCGTGCGGCTACGCTACCTCGCTGCTATGCCACCGCGATACAGTGGTCGAGCAAGGCTGCCACCATGGTACCGTGGTTGAGGAAGCTGCTGCAATGCTACCGTGCTCGAGCAAACCCGCGGCCGTGCTACCTTGGTGCCATGGTCGAGCAAGGCTGCTTCCGTGGTAACGTGGTCGAGCAAAAGCCACTACAGTGATCGAGTACGGCTCGAGCAAGGATGCTGCAGTGATCGAGCAACCCCCAGTAGTGGTCGAGTAGTGCTTGAGCAATGTTGCTACCAGGATCTAGTAAGCCACAACAATGATCGATCAGTGATCGAGCACTGCTCGACCACGGCTGCTACGGTGCTGCTACACTACTGCGCTGCTATGCTACCGCGGTACCATGGTCGAGTAAGGCTGCCACCGTGGTACCGTGGTCGAGGCAGTTGCTTCAATGCTACCATACTGGAGCAAAGTTGCGGCTCTGCTACCTTGGTACCGTGGTCAAGCAAGGCTACTACCGTGGTACCGTGGCTGAGCAAAAGCCACGACAGTGATCGATCAGTGCTGCAGCAAGGCTACTATTGTTATCGAGCAAGCCACGGCAGCGATCGAGCAGTGCTTGAGCAAGGCTGCTACCATGATCTAGCAAGCCACAGCAGTGATCGATCAGTGCTGGAGCAAGGCTGCTACCGTATCGAGCAAGCCACAGTAGTGATCAATCAGTGATCGAGCCTGCTCGAGGTTGGCTGCCACCGTGCTGCTACGCTACCACGCTGCTATGCTACCTCAGTATCGTGGTCGAGCATGGCTGCCACCGTGGTACCGTGGTTAAGGAAGCTGCTACAATCCTATCGTTTTCGAGCAAAGCTGCGACCATGCTACCTTGGTACCGTGGTCGAGCAAGGCTGCTACCGTGGCTGAGAAAAAGCCATGGCAGTGATTGAGTACTGCTCAAGCAAGCATGCTATTGTGATCGAACAATCCACAGCAGTGATTGATCAGTGTTGTAGGAAGGCTGCTACCGTGATCGAGTAAGCCACGGCAGTGATTGAGCACTGCTGGAGCAAGGCTGCTACTGTGATCGAGCAAGCCACTGCAGTGATCGATCAGTGCTGGACCAAGGCTGCTGCCCTGACTGAGCAAGCCACAGCAGTGATTGATCAGTGATCGAGCACTGCTCGAGCAAGGCTGCTACCGCGCTGCTACATTACCACGCTGCTATGCTACCGCGGTACCTTGAACGAGCAAGGTTGCCAGAGTGGTACTGTGGTCGAGGAAGTTGATTCAATGCTGCCGTGTTCGTGCAAGCTAAGGCTATGCTGCCTTGGTACCGTGGTCGGGCAAGGCTGCTACCGTGGTACCATGGTCGAGCGAAAGCCACTGCAGTGATCGGGTACGGCTCGAGCAAGGATGCTACCATGATCGACCAGGCCACTGCAGTGATCGATCAGGGCTGGAGCAAGGTTGCTACCGTGATCGAGCAAGCCCCGGCAGTGATCACGCAATGCTTAAGCAAGGCTGCTACTGTGATCTAGCAGGCCACAGCAATGATCGATGAGTGATGGAGCACTGCTCGAGCAAGGCTGCTACCGTGTTGCTATGCTACTGCGGTACCGTGGTCGAGCAAGGCTGCCACCGTGGTACCGTGATCGATCAGTGATCGAACACTGCTCGACCACGGTACCGCAACAATGATCGATCAGTGATCGAGCACTGCTCGACCACGGCTGCTACGGTGCTGCTACATTACTGCGCTGCTATGCTACCGCGGTACCATGGTCGAGTAAGGCTGCCACCATGGTACCGTGGTTGAGGAAGCTGCTTCAATGCTACCATGCCTGTGGCTGTGCTACTTTGGTACCGTGGTCGAGCAAGGCTGCTACTGTGGTACCGTGGCTGAGCAAAAGCCACGACTGTGATGGAGCACTCCTCGAGCAAGGATGCTACCCAGATCGAGCAAGCCATGATAGTGATCGATCAGTGCTGTAGCAAGGCTACTACCGTTGTCGGGCAAGCCACGGCAGCGATCGAGCAGTGCTGGAGCAAGGCTGCTATCATGATCTAGCAAGCCACGACAGTGATCGATCAGTGCTTTAGCAAGGCTGCTACCGTGATCGAGCAAGCCACTGCAGTGATCGATCAGTGCTGGAGCAAGGCTGCTACCCTGATCGAGCAAGCCACAGCAGTGGTCGATCAGTGCTAGAGCAAGGCTGTTACCATGATCGAGCGAGCCACGGCAGTGATCGATCAGTGATCTAGCACTACTCGAGCAAGGTTTCTACCGCGTTGCTACGTACCGCACTGCTATACTACCGCGGTACTGTGGTCGAGCAAGCCTGCCACCGTGGTACTGTTGTTAAGGAAGCTGCTGCAACGCTACCGTGATCGAGCAAGCCACGGCAGTGATCGATCAGTGCTAGAGCAAGGCTACTACCGCGATCGAGAAAGCCACGGTGGTGATCGATCAGTGTTGGAGCAATCATACGACCGTGACAAGCAGGGCACTCCAGTGATTGATTAGTGATCGAGCGCTGCTCGAGCAAGGCTGCTACCATGCTGCTCCGCTACCGCGCTGCTGTGCTACCGCGGTGCCATGGTCGAGTAAGGCTGCCACCGTGGTACTGTGGTTAAAGAAGCTGCTGCAATGCTACCGTGCTCGAGCAAAGTTGCGGCCGTGCTACCTTGGTAACTGGTCGAGCAAAAGCTACGGCAGCAATCGAGTACTGCTCGAGCAAGAATGCTACCGTGATTGAGCGAGGCACGGCAGTGATCGATCAGTGCTTGAGCAAGGCTGCTACCCTGATTAAGCAAGCCATCGCAGTGTTCGATTAGTACAGGAGCAAGGCTGCTACCATGATCGAGCAAGGCACAACAGTCATCGATCAGTGCTGGAGCAAGGCTGCTACCGTGATCGAGCAGTGCCTGAGCAAGACTGCTACCGTGATCGAGCAAGCGACACCAATGGTCCATCAGTGCTGAAGCAAGGTTGCAACCGTGATCGAGCAAGCCACAGCAGTGATTGATTAGTGCTGGAGGAAGGCTGCTACCGTGATCGAGCAAGCCACAGCAGTGATCGATCAGTACTGGAGCAAGGCTTCTACCCTGATCGAGCAAGGCACAACCGTGGTTGATTAGTGCTGGAGCAAGGCTACTACTGTGATCGAGCAAGCCACAGCAATGATCGATTAGTGCTGGAGCAACGATGCTACCGTGCTGCTACGCTACCCCGCTGCTATGCTACCGCGGTACCGTGGTTGAGCAAGGCTGCCATCGTGGTACCGTGGTTGAGGAAGCTGCTGCAATGCTACCGTGCTACATCAAAGCTGCGACCGTGCTACCGTGCTACATCAAAGCTGCGGCCGTGCTATCGTGCTACCATGCTACCGTGGTTGAGCAAGGCTGCTACCATGGTGCCCTGCCCGAGCAAAAGCCACGACAGCAGTTTTGCTTGAGCACGGTAGCATTGTAGCAGCTTCCTCAACCATGGTACCACGATGGCAGCCTTGCTCGACCACGATACCGCGGTAAAATAGCTGCGCTGTAGCATAGCAATGCAACAATAGCCCTGCTCGAGCGGTGCTCGATCACCAATCGAGCACTACGGTGGCTTGCTAGATCACGATTGTAGCCTTGCTCCAGCACTGATCGATCACTGCCGTGGCTTGCTCGATCACCGTAGCAGCCTTGCTCAAGCACCGCTCGATCACTGCCATGGCTTGCTCGATCACGGTAGCAGCCTTGCTCCAGCACTGATCGATCACTGCCGTGGCTCTCTCGATCATGGTAGCATGCTTGCTCGAGCAGTACTCAATCACTACCATGACTTTTGCTCAACCATGGTAGCAGCCTTTCTTGACCACGGTACCAAGGTAGCACGGCCGCAACTTTGCTCAAGCACGGCAGCATTGAAGCAGCTTCCTCGACCACAGTACCACGATGGCAACCTTGCTCGACCACGGTGCCGCGGTAGCATAACTGCGCGGTAGCGTAGCAGCACGGTAGCAGCCTTGCTCGAGCAATGCTTGATCACTGATCGATCACTGTTGTGGCTTGCTCGATCATTGTAGCAGCCTTGCTCAATCACTGCTCGATCATTGTAGCAGCCTTGCTCAATCACTGCTCGATCACTGTCGTGGCTTGCTTGATCATGATAGCATCCTTGCTCGGGCAGTGCTCGATCACTGTCGTGGCTTGCTCAATCACGGTAGCATTGCAGCAGCTTCTTAACCACGGTACCACAGTGGCAGCCTTCCTCGACCACGGTACCGTGGTAGCAAAGGAGTGCGGTAGTGTAGAAGCATGGTAGCAGCCTTGATCGAGCAGTGCTCGATCTAGTAGCAGCCTTGCTCCAGCACGGATCGATCACTGTTGTGGCTTGCTCAATCGCGGTAGCAGCTTTGCTCCACCGCTAATCGACGATCACTGGTGTGGATTTTGCTCGGCCACGGTACCACGGTAGCAGAGTTGGTCAACCACGGTACCACGGTAGCGGGCTTACTCGACCACGGCAGCATGGCCGCAGCTTTGCTCGAGCATGATAGCATTGCAGCAGCTTCCTCGACCGTGGTACCAGGGTGGCAGCCTTGCTCGACCATGGTACCACGGTAGAATAGCAGCACGGTAGCAGCCTTGCTCGAGCAATGCTCGATCACTGATCGATCGCTGTTGTGGCTTGCTCGATCACGGTAGCAGCCTTCCTCGAACACTCATCTCTCACTATTGTGGCTTACTCGATCACTGTTGCAGCCTTGCTTCAGTACTGATGCACCACTGGTGTTGCTTGCTCGACCACGGTAGCAGTCTTGCTAAAGCACTGCTTGATCACTGTCGTGGCTTGCTCGATCTCGGTAGAAGCCTTGCTCCAGCACTGCTCGATCACGGTAGAAGCCTTGCTCGAGCACTACCCGATCACTGTCGTGGCTTGCTCGACCATGGTAGCATTCTTGTTTGAGCAATATTCGGTCACTGCCATGGCTTTTGCTCGACCACGGTAGCAACCTTGCTCGGCCACGGTACAAAGGTTGCATGGTCGCAGCTTTGCTCGAGCAAGGTAGCATTTCAGCAGCTTCCTCGACCACGGTACCCTGGTGGCAGCCTTGCTCGACCACGGTACCGCGGTAACATAGCTGCGCAGTAGCGTAGCAGCGTGATAGCAGCCTTGCTCGAGTGGTGCTCGATCACTGATCGATCACTGCTGTCGCTTGCTCGATCTCGATAGCAGCCTTGCTCCAGCACTGATCGACCACTACTGTGGCCTGCTTGATCAGGGCAGCAGCCCTGCTCCAGCATTGCTTGATCGCTATTGTGGCTTGCTCGATCACGGTAGCAGCCTTGCTCCAGCACTTATCGATTACTGTCGTGGCTTGCTTGATCATGGTAGCATCCTTGCTCGAGCAGTACTCAATCACAGTCGTGGCTTTTTCTCGGCCACGGTACCATAGTAGCAGCCTTGCTCGACCACGGTATCACGGTAGCAGCCTTGCTCGACCACAGTACCAAGGTAGCACGGCCACAGCTTTCAGCATAGTAGCATTACAGGAGATTCTTCAACCACGAAACCACAGTGGCAGCCTTGCTCAACCACGGTACAGCAGGACCAGCCTTGCACGAGTAGGATCGATCACTGGTCGATTACTGGCTTGGCTTGCTCGATCACGGTAGCAGTCTTGCTCCAGTGCTGTTCGATCACTACTGTGGCTTGCTCGATGACGGTAGCAGCCTTGCTCTGGCACTGATCGATGACTGTTGTGGCTTGCTCGATCAAAGTGGTAGCCTTGCTCCTGCATTGATTGATCACTGCGGTGGCTTGCTCGATCAGGGTAGTAGCCTTTGTCAAGCACTGATCGATCACTGTCGTGTGTTGCTCGATCATGGTAGCATCCTTGCTCAAGCAGCACTCGATCACTGCTGTGGCTTTTGCTCGAAGACGACACCACGGTAGCAGCCTCGCTCGACCACGGTACCAAGGTAGCACGGCTGCAACTTTACTCGAGCACGGTAGCATTGCAGCAGCTTCCTCGACCACGGCGCCACAGTGGCAGCCTTGCTCGACCACGGTACTGTGGTAGCATAGTAGCGCGATATCGTAGCACCACGGTAGCAGCCTTGCTCGAGCAGTGCTCGATCACTGATCGATCATTGCTGTGGCATGCTCGATCACGGTTGCAGCCTTGCTCCAACACTAATCAATCACTGCTGTGGCTTGCTCAGTCGCGGTAGTACCCTTGCTCCAGCACAGACCAATCACTGTCGTGGCTTGCTCAATCACGGTATCATTGTTGCGGCTTCCTTAACCACGGTACCACGGTGGTAGCCTTGCTCGACCACGGTACCGCGGTAGCATAGCAGTGTGGTAGCGTGGCAACACGGTAGCAGCCTTGATCGAGCAGTTCTCAATCACTGATCGATCACTGGTGTGGCCTGCTAGATCACGGTGGCAGCCTTGCTCCAGCACTGATCGATCACTGCCGTGGCTTGCTCGATCATGGTGGCATCCTTGCTCGGGCAGTACTTGATCATTGTCGTGCCTTGCTCGATCACGATAGAATCCTTGCTCGAGCAGTACTCGATCACTGCCGTGGCTTGTGCTTGGCCACGGTACCACAGTAGCAGCCTTGGTCGACCACGGTACTGAGGTGGCATTGCAGTAGCTTCCTCAACCATAGTACCACGGTGGCAGCCTTGCCCGACCACGGTACCACGGTAGCATTGTAGCGCGGTAGCGTAGCAGCACGGTAGCAGCCTTGCTCGAGCAGTGCTCGATCATTGATGAATCACTGTTATGGCTTGCTCCATCACGGTAGCAGCCTTGCTCCAGCACTAATCGACCACTACGGTGGCTTGCTCAAACATCGTAGCGGCCTTGCTCAAGCACTGCTCGATCATTGTTGTAACTTGCTCGATCACGGTAGCAACCTTGCTCCAGCACTGATTGATCACTGCCGTGGCTTGCTCGATCATGGCAGCATCCTTGCACAAGTAGTACTCAATCACTGCCGTGGCTTTTTCTCAGCCACGGTACCACGGTAGCAGCCTTGCTCGTCCATGGTACCATGATAGCAGCCTTGCTCGCCCACGGTACCAAGGTAGCACGGCCACAACCTTGTGCACGGTAGCATTGCGGCAGCTTCCACTACCACGGTACCACAGTGGCAGCCTTGCGCGACCATGGTACCGTGGCAGCAGCCGTGCTCGAGCAATGCTTGACCACTGATCGATCACTGCTGTGGCTTGCTCGATCACGGTGACAGCCTTGCTCCAGCACTGATCAATCACTACTGTGGCTTGCTCGATCGCGGTAGCAAGCTTGTTCCAGCACTGAGTGATCACTACTACGGCTTGCTCGATCAGGGTAGCAGCCTTGCTCAAGCACTGATCGATCACTACCATGCCTCGCTCGATCATGGTAGCATCCTTGCTCGAGCAGTACTTGATCGCTGCTGAGGCTTTTGCTCGACCACAATACCACGGTAGCAGCCTTGTTTGACCACAGTGCCAAGGTAGCACGACCGCAACTTTGCTCGAACACGGTAGTATTGCAGCAGCTTCCTTGACCACGGTACCGTGGTAGCATAGCAGCGCGGTAGCATAGCAGCGCGGTAGCGTAGCACCACGGTAGCAGCCTTGCTCGAGCAGTGCTCGATCACTGATCGATCACTGCTGTGGCTTGCTCGATCACGGTCGCAGCCTTGCTCCAACGTTGATCGATCACCCCTGTGACTTGCTCGATCGCGGCAGTAGCCTTGCTCCAGCACTGATCAATCACTGTTGCGGCTTGCTGGATCACAGTAGCATCCTTGCTCGAGTAGTACTAGATCACTGTCGTGGCTTGCTCGATCACGGTATCATTGCAACAGCTTCCTTAATCACGGTACCACTGTGGCAGCCTTGCTCGGCCAAGGTATCGTGGTAGCATAGCAGCGCGGTAGCGTACCAGTGCAGTAGCATCCTTGATCGAGCTGTGCTCGATCACTTATCAGTCACTGGTGTGGCCTGCTCGATCACGATAGCAGCCTTGCTCCAGCACTGATCGATCACGGGTGACAGAGAATTAGGGTTCGATTCCGGAGAGGGAGCCTGAGAAATGGCTACCACATCCAAGGAAGGCAGTAGGTGTGCAAATCACCCAATCCTGACACGGGAAGGTAGTGACAATAAATAACAATACCGGGCTCATTGAGTCTGGTAATTGGAATGAGTACAATCTAAATCCCTTAACGAGGATCCATTGGAGGGCAAGTCTGGTGCTAGCAGCTGCGGTAATTCCAGCTCCAATAGCGTATATTTAAATTATAGTAGTTAAAAAGCTCGTAGTTGGACCTTGGGCTAGGTCAACCGGTCTGCCTTCAGGTGTGCACCGGTCGGCTCGTCCCTTCTACCGGCGATACGCTCCTAGCCTTAATTGGCCTGGTCGTTCCTCCGGTGCTGTTACTTTGAAGAAATTAGAGTGCTCAAAGCAAGCATACGCTCTGAATACATTAACATGGGATAACATCATAGGATTTCGATCCTATTGTGTTGGCCTTCAGGATCGTAGTAATGATTAACAGGAACAGTCGAGGGCATTTGTATTTCATAGTCAGAGGTGAAATTCTTGGATTTATGAAAGACAATCAACTGCGAAAGCATTTGCCAAGGATGTTTTCACTAATCAAGAACGAAAGTTGGGGGCTCGAAGGCGATCAGATACCGTCCTAGTCTCAACCATAAACGATGCCGACCAGGGATTAGCGGATGTTGCTTTTAGGATTCCGCTAGCACCTTATGAGAAATCAAAGTTTTTGGGTTCTAGGGGGAGTATGGTCGCACTGCTAAAAGTTAAAGGAATTAACGGAAGGGCACCACCAGGAGTGGAGCCTGCGGTTTAATTTGACTCAACACGGGGAAGCTTACCATGTACAGACGTAGTAAGGATTGATAGACTGAGAGCTCTTCCTTGATTCTATGGGTGGTGGTGCATGGTCGTTCTTTGTTGGTGGAGTGATTTGTCTGGTTAATTCTGTTAATGAACGAGACCTCAGCCTGCTAACTAGCTATGTGGAGGTACACATCCATGGCCAGCTTCTTAGAGGGACTATGGCCGCTTAGGGCAAGGAAGTTTGAGGCAATAACAGGTCTGTGATGCCCTAAGATGTTCTGGGCCGCATGTACGCTACACTGATATATTCAACGAGTCTATAGCCTTGGCCGACAGACCCGGGTAATCTTTGAAATTTCATCGTGATGGGGATAGATCATTGCAATTGTTGGTCTTCAATTAGGAATTCCTAGTAAGCGCGAAACATGAGCTCGCGTTGACTACGTCCCTGCCCTGTGTACACACCGCCTGTCGCTCCTACCAATTGAATGGTTTGGTGAAGTTTTTAGATAGCGGCGACGTGGGTGCTCCGTCGCTGACGACGTCGTGAGAAGTCCACTGAAACTTATCATTTAGAGGAAGGAGAAGTCGAAACAAGATTTCCGTGGGTGAGCCTGCGGAAGGATCATTGTCGAATCCTGCAAAGTAGAACGACCCGTGAACCCATTAACAAAGCGCGGACGGGGAGGGCACGCCCGCCCCTCCACTCTCGGGGGTTCCACACGACGCCCGCCGCCCGTGTGCCCCCAAGCGTACAACGTACCCCGGCGCAGAACGCGCCAAGGAACATGAACAAGAGAAGCGTGGCCCCGGCCTCATCCCCCACAGGGATCTATCCGCGTAGCCCCACCATCTCCAACTTATCAAAACGACTCCCGGC
>CM075290.1:1441739-1481739 GCA_037672795.1 Lagerstroemia speciosa | reverse complement strand
GGGCTAGTACCGACACATGCGCCAGCCCGATTCCCGTCCCGCAATAGGGGCCCCCAGCCCCCAAGGCATGTGTCATTGGTGAAGCCCACACGGCGGACGAGCCGTGTGGGCTGCCTTGAAGCACAATTCCTACGCGCAGCTGGTAGAATCCTTTGCAGATGACTTAAATATGCGACAGGGTATTGTAAGTGGCAGAGTGGCCTTGCAGCAACGATCCACTGAGATTCAGCCCTTTGTCGCTTCGACTAGTCCCTCCCTTCCGGGCTTTACCTTGGTTGAGCACTGCCCGATCACGGTAGCAGCTTTGCTTGGGCACTGCGCGATGACGGAAGCAGCCTTGGTCATGCGCTGCTATATCGCTACCGTGCCTTGCATCAGCTCGACAGCAGCCTTGCTAGAGTACAGCTTTAGCCTCGTTCGATCACGGTGGCTACCTTTGTCGGGCACTGCTCGATCACTGCTGTGGTTCGCTCGATCACGGTAGCAGCCTTGCTCGAGCACTGATCAATCACTACTGTGGCTTGCTCGATCACGGTAGCAGTCTTGCTCCAGCACTGATCGATCATTATTGTGGCTTGCTCGATCATGGAAGTAGCCTTGGTCATGCGCTGCTCGATCGCTGCCGTGCCTTACATCAACTCAGTTGCAGCCTTGTTCGAGCATTGCTTCAGCCTTACCCGATCACGGTGGCTGCCTTGCTCGGCCACTACTCGATCACTGTTGTGGGCTGCTCGATCACGGTAGCAGCCTTGCTCAAGCACTAATCGATCACAGCTGTGGCTTGCTCGATCACTGTAGCAGCCTTGCTTGAGCACTGATCGATCAGTGCTGTGGCTTGCTCGATCACAGTAGCAGCCTTGCCCCAGCACTGATCGATCAGTGCTGTGGCTTGCTCGATCACAGTAGCAGCCTTGCCCTAGCACTGATCGATCACCGTTGTGGCTTGCTTGATCACAGCCACGCCTTGCCGCGGCTCGGTAGCAGCAATGCTTGAGGAATGCCGTGGCTTGCTAGACCATGGTATTAGCCTTGCTGGAGTACGGTAGCATGGTAGCAGCCTTGCTCGACCACGGTAGCGCGGCAGCAGCCCTGCCCCAACACGACAGCGCAGCTGTTGCCTTGGTCGAGCGCTACTCGATAACAGTAGCAACTTTGCTCGGGCACTGCTCGATCACTGTTGTGGCTTTCTCGATCGCAAAAGCAGCCTTGGTCATGCACTGCTCGATTGCTGCCGTGCGTTGCTTCAGCTCGTTAGTAGCCTTACTCGAGCACTGCTTCAGCCTTGCTCGATCACGGTGGCTGGCTTGCTCGGGCACTACTCTATCACTGTTGTGGCTTGCTCGATCACTGTAGCAGCCTTTCTCAAGCACTGATCAATCACTACTATGGCTTGCTCAATCTCAGTAGCAGCCTTGCTCCAGCACTGCTCAATCACTGCGGTGCCTTGCTGCAGCTCGGTAGCAGCAATGCTGGAGCAATGCCGTGGCTTCCTCGACCACGATATTTGCCTTGCTCGAGTACGGTAGCACGGTAGCAGCCTTGCTCAACCACGGCACCACGGTATCGCTGCAGCAGCCCTGCTCAGGCATAGTAGTGTTGCAGTAGCCCCGCTCGGGCACAGTAGCATGGCTGCTGCCTTCGTCGAGCACTGCTCGATCACGGTAGCGGCTTTGCTCAGGCACTGCTAGATCATTACTATGGCTTGCTCGATCACGGAAGCAGCCTTGGTTCAGCGCCACTCGATCGCTGCCATGCCTTGCATCAGCTCGGTAGCAGCCTTGCTCAAGTACTGCTTCAGCCTTGCTCGATCACGGTGGCAGCCTTGCTCGGGTATTGCTTGATTATTGCTGTGGCTTGCTTGATCACAGTAGCAGCGTTGCTCAAGCACTGATCAATCACTCTTGTGGCCTGCTCGATCATGGTAGTAACCTTGCTCAAGCACTGCTCGATCACAGTCGTGGCTTGCTGCAGCTCGGTAGCAGCAATGCTTGATCAATGTCGGGGCATTGCTCGACCATGGTGCCACGGTAGCTCGGTAGCAGCCCCGCTCCAGCACGATAGCACGACAGCCGCCTTGGTCGAGCACTGCCCGATCTCGGTAGCAGCCTTGCTCGGGCACTGCCTGATCTCGGTAGCAACTTTGCTCGGGAACTGCTCGATCATTGTTGTGGCTTGCTCGATCACAGAACCAGCCTTGGTCATGCGTTGCTTGATCGCTACTGTGCCTTGCATCAGCTCTGTAGCGGCCTTGCTCAAGCACTACTTTTGCGTTGCTCGATAAGGTGGCTGCCCTTCTCGGGCACTGCTCGATCACTGCTGTGGCTTGCTTTATCACGATAGCAGCCTTGCTCGGCCACTGATCGATCACCGCTATGGCTTGCTGGATCAAGGTAGCAGCATTGCTCAAGCACCGATCGATCACTGCTGTGGTTTGCTAGATCACGATACTAGCCATGTTCAAGCACTACTCGATCACTGTCGTGCTTTGCTGCAGCTCGGTAACAGCAATGCTTGAGCAATGTCGTGGCTTGCTCGACGACGGTATCAGCCTTGCTTGACCACAGTAGCATGGTAGCAGCCTCGCTCCAACACTTCAGCGTGGCTACTGCCTTAGTCGAGCGCTACTCGATCACGGTAGCAGCTTTGCTCGGGCACTGCTCGATCATTGTTGTGGCTTGCTCAATCACGGAAGTAGCCTTGGTCATGCACTGCTCGATCGCTGGCATGCCTTGCATCAGCTCGGTAGCGGCCTTGCTCGAGCACTCCTTCAACCTTGCTTGATCATGGTGGCTGCCCTGCTCGGGCACTGTTCAATCACTGCCAACCTTGCTTGATCACGAAGCAGCCTTGCTCAAGCATAGATAGATCACTGCTGTGGCTAGTTCAATCATGATAGCAGCCTTGCTTCAACACTGCTTGATCACTACCGTGCCTTGCTGCGGCTCGGTAGCAGCAATGCTTGAAGAATGCGGTGGCTTGGTCGACCAAGGTATCAGCATTGCTTCAGCATGTTAGCACACTACCAGCCTTGCTCGACCACGGTGCCATGGTAGCGCTGCAGCAGCCCCACTCGAGCACGATAGCACAGCTGCCACCTTGGTGGAGCACTACTCGATCACGGCAGCAGCTTTGCTTGGGCACTGCAAGATCACTGCTATTGCTTGCTCGATCATGAAAGCAGCCTTGATCCAGCGCTACTCGATCATTGCCGTGCCTTACATAAGCTCGATAGAAGCCTTGCTTGAGCATTGCTTCAACGTTGCCCGATCACCATGGCAGGCTTGCTCGGGCACTGCCTAATCACTGTTGTGGCTTGCTCGATCACGATAGCAACCTTGCTCAAGCACTGATCAATCACTGCTATGGCTTGCTCGATCACGGTAGCAGCCTTTCTCAAGCACTGCTCGATCACTGCCGTGCCTTGCTGCAGCCTGCTTCAGCAATGCCGTGTCTTGCTCGACCATGGTATCAGCCTTGCTAGAGCACGGTAGGACGGTAGTGCCGTTGCTCGACCATGGTGTCACTGTAGGGCGGCAGCAACCCAGCTCTGGCACCGCAGCGTAACTGAGGTCGTGGTTGAGCACTGCCCGATCACGGTTGGAGCTTTGCTCGGGCACTACTCCATCACTGTTGTGGCTTCCTCGATCACGGAAGCAACCTTGGTCGTGCACTGCCCAATCGCTGCGGTGCCTTCCATCAGCTCGGTAGCACCCTTGCTCGAGCACTGCTTCAGCCTCGCTCGATAAGGTCGGTGCCTTTCTCGGGTACTGCTCGATCACTGCTGTGGTTTGCTCGATGATGGTGTTAGCTTTGCTCGGGCGCAGCGTGATCATTGCTGTGGCTTGCTCGATCACGGTAGCGGCCTTGCTCCAGCACTGCTCGATCACTATTGTGCCTTGTTGCAGCTCGGCAGCAGCACTGCTTGAGCAATGCCGTGGCTTCCTCGACCACGGTATCAGCCTTGCTCGGGCACGGTAGCATGGTGAGCAGCCTTGCTCGACCACTGTACCATGGTAGCACATCAGCAGCGCCACTCCAACACTGTAGAAGCTTTGCTCGGGCACTGCTCGATCACTGCTCTGCCTTGAATCAGCTCGGTAGAAGCCTTGCTCCAGCACTGCTTCATTCTTGCTCGATCACGGTGGCTGCCTTGCTCGGGCGCTACTCGATCGCTGTTGTGGATTGCTCTACCACGGTAGCAGCCTTGCTCAAGCACTAATCGACCACTGCTGTGGCTTGCTCGATCACGGTAGCAGCCTTGCTCGAGCGCTGGTCGATCACTAATGTGCCTTGCTGCAGCTCAGCAGCAGCAATGCTTGAGCAATGCCGTGGCTTCCTCGGCCACGGTATTAGCCTTGCTCGAGCACGATAGCATGGTTAGTAGCCTTGCTCAACCACTGTACCACGGTAGCACGGCAGCACGGCAGCAACTCCGCTCTAACACGGTAGAAGCTTTGCTCGGGCACTGCTCGATCACTGTTGTGGCTTGCTCGATCATAGAAGTAGCCTCGGTCATGCGTTGCTCGATCACTGCAGTGCCTTGAATCAGCTCGGTAGTAGCCTTGCTCCAGCACTGCTTCATCCTTGCTCGATCACGGTGGCTGCCTTGCTCGGGCACTGCTTGATCGCTACTGTGGATTGCTCTATCACGGCAGCAGCCTTGCTCAAGCACTAATCGACCACTGTTGTGGCTTGCTCGATCACGGTAGCAGCCTTGCTCCAGCACTGCTCGATCACTGCTGTGCCTTGCTGCAACTCGGCAGCAGCAATGCTGGAGCAATGCCGTGGCTTTCTTGACCAAGGTATCAACCTTGCTCTAGCACGGTAGCATGGTTAGCAGCCTTGCTCAACCACTGTACCGCGGCAGCAGCCCCGCTCCAGCACTGTAGAAGCTTTGCTCAGGCATTGCTCGATCACTGCTGTGGCTTGCTCGATGACGGAAGTAGCCTTGGTCAAGCGCTGCTCGATCGCTGCGGTGCCCTGAATCAGCTCGGTGGCAACCTTGCTCCAGCACTGCTTCATTCTTGCTCGATCACGATGGCTGCCTTGCTCGGGTGCTGCTCGATCGCTGCTGTGGGTTGCTCTATCACAGTAGCAACCTTGCTCAAGCACTGCTCGATCACTGCTTTGCCTTGCTGCAGCTCGGCAGTAGCAATGCTTGAGCAATGCCCTGGCTTCTTCGACCACGGTATCAACCTTGCTCTAGCACGGCAGCACGGTTAGCAGCCATGCTCGACCACGGTACCACGGTAGCACGGCAGTAGCCCCACTCCAACATGGTAGCAGTTTTGCTCGGGCAGTGCTTGATCACTGTTATGGCTTGCTCGATCACGGAAGCAGCCTTATTCAAGCACTGCTTGATCGCTATCGTGCCTTGCATCAGCTTGGTAGCAGCCTTGCTCGAGCACTGCTTCATTCTTCCTCAATCATGGTGGTGGCCTTGCTCGGGCACTGCTCGATCACTGCTGTGGATTGCTCTATCCAGGTAGCAGCTTTGCTCAAGCACTGGTCGATCACTGCTGTGGCTTGCTCGATCATGGTAGCAGCCTTGCTCCAGCACTGCTCGATCACTGCTGTGCCTTGCAGCAACTCGGTAGCAGCAATGCTTGAGCAATGTCGTGGCTTCCTCACCACGGTATCAGCCTTGCTCGAGCACAGTTGCACTGTTAGCAGCCTTGCTTGACCACTGCACCACTGTAGCGCGGCAATAGCCCCGTTGTAGCAGGGTTGCTCTATCACTATTGTGGGTTGCTCGATCACGGAAGCATCCTTTTTCATGTGCTGCTTGGTCGCTGCCGTGCCTTGCATAAGCCTAGTAGTAGCCTTGCTCGATCACGGCGGCTGCCTTTCTCGGGCACTGTTCGATCACTATTCTGCCTTGCTCGATCATGGTAGCGGCCTTGCTCAAGCACTGATCGATCACTGATGTGGCTTGCTCGATCAGGGTGGCTACCTTGCTCGGGCACTGCTCGATCACTGCTGTGGTTTGCTTGATCACGATTGCAGCCTTACCCAAGCACTGATCGATCACTGCTGTGGTTGGCTTGATCACGGTAACAGCCTTGCTCAAGCACTGATCGAACACTATTGTGGCTTGCTCGATCACGGTAGCAGCCTTCCTCTAGCAATAATCGATCACTGCTTCAGCCTTACTCGATCACGGTGGTTGTCTTGCTTGGCCACTGCTCGATTAGTGCTGTGGATTGCTCGATCACTTATTGATCACAGCTATGGCTTGCTTGATCTCAGTAGTAGCCTTGCTCAAGCACCGATCGATCACTGCTTTAGCCTTGCTCGATCACGGTTGCTGCCTTGCTTGGGCACTACTCGATCACTGCTGTGGTTTTGCTCGATCATTGTAGCAGCCTTGCTCAAGCACTGATCAATCACTATTGTGGCTTGGTCAATCAGGGTAGTAGCCTTGCTCAAGCACTGATCAATCACTGCTGTGGCTTTCTTGATCATGGGAGCAGCCTTGGTCAAGCATTGCTCGATCACTGTCGTGCATTGCTGTAGCTCAGTAGCAGCAGTGCTTGAGCAATGCCGTGGCTTGCACGACCACGGTATCAGCCTTGCTTGAGCATGAAAGAACGGTTAGTAGCCTTGCTCGACCACGGTACCACGGTAGCACGGCAGCAGCCCCGCTCCAGCATGGTAATAGCTTTGCTTGGGCACTACTCGATCACTGCTGTGGCATGCTCGATCACGAAAGCAGCCTTGGTCATGTGCTGCTCGATCACTGCCATGCCCTGTAGCAGCTAGGTAGCGGCCTTGCTCGACCACGGTGGTTGCTTTGCTCAGGCACTGCTCGATCACTGTTATGGCTTGCTCGATCACAGTAGGAGCCTTACTCAAGCACTAAACGATCACTGGTGTTGCTTGCTCGATTATGGTAGTAGCCTTGCTCAAGCACTGCTCGATCACTATCGTGCTTTCCTGCAGCTCGGCAGCAGCAATGCTGTGGCCTGCTCGACCACGGTATCAGCCTTGCTCAACCACGGTAGAGCGGCAGCAGCCCCGCTCCAGCACTGCAGCGCGACTACCACCTTAGTCGAGCATTGCTCGATCACGGTAGCAGTTTTGCTCAGGCACTGCCCGATCACTGCTGTGGCTTGCTCGATCACGGAAGCAGCCTTGGTCCTGCGCTGCTCGATCACCGGTGTGCCATGCATTAGCTCGATAGCAGCCTCGCTCGAGAACTGCTTCAACCTTGCTCGATCACGGTGGCTGCCTTGCTCGGGCACTACTCGATCACTGTTGTGGGTTGCTCGATCATGGGAGCAGCCTCCCTCAAGCACCGATCAATCATTGCTGTGGTTGCTCGATCACAGTAGCAGCCTTGCTCAAGAACCAATAGATCACTGCTGTGCCAAGCTTGATCATGGTAGCAACCTTGCTCCAGCATTGCTCGACCACTATCGTGCCTTACTGCTGGTCGGTAGCAGCAATGCTTGAAGAATGCCCTAGCTTGCTCGACCACGGTATCAGTGTTGCTCAAGCACGTTAGCACGGTAGCAACCCTACTCGACCAAGGTACCATGGTTGCACTGCAGCAGCCCCGCTCGAGCACGGTAGCACGGCTGCCACCCTGGTGGTGCACTGCTGGATCACAGTAGCAGCTCTGCTCGCGCACTGCTAAAGCACTGCTGTGGCTTACTCGATCACGAGAGCAGCCTTAATCCAGCGCTTCTCCATTGCTGCCATGCCTTGCATCAGCTTGGCAGCAGCCATGTCGAGCACTGCTTCAGCCTTGCTTGAACGCAGTAGCAGCCTTGCTGAAGCACTGATCGACCACTGTTGTGGCTTGCTCGATCACTGTCGTGCCTTGCTATGCTCGGTAGCAGCAATGCTGTGTCTTGCTCGACCACGGCATCAGCCTTACTCAAGCATGGTAGTGGGGTAGTGGCATTGCTCAACCACGGTGCCACTGTAGGGCGGCAACAACCCCACTCCGGCACAGTAGCAATGCTGCTGTCGTCGTTGAGCACTGCCCGATCACGGTAGTAGCTTTGCTCGGGCACTGCTCAATCACTGTTGTGGCATGCTCGATCACGGAAGCAGCCTTGGTTATGCGCTACCTGATCGCTGCGGTGCCATCCATCAGCTCGGTAGCAGCCTTGCTCGAGCGCTGCTTCAGCCTCGCTCGATAAGGTGGCTGCCTTTCTCAAGCATTGCTCGATCGCTGCTGTGGTTTGCTCGATGATGGCAGTAGCTTTGCTCAGGCACAGCTCGATCATTGTTGTGGCTTGCTGCAGCTCGGCAGCAGCAATGCTTGAGCAATGCCTTACTCCAGCACTAGTCGATCACTGTTGTGCCTTGCTACAGCTCGACAACAGCAATGCTTGAGCAATGCCGTGGCTTCCTCGACAACGGTGTTAGCCTTGCTCGAGCACGGTAGCATGGTTAGCAGCCTTGCTCGACCACTGTACCACGGTAGCATGGTAGCAGCCCCGCTCCAGCACAATAGTAGCCTTGCTCGGGCACTACTCAATCAGTGTTGTGGCTTGCTCGATCACGGAATTAGCCTTGGTCAAGTGCTGCTTGATCACTGTCGTGCCTTGAATTAGCTTGGTAGCAGCCTTCCTCAAGCACTGGTGGATCAATGTTGTGGCTTGCTCGATCCTGGTAGCAGCCTTGCTCCAGCATTGCTCGATCACTGTTGTGCCTTGCTGCAGCTCGACAGCAGCAATGCTTAAGCAATGTCGTGGCTTCCACGACCAGGGTATCAGCCTTGCTTCAGCACGGTAGCACGGTTAGCAGCCACGCTCGACCACGGTACCACGGTAGCACAGCAGCAGCCCCGCTCCAGCACCGCAGAAGCCTCCCTCCAGTGCGGCAGCAGCCTCCCTCCAGCGCGGCAGCAGCCCCTCTCCAGCACAGTAGCAGCCCCGCGCTTTTTTCAAGCACACTTCGATCGCTGTCGTGCCTTGGATCAGCTTGTTAGCAGCCTTGCTCGAGCACTGCTTCATTCTTCCTCAATCATGGTGGTGGCCTTGCTCGGGCGCTGCTCGATAACTGCTGTGGATTGCTCTATCCAGGTAGGAGCCTTGCTCAAGCACTAGTCGATCACTGCTGTGGCTTGCTCGATCACGGTAGCAGCCTTAAGCACTGCTCGATCACTGTTGGGCCTTGCTGTAGCTTGGTAGGAGCAATGCTTGAGCAATGCCGTGGCTTGCTCGACCACGGTATGAGCCTTGCTCGAGCATGGTAGCACGTTTAGCAGCCTTGCTTGACCATGGTACCACGGTAGTGCAGCAGCAGCCCCGCTCCAGCACGGCAGCAGCTTTGCTTGGGCACTGCTTGATCACTGTTGTGGCTTGCTCGATCACGAAAGCAGCCTTGGTCATGCGCTGCTCGATCGCTGCCATGCACTGTATCAGCTTAGTAGTAGCCTTGCTCGAGCACTGCTTCAGCCTTGCTCGATCACGGTGGTTGCTTTGCTCAGGCACTGCTCGATCACTATTGTGGCTTGCTCGATTAGAGTAGGAGCCTTGCTCAAGCACTGAACGATCACTGCTGTTACTTGCCCGATCATGGTAGCAGCCTTGCTCGAGCAGTGCTTGATCACTCCCATGGGTTGCTGCAACTCGGTAACAGCCTTGCTCGAGTAGTGCTGGAGCAATGCCATGGCTTCCTCGACCACGGTATCATCCTTGCTCCAGCAGTGCTCGAGCAGTGCCATTGCTTGCTCGATCACTGTCGTGGGCTGCTCGCTCACACTACACACTTACCCGAGTAGTACTCGAGCACCTTGCTGCGTTGCTCGATCATGCCAGTCCCTTGCTCAATCATTTGCTCGAGCTGAAGGGGGTGGTGTAAAATTTGGGGGGTCATAGTATTGCCTTCTAGGACGGAGAAAAACTTAAAATAAGCTCTTTAAGGGGGTAGAGGCGCAGCCTGCCCCCCACTACGCCTCCCGACGCACATACATCACTACCTAGCGTAGGGATGTGCTCGGGTGCTGGTAGAGCTACTACCGACCACGGTAACGCTTCAACTCCTGCATTGCCGGTAGTCGGGTCATGGTTGGAGCTAGTCGGGCGGGTCACGTGCTCATTCTTGTGCTCGTGGAGGGTGCTGCAACCTGGGGTACGATCGTTCTGCAGCACAATTTGTGGTGGGCCAATGATATTCCCTGCAGTCGGCGCGTTGCGACTATCGATCTCTACCATGCTACGGTTATCGATCTCTACCGTGCTACAGTTGCTCGATCACGGTGTCACACTGTTCGTGGTATGCTCCAGCATTGGTTTGTTCTCGCGTCTAGCACCCGGTCGCGGTCTAGCAGGCTGTCCACTTTCCCGACCGAGGAACCCCTCAAAGCAGGGTGGTGGGTACATTCGTGTGACTGTGCACCAGCGTGCGTGATGGCGTGTGAGTGGTGATATGGTCGTGCTTGCTGTCAGGCCCAGTGGTGGTATGGCCACTGGACTGTCCACTCATCGACTCTTCAATGCACGTTGCAGGCGTCTTGCCTAATGATGTTACAGCCGGTTCCTGTGTTGTCTACCGTGTCAAGCGGTACTCAACATCGTGTGTGTGCTCTCCAACGATTGCCTTCCGAGGCGATTGTTGGACAATGTAGTGGCCCCCCTGCACCACGCACGCAGCCACAGTGATGGGTGCTGCAATGGCTCAGGGGTGCCAGCTCAGCCTCTTGGATGTAGAACAATTCACAGGCACGTGGCCCTCGGCCTACCTGTGCCTGGTTGTTATGCTTCATTGGAATGACGCTCATGCCTTGTCCGTGCCACTCTCAGCCTAGCGTTGGTGGGGCACATGGGCGGGTGCGGCGCCATCGATGGATGCTACCTGGTTGATCCTGCCAGTAGTCATGTGCTTGTCTCAAAGATTAAGCCATGCATGTGCAAGTTTGAACTAATTCATACTGTGAAACTGTGAATGGCTCACTAAATCAGTTATAATTTGTTTGATGGTATCTGCTACTCGGATAACCGTAGTAATTCAAGAGCTAATATGTGCAACGAACCCCGACTTCTGGAAGGGATGCATTTATTAGATAAAAGGTCGACGCAGGCTTTGCCTAATGCTCTAATGATTCATGATAACTTGACAGATTGCACGGCCATCGTGCTGGCGACACATCATTCAAATTTCTGCCCTATCAACTTTCAATGGTAGGATAGGGCAATATCACCTACTACAGATGGCAAAAACCTTAAATAAGCTCTTTAAGGGGGTATGTGGTGGCAGCCTCCCTCGGTGCCATGGCTATGGGTGTGGGCGCACATCCACGGTAACATGCTGGGATGCTCTTGTGCGCAACGGCACGAGCATGGTGCCGTGTGGCGATGGGTGATTGTCACGGTGATCGATCGGGATTGATCACTTAGCGGGATGCTCGATTAGAGGATTGTTGGGTGTCATGATCCACAGCTGGAATCCATGACGGTGTTGCTCGATCAGGTATTCGATTTGTTGCTCGTTCATTGATCTACTGACGGCTTGGCTATATTCGATCAAGTGCTCAGTTAGTGCTTGAGCAAGACTCGTGGCGGATACCGTAGCGTGCTAGCACAAGGGGCACGCTACTATGCTAGTGATCTCGTGGTAGGATACCATAGCGTCCTAGCACTAGCAGCACGCTACGTCGCTAGCGAGTTGATAGCTAGAGACTGTGGCGTGCTATTGCTAAGCACAGTTCTGTGTGGCGATGGTGGGCAACACGTTGCTAGCTACGTGACCACATGCTAGCAGCAGACCTTGTGATGGTGGCTGAACCATGGGCACATGCTCGGTGCATGTGACCCAACTAAGTGTGGGTGGCACTCAGGTAGACCCGAGGGACCCTAACGGTGCGGACCATTAGGTGGCGATTGACTCGTTAACCATAGTAACTTTGACCGGGCAGTCACCAAGCAGCAGAGCAGTAACCTAGTAGTTGTCGGTGTCTTGTAACTTCTGTTCAGTTATGCTATGTTTTGATTGGTTGTTGCTTTTTTGGATTCATGTATTAGAGTCTGTACACTACACGGCTGTAGGGTAGACGACGAGAATATGAACTCCTGTAGCCTGTCGGTACAGAATTGAGAGTTGGTGAGAATCTCATGTGAAGTCCAGGTGAGGAGTGTAAGTGTTGGAGCCCGGGGCACATACTCTGTAGCACGATCAGTGTCGTGTTGGGTTTTTGCTATAACTCGAATTTGTTAATAAGAGTTGATATTTTCCCAATCTGCTTGTGTGTGCATACTAGTTTCGAAATTGTTCTATGATTATCGTGTGTGGCCTCGATCTGAATTTGGGCGTGTAAGTATAGTGGCTGGCTGAGAGTACAGTCTGCTCAGCGCCATCACAAGAGCAAAAAGTTCAGTAGAAGAATCAACCCTATGACGGTTGGTATCAGAGCACGGTTGACGTGAAGGTGACACCAAAGTTGTGGCCAGACTGCAGTGTGGTTGTAGCGGAGACTACGCTGGAATCCCGAATGTTGTTGGTGTTCGAGGAACTCTGTGGTGACTAGAACCTCGCACTTATACAAGCACAACATTTCAGTCGACGAGGGAAATGAAAATCAGGTTTGCGTTCTGTGATCAGTGTTTACTTGATGGATGCATTGTGGAGTCATGTTTTTGTTCTCGGGCAATTGGTTGGTAATGAGGAGCCGTTGGGAGCCAACATAGTGGCAACAATGCAAGGGTTAGTAGCAGAAAATGCTACCTTGCATGAAGCTGTGGAAAACCTAGAGGCACTCGTGAAGCAATCTGTCGAGACTGTGGAGTCTTCTCTGAAAGCATCTAAGGATGGGCTTGTAGAGGATGTGACAGTCCTTGCAGATGCAGTTCGAAAAGGACAAAGAGACCCTGAATGCTAACTTGACACTGCTCAAGCGATCCTTGGTGCACGAGGCATCAAGGGAGGGAAGTCACAGCAAAGTGAAATTGCCTGAACAAAAAGCCTTCATGGCAAGTGGAGCTCCAAAGAGTTGGAGAACTTCCTTTGGGATGTGGATCAGTATTTCATGGCAGAGAAGGTCCGGGATGCTGAGAAGGTCCGAGTGGCTGCTATGTATTTGAGTGGAGATGCAAATCTATGGTGGCGGACCAGAGTACGCGAGTCTGAGACGACTGGCGGTCGTCCTATGATCAAGTCATGGGATGACATGAAGAAGGAGTTGTGGGCACATTTCCTTCCTACCAACACGACATGGCAAGCGAGAGAAGCATTGTCAAGCCTCAAGCACACCGGTACAATCCGTGAATATGTGAAAGAGTTCACGTCCCTACTGCTAGGCATCACGGATATGTCAGAGGCAGACAAGCTGTTCAACTTCATGAATGGTCTACAGCCTTGGGCACAAGTCGAGCTCAATAGACGGCAAGTCAAGGACTTGGCCTCGGCATTTGCACATGCAGATGCATTGGTGGATCTTCATGTGGGTGGTTCGAGGAGTAAGAACCACAAGAAGGACAAAGTTCGCAAAGCAGACAAGCGTGCCGAGTCAAGTGGAAAAGGGACTGAATAAGCTAAACAGCTTGAGTCAGATAAGCCATTACTGGACAGAGGTTTTGGCAAGGCAGACCCAAAGAAGACATGATGCTTCATCTGTGGCGGACCTCACAGGGCAAGGGAGTGCCCGAAGAAGGAATAGCTGATTGCTCTCTTGTGCGAGGAAGATGATGACGTACAGGAGACTTCTATGTAGTTGGGAACACTCCAAGTGATTGGAGCAGAGTCTCCGATGAGGACGTCAGATTCTTCTGGTGGGGGTGGTTTGCAAGCCCCCTTGTGCTCAAATATAGGGATGGGCTAGGATGCTAGGTCCCTCACTCGCATACCAGCCTTAACAACATGCTAGAGGGAAGTGTGGTTTAGGTGCATGGTATCACCATGGATTCTTAGCGGCGAGAATTCGGTGTAAAATTCCCTGGGAGCAATATCACCTGCTATAGATGGCAAAAACCTTAAATAAGCTCTTTAGGGGGGTATGTGGTGGCAGCCTCCCTCGGTGCCATGGCTATGGGTGTGGGTGCACATCCACGGTAGCGTGCTGGGATGCTCATGTGCGCAACGGCACGAGCATGGTAATGTGTGGCGATGGGTGATTGTCATGGTGATTGATCGGGATCGATCACGTAGTGGGATGATCGATCAGAGGATCGTTGGTTGTCACGATCCACGGCTGGAATCCATGACGGTGTTGCTCGATCAGGTATTCGGTTTGTTGCTAGGTCATTGATCTACTGACGGCTTGGCTTTGTTCGATCAGGTGCTTGATCAATGCTTGAGCAAGACTCTTGGCGGATACCGTAGCGTGCTAGCACAAGGGGCACGCTACTATGCTGGTGATCTCGTGGCGGGATACCATAGCGTGCTAGCGCTAGCAGCACGCTTAGTCGCTAGCGAGCTGATAGCTAGAGACCGTGGTGTGCTACTGCTGAACACGGTACTGCATGGCGACGGTGGGCAACACGTTGCTAGGTATGTGACCATGTGCCAGCAGTAGACGTTGTGATGGTGGATGAACCATGGGCACAAGCTCAATGCATGTGACCCAATTGAGCGTGGGTGGCACTCAGGTGGACCCGAAGGACCCCGACGGTGCGGACCATTGGGTGGCGGTTGGCCCGTTTAATGGAGCAACTTTGACCAGGCGGTTACCAAGCAGCAGAGCAGTTACCTAGCAGTTGTCAGTATCTTGTAACTTCTGTTCGGTTATGCTGTGTTCTGATTCGTTGTTGCATTTTCGGATCCATGTATTAGAGTCTGTACAGTACACAGTTGTAGGGCAGACAACGAGAATACGAACTCTTGTAACCTGTCGGTGCAGATTTGAGAGTTGGTGAGAATCTCGTGTGAAATCTAGGTGAGGAGTGTAAGTGTTGGAGCACGAGGCACATACTCAGTAGCACGATCGGTGTCGTGCTAGGTTTTTGCTATAACTCGAATTTGTTAATAAGAGTTGAGATTTTCCCAATCTGCTTGTGTGTGTATATATGTTTCGAAATTGTTCTATGATTATCGTGTGTGGCCTCGATCTGAATTTGGGGGTGTAAGTATAGTGGCTTGGCTGAGAGTACAGTCTGCTCAGCGCCAGCACAGGAGCGAAAGATTCAGTGGAAGAATCGACCCAGTGACACCTACTATCAGCCCCTTAATGCTCAGAGATCTATACTGGCTGGGATGCTAAGTCCCTCAGTAGCATTCCAGCCATGCTATGTGCTAGAGGGAAAACTGTGGTTCAGGCATGTGGTGGCACTATGAGTTCCAGCGATGGGAATCTGGTGTAAAATTCCCTGGTAGCAATACCACCTGCTACGAAAGGCAAGAACTTAAAATAAGCTCTTTAGGGGGGTGTGTGGTGGCAGCCTCCCTCAGTACCAAGGCGTGGGGTGTGGGCGCACATCCACGGTAGCGTGTTGGCATGCTCGTGTGCGCAATGACACGAGCGTGGTACCGTGTAGCGATGGATGATCGTCATGGTGATCGATCAGGATCCATCACGTAGCGGGATGCTCGGTCAGAGGATCGTCGGGTGTCACGATCCACGGCTGGAATTCATGGCGGTGTTGCTCGATTAGGTGTCCGGTATTTTGCTCGATTATTGAGGATTTGAGGATTTGGCAATAGTTTCGACATTACTGATTGATGCTGCGCATGGATGCGCTTAGGGAACGAGTTTCGGCTCTTGAAGCGACCCTCGGTGATCTGGGTTCGCGGATGGAACCGTGTCAGATGTGCTGGCATTGTTGCGGGCAGAAGTAAGTCAGATGAAGGAGGATGTTATTCTCCTACGTCAGGCACTCGCTAGTGGTGTGGCAGAGCCTGAGGGATCGTGAGCCAATGTGAAGGTGCCAGAACCGAAAGCCTTCAATCGCACCAAGAGTTCCGAAGATCTGGAGAACTACTTATGGGACATCGAGCACTACTTTGATGCTGCTCGTATTCCTGAAGGCGAGAGAGTCTCGATGGCAGTCATGTACCTGCCGAGGGATGCAAAACTGTGGTGGCGGACGCGAGAGCAAGATGTGGAATCTGGCGGGCGACCACAACTCAGAGACTGGTCATCTCTGAAGCGGGAATTGAAGGAGCAGTTCCTCCCCACTAACTCCTTATGGGCTGCTCGTGAGGCACTGTGCAACCTCAAACAGACAGGTTCGGTTCGAGACTATGTGAAGGAATTTAGTTCCTTGATGCTGGACGTGACAGGAATGTCTGAAGTGGACAAATTATTTAACTTCATGCAGGGTTTGAAGTCGTGGGCACAGTTAGAACTTCGACGGCAGGGAGTGCAGGATCTCCCCACTGCCATGGCAAAGGTAGATGCGTTGATCGATTTGCAGGTGTCTAAGACTAACGATGGCAAGTCAAAGAAGGATGGCAAATCGAAAGACAAAGCCTCGAATGGTGGCAAACCTACTGGGAAGTCCGATAAGGCAAAGAAGCCATCGGAGGGTGAGAAAGGCAAGGAAAAAGCTTCCAGTTCCAACAGAAATGGAAGGATCCAAAGAAGCACCCTGGCTGTTTCATTTGCAATGGACCACACCGTGCCCAAGACTATCTCAAGAAGGAGAAACTCTCGGCATTGGTGAATCAGTCGAATGATTATGATGATGGTGGGAATAGAACGAAGGTGGCCCTTTGCAGATTCTCGGTGTTGTGCATGCTAGGAAGAAGACACGCTCTGGAAGCGGATTGACCTATGTCTCGATGGAACTGAACTCTAGGGAGATTGTGGCAATGGTGGACACTGGCGCCACACACAACTTCGTGTCTGATCGAGTTGTGAATACTCTGGGATTGTGCGTGAAGAAGCAGAATCACCGCATTAAGGCAGTGAATTCCCATAGTCGACCAATCCTTGGCATGGCAAAGGATGTGCGAGTTCGGATCGGTGAGTGGACGGGACTTCTGGATGTCATGGTCATTCCCATGGATGACTTTGACGTGACATTGGGTAACGATTTCTTTGAGCGTGCTAATGTAGCTGTTCACCCGAATCTATCTGGATTGATGATCGCAGATCCAAAGAAACCTTGTTTCGTGCAAGGGTTCAAGGAGCTGAACCAGTCGGAGAGGATTCCTGATGAGAATGTCTCAGCTATGCAGTTGGCCAAAGGATGGAAGAAAGGTCATCCGACCTACCTGGCGGCGATATATCCTGTGGAACCGGAAGAACGTGTAGATACCAGGGTTCCAGAGCAGGTGGAAGCATTCTTGGACGAGTTCAAGGATGTGATGCCCAAAGATTTACCTAAGGGCTTACCACCAAGGCGAGCAATGGATCACAAGATCGAGTTGATGCCGGGCACGAAGCCTCCTGCCCGAGCTCCCTATCGAATGTCACCTAAAGAATTGGAGGAGTTACGATTGCAACTCACGGAGTTGTTGGACTCGGGGAAGATTCAGCCCTCAAAAGCTCCTTATGGTGCTCCTGTGTTGTTTCAGGGAAAGCAGGATGGATCTCTACGACTGTGCGTAGATTACCATGGGCTGAACAAAGTGACCATCAAAAACAAGTATCCGGTGCCCCTGATCGCAGATTGTTTGATCGTCTCTGTAGAGCAGAGTACTTCACAAAGCTGGATTTACGCTCAGGTTACTGGCAAGTCCGCATTGCGGAAGGCGATGAGGCAAAAACAACAATGGTAACACATTATGGTTCCTACGAATTTCTAGTCATGCCATTCGGCTTGACCAATGCACCAGCTACTTTTTGTAATTTGATGAATGATGTATTTCACGATATGCTGGACAAATTCTAGTTGTGTATTTGGATGACATTGTTGTGTATAGTCGATCCTTTGAGGATCACATGCAGCACTTGCGGTTGGTGTTCCAGCGCATGAGGGATAACATCCTGTTCGTGAAGAAAGAAAAATGCGAATTCTGTGTCAAGGAAATCAAATTCCTTGGCCACATTGTGGGCGGTGGCACTGTGCGGATGGACCCCCGGAAAGTCCAAGCCATCAAGGAGTGGCCTGCTCCAACCAAGGTCAGCAAGCTTCGGAGTTTCCTCGGCTTGGCAAACTACTACCGAAAGTTCATTAAGGGATACTCGAAGAAGGTGTCCCCGTTGACCGACCTGCTACAGAAAAACCACACATGGACTTGGGATGACGCATGTCAGGAAGCCTTTGAGGGGCTAAAGTCCATGATCGTAGTAGAGCCTGTTCTGAGTTGCCGGACTTTGACAAGCCGTTTGAAGTCCATACAGATGCCTCCGATCGTGCCGTAGGCAGGGTGTTGGTGCAGGAAGGGCACCCGGTAGCATTTGAGAGCTGGAAGTTGAAACCAGCTGAACAACGCTACTCGGCACACGAGAAGGAAATGCTGGCGGTGGTGCACTGCTTGCGCGTATGGCGGGTATATTTGCTTGGAACCTCATTCCTTGTTAAAACTGACAATGTTGCCAATATGTTCTTCAGGACGCAAAAGAAGTTGTCTCCCAGACAGGCACGTTGGCAAGAGTTCCTGGCGGAGTACCACTTTGAGTGGGAACACAGACCCGGCCGTCACAATCTTGTGGCGGATGCATTGAGCAAGAAGGCGGTGGAAACTGTGGTGGCATTGCACCAAATTGAATCTGACTTCGCCAACAAATTGAAGGATCAGGCGAAGGAGGATCGGTTGTACCAGAAGTTGGTGGCATAGGTGCAAGATGGTACCATTAGACGGTACTGGTTGGAAGATGGGTTGCTGTACGCGAAGGGTGGTCGCGTGTTTGTCCCTAACAAAGGGGGACTTCGATCTCAGCTGCTGCGTGAACACCATGATGCACAGTGGGCGGGGCACCCGGGCCGGGAAAGGATGTTAGTGTTGCTGTCACTCTCATATTACTGGCCAAAGATGGAGGAGGAGATTGAACTCTTCGTGAGGACTTGTCTTGTCTGCCAGCAAGACAAAGTGGAGGGGCGTGTAGTGGCAGGGCTACTGCAGCCCCTGCCCATATCGAAGAAGCCTTGGGTGTCGGTTTCGATGGATTTTGTAAGTGGGTTTCCTAACATGAAAGGATTTGATGCCATAATGGTTCTGGTGGACAGGTTTTCGAAGTATGGAGTCTTCAGACCTGTACCAAAGAACTGCACGGCAGAGATTGCGGCGGATGAGTTCTACTGCAATGTGGTAAAGCTATTTGGACTCCCAATGGATGTCATTAGCGACAGGGACGCACGTTTCCCTGGGAGATTTTGGACCCGTCTCTTTAACTTGATGGGGACGGAATTGAAATTCTCAACAGCCAACCGCCCGCAGACGGATGGACAGACTGAAAGGATGAACCAATTTTTTGAGGAGTATCTCAGGCATTACGTGACGGTGAGTCAAAGGAACTGGCTTGACTTGCTGGACACTGCACAATTCTGTTACAACTTGCATCGCTCCTCATCAACGGGTTTTAGTCCGTTTGAGCTCGCTATGGGCTATCAGCCGATGACCCCTAGCGAGATAGCTCTGCAAAAGAAGGAAGGCACAAGTCCCGCAGCGTACCGGTTTGCAAGGAACAAGCAAGAGATGCTTGAGGAAGCCCAGGATAGCCTTGCAAAAGCAGTTTGTCGTATGAAGAATTACGCAGACAAGGGGCGGAGACCGCTTGAGTTTCAGGTTGGAGATAAAGTGATGCTGAAACTTACGCCCCAAATTTGGAAGAAAGTGACTAGCAAGCGATGGCACAAGGGTCTGATCCAGAGGTACGACGGACCATTCGAGATAGTAAACCGGATTGGAGCTGTTGCTTATCGGCTAGCACTACCCGAGAGGATGAAGATTCATCCTACCTTCCATGTCAGTTTCCTTAAGCCTTGTCACGAGGATGATGATTCGGAGCGCTCCAAACCAAAATGCGCTCCCCTGACTGTGATGAAGGAACTTGACAAGGAAGTTGACCGAGTGCTGGACCATAGAGTGTTGGGTCACAGCAAGAAGAATCGGAGGACTGAGTACTTGGTCTCATGGAAGGATCGACCTATGTCAGAAGCAAGCTGGGAGAAGGAGGCTATACTTTGGCAGTTCGAGGAGAAAATTCAAGAGTATCTTCGGTCTGTTCCGACGAGGGCATCGGCTTCTTCTAGTGAGGGTGGTTTGCCAGCCCCTTAATGCTCAGACATCTATACTAGCTGGGACGCTAAGTCCCCCAGTAGCATTCCAGCCATGCTATGTGCTAGAGAGAAAACTATGGTTCAGGCGTGTGGCGGCACTACGAGTTCCAGCGACAGGAATCTGGTGTAAAATTCCCTGGTAGCAATATCACCTGCTACGAAAGGCAAGAACTTAAAATAAGCTCTTTAGGGGGGGTGTGCGGTGGCAACCTCCCTCGGTACCAAGGCGCAGGGTGTGGACACACATCCACGGTAGCATGTTGGGATGCTCGTGTGCGCAACGGCACGAGCGTGGTACCGTGTGGTGATGGATGATCGCCACGGTGATCGATCGGGATCGATCACGTAGTGGAATGCTCGGTCAGAGGATCGTTGGGTGTCACGATCCACGGCTGGAATTCATGGCGGTGTTGCTCGATTAGGTGTCCAATATGTTGCTCAATTATTGATCTACTGACGGCTTGGCTATGTTCGATCAGGTGCTCGGTCAGTGCTTGAGCAAGCCCCGTGGCGGACACGGTAGCGTGCTAGCACAAGGGGCACGCTACTATGCTGGTGACCTTGTAGGGGGATAATGTGGTGGATACCGTGGCGTGCTAGTGCTAGCAGCATGCTGCGTCGCTAGCAACCTTGTAGCGGGATACCGTGGCGGATACTGTGGTGTGCTAGCGCTAGCAGCACGCTATGTTGCTAGCAACCTTGTAGCGGGATACCGTGGCAGAAACCATAGCGTGTTACTATTGAGCACTCTACCACGCGGCGACGATGGGCAACACGCTGCTAGCTACGTGACCACGTGCTAGTAGCATACCAAGCGATGGTGGCTGAACCATGGGCACATGCTCAGTGCATGTGACCCAATTGAGTGTGGGTGGCACTCAGGTGGACCCGATGGACCATGACGGTGCGGACCATGGGATGGCGATTGACCCGTTGACCGAAGCTGCTTTGACCAGGCGGTTATCCTATCATGAAGCAGTTACCTAGCAGTTTTATTTGTCTTGTAACTTCTCAGGCAGTTGTGCTTGTGTTTGATTGGTTGGAAATTTCGGGTCCCTGTGTCTTAGTCTGGAATTCGGCCATTGGCAGAAGGGAGAACATACTCATTGTGAGTGACGAACAGAGTTGGGATTCTCTAGTTCGAGTGAGTGCTCTTGTATCACGGGATTCGGGAGTGCTGGTGTAAGGGTTTTATTTCAGACTCGTGTATCCAATTTTGTGAATGGAAGAGTTATGATTTCCCTTACTCGTGTTGCTCGTTTCTGATCATTGTTGCTTAACCTTGATTGATCGATCTTGATCCGTGTGTTGGGTTGGTTGGCTAAGGGAACTGTGGTCGCTTAGCTCCATCACAGAGTGGAAAAATTTGGTGTGATTTTCGACGTTGTGACACCTACCATGGTGGTGATGGGTGACGGAGAATTAGGGTTCAATTCCGGAGAGGGAGCTTGAGAAATGGCTACCACATCTAAGGAAGGCAGCAGGCGCGCAAATTACCCAATCCTGACACGAGGAAGTAGTGACAATAAATAACAATACCGGGTTCATTGAGTCTGGTAATTGGAATGAGTACAATCTAAATCCCTTAACAAGGATCCATTGGAGGGAAGTCTGGTGCCAGCAGCTGCGGTAATTCCAGCTCCAATAGCGTATATTTAAGTTGTTACAGTTAAAAAGCTCGTAGTTGGACCTTTGGTTGGGTCGACTGGTCTGCCTTCAGGTGTGCACCGGTCGGCTCGTCCCTTCTGCTAGCGATGTGCTCCTGGCCTTAATTGGTCGGGTCGTTCCTCCGGTGCTTTTACTTTGAAGAAATTAGAGTGCTCAAAGCAAGCCTACGCTCAGAATGCATTAGCACGAGATAACATCATAGGATTCCGATCCTATTGTGTTGGCCTTCGGGATCGGAGTAATGATTAACCGAGACAGTTGGGGCATTCGTATTTCATGGTCAGAGGTGAAATTCTTGGATTTATGAAAGACAAACAACTGCGAAAGCATTTGCCAAGGATGTTTTCATTTGCCAAGCATCTGCTCCATGATGATCAGATATCGTCCTAGTCTCAACCATAAACGATGCCGACTAGGGATCAACGGATGTTGCTTTTAGGATTCCGCTGGCATCTTATGAGAAATCAAAGTTTTTGGGTTCGGGGGAGAGTATGGTCACAAGGCTGAAACGTAAGGGAATTGACGGAAGGGCACCACCAAGAGTGGAGCCTGCGACTTAATTTGACTCAACATGAAGAAACTTACCAGGTCCAGACATGGTAAGGATTGACAGACTGAGAGCTCTTTCGTGATTCTATGGGTTGTGGTGCATGGCTTTTCTTAGTTGGTGGAGCGATTTGTCTGGTTAATTCAGTTAACAAACGAGACCTCAGCCTGCTAACAAGCTATGCGGAGGTATACCTCCACGGCCAGCTTCTTAGAGGGACTATGGCCGGTTAGGCCAAGGAAGTTTGAGGCAATAATAGGTCTGTGATGCCCTTAGATGTTCTGTGCCGCACGTGCGCTACACTAATGTATTCAATGAGTCTATAGCATTGGCAAATAGGCCCGGGTAATCTTTGAAATTTCATCCCGATGGGGATAGATCATTGCAATTGTTGGTCTTCAACGAGAAATTCCTAGTAAGTGCGAATCATCAGCTCGCGTTGACTACGTCGTTGCCCTTTGTACACAGCGCCCGTCGCTCCTACCAATTGAATGGTCTGGTGAAGTATTCAAATCACGGTGACATGGGCGCTCCGTTGCCGACGACGTCACGAGAAGTCCACTGAACCTTATCATTTAGAGGAAGGAGAAGTCGTAACAAGGTTTCCGAAGGTGAAACTGCAGAAGGATCATTGTCGAATCCTGCAAAGGAAAACGACCCACGAACCCGTTAACAAAGCGCGGACAGGAGGGCACGCTCTCCTGTCCGCTCTTGGGGGTTTGAGGCGGCACCTAGCCGCCCGTGTGTCCCAGAGCGTACAACGTACCCCGGCGCGGAACCTGCCAAGGAACATGAACAAGAGAAGCATGGCTCCGGCCTCATCCCCCATGGGGATCTGTCCGCACGGCCCCGCTGTCTCCAACTTATCAAAACGACTCCCGGCAATGGCTATCTGGGCTCTTACATTGATGAAGAACATAGCGACATGTGATACTTGGTGTGAATTGCAGAATCCAGTGAACCATCGAGTCTTTGAACGCAAGTTGCACCCGAAGCCATCCAACTGAGGGTACGTCTGCCTGGGTGTCACGCAACATGTCGCCCCCACAACCCTGCCCCATCCCACCCCGGGCTTGTAGCAGCAGCAGGGGGCAGATGCTGGCCTCCTGTCACGCGCAGCTGGGACTGGCCTAAAAACGGGCAATGGAGCAACGGACTCCGCGACGCACGGTGGTGGTAGATTCGCACCTCGGGCAATGGTCTGGACTGTCCCTCCCTCAACGCTCGGCGGCCTTCCATCAAACACGTGCGACCCCAAGTTAGGCTGGGCAGCCCGCTGAGTTTAAGCATATCAATAAGCGGAGGAAAAGAAACTAACAAGGATTCCCATAGTAAAGGAGAGCGAACCGGGAGATGCCAACCATGAAAATCGAGCGCCCCCAGCGCTCGAATTGTAGTGTGGAGAAGCGTCCTCAGCGATGGACCGAGCCCAAGTTCCCTAGAAAGGGGCGCCATAGAGGGTGAGAGCCTCGTTGTGCTCGGACCCTGTCACACCACAAGGGGCTGTCGACCAGTCGAGTTGTTTGGGAATGCAGCCCCAATCAGGCGGTA
Organism: Lagerstroemia speciosa; assembly: GCA_037672795.1. NCBI lineage: Eukaryota > Viridiplantae > Streptophyta > Magnoliopsida > Myrtales > Lythraceae > Lagerstroemia > Lagerstroemia speciosa. Next base: position 1,457,919 of record CM075290.1, on the reverse strand, counting down.
AATTCCATCCAAGGCTAAATACAGGCGAGAGACCAATAGCAAACAAGTACCGTAAGGGAAAGATGAAAAGGACTTTGAAAAGAGAGTCAAAGAGTGCTTGAAATTGTCGGGAGGGAAGCTAATGGGGGCCGGCGATGCGCCCCGGTCCGATGTGGAACGGCGACGAGCTGGTCCGCCGATCGACTCGGGGGGAGGACCGATGTGGATTGAGGTGGCAACCCAAGCCCAAGCCTTTGAAACGCTTGCAAAAATGTCGTGGCCCCAATCGTGGTAGGGAGCGTGCGCCTCTCGGTGTGCCTCGGCACCTGCACGCTCTTGGCATCAGTCTGCGGGCTCCCCATTCGGCCCGTCCTGAAACACGGACCAATGAGTCTGACATGTGTTCGAGTCAATGGGTGGAAAACCCGTAAGGTGCAAGGAAGCTGACTAGTGGGATCCCCTGTCGGTGCACCACCGACCGAACTTGATCTTCTGAGAAGGGTTTGAGTGAGAGCATGCCTGTCAGGACTCGAAAGATGGTGAACTATGCTTGAGCGGGGCGAAGCCAGAGGAAACTCTGGTGGAGGCCGGTAGCGATACTGACGTGCAAATCGTTTGTCTGACTTGGGTATAGGGGCGAAAGACTAATCTAACCGTCTAGAAGCTGGTTCCCTCCAAAGTTTCCCTCAGGATAGCTGGAGCTCGAGGGCGAGTTCTATGGGTAAAGCCAATGATTAGAGGCATCGGGGGCACAACGCCCTCGACCTATTCTCAAAATTTAAATAGGTAGGACGGCACGACTGCTTTGCTGAGCCATGCCAAAATAAACAAGAGCTCCAAGTGGACCATTTTTGGTTAGCAGAATTGGCAATGCGGGATGAACCGGAAACCGGGTTACGGTGCCCAACTGCACGCTAACCTAGAACCAACAAAGGGTGTTGGTCGATTAAGACAAAAGGACGGTGGTCATGGAAGTCGAAATCCGCTAAGGAGTGTGTAACAACTCACCTGTTGAATCAACTAGCCCTGAAAATGGATGGCACTAAAGCGTGCGACCTATACCAGGCCGTCGAGGCAAGTGCCAGGCCTCGATGAGTAGGAGGGCACAACGGTCACTGCAAAACCTAGGGCGTGAGACTGGGCGGAGCGACCGTCGGTGCAGATCTTGGTGGTACTAGCAAATACTCAAATGAGAACTTTGAAGGCCAAAGTAGGGAAAGGTTCCATGTGAGCGGCACTTGTACATCGGTTAGTCGATCCTAAGAGACTGGGGAAGCCTGTCGGACTGCGCCGCGTGCACGAGCTTCGAAAGGGAATCGGGTTAAAACTCCTGAGCCGAGACGTGGTGGCTGATAGCAATGTTAGGGAGTCCGGAGACGTCGGCAGGGGCCTCGGGAAGAGTTATCTTTTCTGTTTAATAGCCTGCCCACCCTGGAAATGGCTCAGTCGGAGGTAGGGTCTAGCGGCTGGAATAGCACCGCACGTCGCGTGGTGTCCGATGCGCCACCGGTGGCCCTTGAAAATCCGGAGGACCGAGTGCCACCCACGCCTAGCCGTACTCATAACCGCATCAGGTCTCCAAGGTGAACAACCTCTGGTCGATAGAACAATGTAGGCACGGGAAGTCGGCAAAATGGATCCGTAACCTCGGGGAAAGGATTGGCTCTGAGGGCCGGGCACGGGGGTCCCCATCCCCAACCCGTAGGCTGTGGTTGGACTGCTCGAGCTGCTCCCGCGGCTAGAGCGGGTCGCCGCGTGTCAGTCGGAGGATGGACGGGGAACGGCTCCCTCAGGGGCCTTCCCCGGGCGTCGAACAGTCGACTCAGAACTGGCACGGACAAGGGGAATTCAACTGTTTAATTAAAACAAAGCATTGCAATGGTCCCTGCGAATGCTCACGCAATGTGATTTCTACCCAGTGCTCTGAATGTCAAATTTAAGAAATTCAACCGAGCGCGGGTAAAAGGCAGGAGTAACAATGACTCTCTTAAGGTAGCCATATGCCTCGTTATCTAATTAGGGATGCGCATGAATGGAATAACGAGATTCCCATTGTCCCTGTCTATTATCTAGCGAAACCACAGCCAAGGGAATGGGCTTGGCATAATCAGCAGGGAAAGAAGACCCTGTTGAGCTTGATTCTAGTCCGACTTTGTGAAATGACTTGAGAGGTGTAGAATAAGTGGGAGGCCTCGGGCGAAAGTGAAATACCACTACTTTTAACGTTATTTTACTTATTCCGTGAATTGGAGGCGGGACAACACCCCTTCTTTTGGACCTAAGGTCCGCCTTGGCGGGCCGATCTAGGCGGAAGACATTGTGAGGTGGGGAGTTTGGCTGGGGTGGCACATCTGTTAAAAGATAATGCAAGTGTCCTAAGATGAGCTCAACAAGAACAGAAATCTCGTGTGGAACAAAAGGGTAAAAGCTCGCTTGATTCTAATTTCCAGTACGAATACGAACCATGAAAGCGTGGCCTATCCTTTAGATCTTCGGAATTTGAAGCTAGAGGTGTCAGAAAAGTTACCACCGGGATAACTGGCTTGTGGCAGCCAAGCGTTCATAGCGACGTTGCTTTTTGATCCTTCGATGTCTGCTCTTCCTATCATTGTGAAGTAGAATTCACAGGTGTTGGATTGTTCACCCACCAATAGGGAACGTGAGCTGGGTTTAGACCGTCATGAGACAGGTTAGCTTTACCCTGCTGATGACAGTGTCGCAATAGTAATTCGGCCTAGTACGAGAGGAACAGTTGATTCGCACATTTGGCCATCGCGCTTGGTTGAAAAGCCAGTGGCGCGAAGCTACCGTGCGCTAGATTATGACTGAATGCCTCTAAGTCAGAATCTGGGCTAGTACCGACACATGCGCCCACCGCCCGATTCCCGTCCTGCAATAGGGGCCCTCGGCCCCCAAGGGCACGTGTCGTTGGTGAAGCCCACACGGCGGACAAGTCGTGCTGGCTGCCTTGAAGCACAATTCCTACCGAGAGGCGGGTAGAATCCTTTGCAAACGACTTAAATACATGATGGGGTATTGTAAGCGGCAGAGTGGCCTTGCAGCCACGATCCACTGAGATTCAGCCCTTTGTCGCTTCGATTCATCCCTCCCCTCCCCGCTTCACAAGATCCATTGAAAAGCCCCCGAGGTTATGCTCAACGGTCGAGCCGGCCACGGCGCACTGCAAGATCACGGTAGCAGCCTTGCTCAAGCACTGTTGTGGCTTGCTCAAGCACGGTATCAGCTTTCCTCGAGCACGGTAGCACGGTAGCAGCCTCGCTCGACCACGGTACCACGGTAGTAGCTTTGCTCGGGCACTGCTTGATCATTGTTGTGCCTTGCTCGATCACGGAAGCAGCCTTGGTCAAGCGTTGCTCGATCGTTGCCGTGCCTTGCATTAGCTCGGTAGCAGCCTTGCTCGAGCACTGCTTCAACCTTGCTCGATCACGGTGGCAGCCTTGCTCGAGCACTGCTGTGGCTTGCTCCATCACAGTAGCAGCCTTGCTGAAGCACTGATTGATCACTGTCGTGGCTTGGTCGATCACGGTAGCAGCCTTGCTCCAGCACTGCTGAATCTCTGCCGTGCCTTGTTGCAACTCTGTAGCAGCAATGCTTGAGCAAAGCCGTAGCTGGCTCGACCACGGTATCAACCTTGCTCGAGCATGGTAGCACGATAGCAGCCTTGCTCGACCACGGTACCACGGTAGCATTGCAGCAGCCCCGCTCGAGCACTGTAGCACGGCTTCTACCTTGGCCGAGCACTGCTCGATCATGGTAGCAGCTTTGCTCGAGCATTGCTCGATCACTGCTGGGGGTTGCTCGATCACGGTAGCAGCCTTGGTCAAGCACTAATCGATCTTTGTTGTGCCTTGCTCGATCACGGTAGCAGCCTTGCTCCAACACTGGTTGATGACTACCGTGCCTTGCGGCAGCTCGGTAGCAGCAATGCTTGAGCATTCCCATGGCTTGCTCGACCACGGTATCAGCCTTGCTCGGGCACAGTAGCACGGTTAGCAGCCTTGCTTGACCATGGTACCATGGTAGTGCGGTAGCAGCCCCGCTCAAGCACGGTAGCGGCTTTGGCCGGGCACTGCTCAATCATTGCTATGGCTTGCTCGATCACGGAAGCCGCCTTGGTCCAGCACTGCTCGATCATTGCCGTGCCTTGCATCAGCTCGGTAGCAGCCTTGCTCGAGCTCTGCTTCAGCCTTGCTTGATCATGATCACTGCCTTGCCTGGGCACTGCGCGATCACTGCTATGACTTGCTGGATTACGGTAGCAACTTTGCTCAAGCGCGGATCGATCACTGCTGTGGCTTGCTTCGTCACGGTGGCTGCTTTGCTCGGACACTGCTCGATCACCGCTGTGGTTTGCTCGATCACGGTAACAGCCTTGCTCCAGCACTGATCGATCACTGCTATGACTTGGTCGATCACGGTTGCAACCTTGCTCAAGCACTGATCGATCACCGCTTCACCCTTGCTCGATCACAGTGGCTGCATTGCTCGGGCACTGCTCGATCATTGTTGTGGTTTGCTTGATCACAGTAGCAGCCTTGCTCAAGCACTGATCGATCACAGCTGTGGCTTGCTCGAGCACGTTAACAGCCTTGCTCAAGCACTGATCGATCACTGCTGTGGCTTGCTCGATCACTGTAGCAGCCTCGCTCAAGCATTTCTCGATCACTATCGTGCCTTGCTGTAGCTTGGTAGCAGCACTGCTGGAGCAATGCCGTGGCTTGCTCGACCACGGTATCAGCCTTGTTGCAGCACGGTGGCACGATAGCAGCCTTGGTCAACCACAGTGCCACGACAGCGATGCAATAGCCCCGCTCGAGCATGGTAGCAACTTTGCTCGAGCACTGCTAGATCACTACTGTGGCCTGCTCGATCACGGGTGCAGCCTTGGTCAAGCGCTGCTCGATCGCTGCTGTGCCTTGCATAAGCTTGGTAGCAGCCCTGCTCGAGCACTGCTTACCCTTGATCGATCACAGTAGCAGCTTTGCTCGATCACCGCTGTGGCTTGCTCGATCACCGTAGCAGCGTTGCTCGAGCACTATTCGATCATTGTCGTGCCTTGCTGCAGCTCGATAGTAGCAATGCTCAAGCAATGTCGTGGCTTGCTCGACTACGATATTAGCCTTCCTCGGGCACTGCTCGATCACTACTGTGGTTTGCTCGATCACGGTAGCGGCCTTGCTCCAGCACTGATCCATCACTGGGGTCGCTTGCTCAATCACGATAGCAGCCTTGCTCAAGCACTGATCCATCACTGGTGTCACTTGCTCGATCACGGTAGTAGCCTTGCTCAAGCACTGATCCATTACTGTTGTGGCTTGCTGGATCACAGAAGCAACCTTCCTCAAGCACAGCTCGATCACTGCCGTGCCTTGCTGCAGCTCGGTAGCAGCAATGCCTAAGCCATGTCGTGGCTTGCTCGACTACGGTATCAGCCTTGCTTGGGCACTACTCGATCACTGCTGTGGTTTGCTCGATCACGGTAGCAGCCTTTGTGAAGCACTAACTGATCACTGCTGTGCCTTGCTCGATCACTGTAGCGGCCTTGCTCAAGCATTGATCCATCACTGGTATCGCTTGCTCGATCACGGTAGCAACCTTGCTCAAGCACTAATCCATGACTGCTGTGGCTTGCTGGATCACGAAAGCAGCCTTGCTCAAGCACTGCTCGATCACTGTCGTGCCTTGCTGCAACTCGGTAGCAGCAATGCTGGAGCAATACCATGGCTTGCTCGACCACTGTATGAGCCGTGCTCGACCACAGTAACGCGATAGCAGCCTTGCTCGACAATGTACCAGGGTAGGCGGCAGTAGCTCTGCTCCATCACGGTAGCGGGGCTACCACCTAGGTCGAGCATTGCTCCATCACGGTAGCAGCTTTGCTCGGGACCTGCTCGATCACTGCTGTGGCTTGCTCAATCACTGTAGCGGCCTTGCACAAGCACTGATCGATCACTGTTGTCGCTTGCTCGATCACGGTAGCAGCCTTGCTCCAGCACTGCTCAATGACTACCGTGTCTTGCTGCAGCTCGGTAGCAGTAATGCTTGAGCAAAGCCGTGGCTTGCTCGACCACAGTATCAACCTTGCTCGAGCACTGTTGCATGGTAGTAGCCTTGCTAGACCACGGTATCACGGTAGCGCGGCAGCAGCCCCGCTCCAGCACTGTAGCGTGCCTGCCGCCTTGGTCGAGCACTACTCGATCAGTGTAGCAGCTTTGCTCGAGCACTGCTCGATTATGGCAGCAGCCTTGCTCAAGCACTGATCGATCACTGTTGTGGCTTGCTCGATCGCGGTAGCAGCCTTGCTCCAGCACTGCTCGATGACTGCCATTCCTTGCAGCAACACGGTAGCAGCAATGCCGTGCCTTGCTCAACCACGGTATCAGCCTTGCTTGAGCACGGTAGTAGCCTTGCTCGACCACAGTACCACGGTAGCACGGGAGCGCGGCAGCAGCCCTAATCTAGCACAGCAGCGCAGCTGCCGCCTTGGTCTAGCACTTCTCGATAATGGTAGCAGCTTTGCTCAAGCACTGCTAGATCACTACTGTGGCTTGGTCCATCACAGAAGAAGCCTTGGTTAAGCGCTGCTCGATCGCTGCGGTGCCTTGCATGAGCTTGGTAGCAGCCTTACTCGATCATTGCATCAACCTTGCTCGACCACGATGCCAGCCTTGCTGGGGCACAGCTCGATGACCGCTGTGGCTTGCTCGATAACGGTAGCAGCCTTCCTCAAGTACTGATCGATGACTGTTGCTGCTTGCTTGATCACGGTAGCACCCTTGCTCAAGCACTGCTCGATCACTGCCGTGCCTTGCGGCGGATCAGTAGCGGTAATGCTTGAGCAATGCCGTGGCTTGATCGACCATGGTATGAACCTTGCTCGACCACAGTACCATGGTAAAGCCTCGCTTCAGCATGGTAGAAGCTTTGCTCGGGCGCTGCTCAATCATTGCTGTGGCTTGCTCGATCACGGAGGCCGCGTTCATCCAGCGCTGCTCGATCGCTGCCGTGGCTTGCATCAGCTTGGCAGTGTCCTTGCTCGATCACGGTGGCTGCCTTCCTCGGACACTGCTCAATCGCTGCTACGGTACCACGGTAGCAGCTTTGCTTGGGCACTACTCGATCACTACTGTGGCTTGCTCGATCACAGAAGCAGCCTTGGCGAAGTGCTTCTCGATCGCTGCAGTGCCTTGCATAAGCTTGGAAGTAGCCTTGCTCGAGCACTACTTAAACCTTGCTCGAGCACTGCTCTATCACCGCTGTGGTTTGCTCGATCACGGTAGTAGCCTTGTTCAACCACTACTCGATCACTGCCGTGCCTTGTTGCAGCTCGATAGCAACAATGATTGAGCAATGTTGTGGCTTGCTCAACCACGGTATCAGCCTTGCTCTAGCATGGTAGCACGGTAGCAGCTTGGATCGACCACAGTACCACGGCAGCATGGTAGTAGCCCCGCTCCAGCACGGTAGCGCGGCTGCCGCCTTGGTCGAGCACTGCTCCATCATGGTAGTAGCTTCGCTAGCGCACAACTCGATCACTGCTATGGCTTGCTCAATCACGAAAGCAGCCTTGGTGAAGCGCTGCTCGATTGCTACTGTGCCTTGCATCAGCTCGATAGCAGCCTTGCTCGAGCACTGCTTCAGCCTTGCTCAATCATGGTGGCTGCCTTGCACGGGCACTGCTCGATCACTGCTCTGGTTTGCTCGATCACTATAGCAGCCTTGCTTAAGCACTGATCGATCACTACTATGGCTTGCTCGATCATGATAGCAGCCTTGCTCCAGCACTGGTAAATCACTACTGTGGCTTGCTCGATCACTGTAACAGCCTTGCTCAAGGACTGCTCGATCCCTACCACGGCTTGCTGCAGCTCGGTAGCAGCAATGCTTGAGTAATGCAGTGGCTTACTCGACCACGGCATCAGCCTTGCTCAAGCACGTAGCATGATAGTAGCCATGGTTGGCCACAGTACCGCGATAGCATGGCAGCAGCCCTGGTCCAGCTCGGTAGCACCTTTGCTGTGGCACTGCTCGATCACTGCTGTGGCTTGCTAGATCACGGAAGCAGCCGTGGTCGAGCGCTAGTCGATCGCTGCTGTGCGTTGCATCGGCTAGGTAGCAGCCTTGCTCGGGCACTGCTTCAGGCTTGCTCAGGCACTGCTGCTCGATCACGGCAGCAGCCTTGCTCCAGCACTGCTCGATCACTGCCGTGCCTTTTCCATAGCGCGGTAGCAGCAATGCTTGAGCAATGCCATGGCTTGCTTGACCATGCTATCAGCCTTGCTCGAGCATGGTAGCACGGTAGCAGCCTTGCTCGACCACAGTACCATGGTAGCGCGGCAGTAGCACCGCTCCAGCATGGTAGCGGGGCTGCCGCCTTGGTCAAGCACTACTCGATCACGGTCGCAGCTTTGCTCGGGCACCGCTGGATCACTGCTATGGCTTGCTCGATCACGGAAGTAGCCTTGGTCCAGCGCTGCTCGATCATCGTTGTGCTTTGCATCAACTAGGTAGTAGCCTTGCACAAGCACTGCTTCAGCCTTGCTCGGGCAATGCTCGATCATCGTTGTGGTTTGCTCGATCATGGTAGCACAACTGCCACTTGTGTCAAGCTCTGCTCGATCACGGTAGTGCAACTACAGCCTTGGTCGAGCTCTCCTCGATCACAGGAGCAGCTTCGCTCGGGCACTGCTCGATCACTGTTATGCCTTGCTCGATCACGGAAGCAGCCTTGGTCAAGCGCTACTCGATCGCTGCCGTGCCTTGCATTTGCTTGATAGTAGCCTTCATCAAGCAATGCTTCAGCCTTGCTCGGGCAATGCTCGATCATTGTTGTGATTTGCTCGATCATGGTAGCACGACTGCCGCCTGTGTTGAGCTCTGCTCGATCACGGTAGCACGACTGTAGCCTTGGTCGAGCTCTCTTCGATCACGGGAGCAACTTCATTCGAGCACTGCTCAATCACTGCTATGGCTTGCTCGATCACGGAAGCAGCCTTGGTCAAGCGCTACTCAATCTCTGTCGTGTCTTGCATCTGCTCAATAGCAGCCTTCATCGAGCATTGCTTCAGCCTTACTCAGGCACTGCTCGATCACCGCTGTGGTTTGCTCGATCATGGTAGCAGCCCAGCTCGAGCACTGATCGATCACTATCTTGCCTTGCCGCAGCTCGGTAGCTGCAATGCTTGAGCAATGCCGTGGCTTGCTTGACCACGGTATCAGGCTTGCTCGAGCATGGTAGCATGGTAGCAGACTTGCTCGACCACAGTACCACGGTAGCGCGGCTGCTGCCTTGGTCCAGCACTGCTCTATCACGAAAGCAACCTTGGTCAAGCGCTGCTCGATCACTGCTGTGCCTTGCATCAGCTCGTTTGCAGCCTTGCTCAAGCACTGCTTCAGCCTTGCCCGATTACGGTGGATGCCTTGCTTGGGCAATGCTAGATCTCTGTTGTGGCTTGCTCGATCATGCTCGCAGCCTTGCTCAAGCACTGCTCGATCACTGTTGTGGCTTGCTCGATCACAGTCGCAGCCTTGCTCAAGCACTTATCAATCACTGTTGTGGCTTTGCTCGATCATAGTAGCAGCCTTCCTCAAGCACTAATCGATCACTGCCTTGCCTTGCTTGATCACGACAGCATCCTTGCTCGAGCAGTACTCGATCACTGCCGTGGCTTTTTCTCTACCACGGTAGCAACCTTGCTCGACCATGGTACCAAGGTAGCACGGCCGCAACTTTGCTCGACCATGGTACCGCGATGGTAGCCTTGCTCGACCACGGTACAACGGTAGCATAGCAGCTCGGTAGCGTAGCAGCACGGTAGCAGGCTACTCGAGCAATGCCATGGCTTCCTCGACCACAGTACCAGCCTTGCTCGAGCAGCGCTCGAGCACTGCTGTGGCTTGCTCGATCACTGCCGTGGGCTGCTCGCTCAAGCTACACACTTACTCGAGCAATACTCGAGCACCTTGCTATATTGCTCAAGCATGCCAGTCCCTTGCTCGATCATTTGCGTGAGCAGAAGGGGGTGGTGTAAAATGCGAGGGGTCATAGTATCACCTTCTAGGATGGACAAAAACTTAAAATAAGCTCTTTAAGGGGGTAGTGGTGCAGCCTGCCCCCTTTACTCCTACTACGCCTCCCAATGCACATCCATCACTACCTAGCGTAGGGATGTGCCCGGGTGCTGGTAGCACTGCTACTGACCCCGGTAAAGCGACAACTCCTGCTTTGTCGATACCCGGGTTGTGGTTGGAGTTAGCCGGGCGAGTCGTGTGCTCATTCTTGTGCTCGTGGCGGGCGCTGCAACCCGGGGCATGATCGTTCGGCAACACAATTCATGGTGCCCCAATGATCTACCCCGCGGTAGGCACGTTGCAGCTATCGATCTCTATCGTGCTACGGTTGCTTGATCACAGTCAATGCACGTTGCAGGTGCCTTTCCTCGTGATGTTACAACCGGTTCCTGTGCTGCCTATCGTGTCAAGCGGTACTCAACGTCATGTGTGCGCTCCCCAGCAATTGCCTTCCGAGGCAATTGTTGGACAATGCAGTGGCCCCCCTGCACCACGCACGCAGCCACAGTGATGCGTGCTGCAATGGCTCAGGGGTGCCAACTCGAACTCTCTGATGCAAAACCTTTCATAGGCATGTGCCCATCGGCCTACCTGTGCCTGGATTGTTATGCTTCGTTGGAATGACGCTCGTGGCTTGTCCGTGTCACTGCCGGCCCAGTGCTGGTGGGGCACACGGGCAGGGCGGCGTCGTCGATAGATACTACCCGGTTGATCCTGCCAGTAGTCATATCCTTTTCTCAAAGAGTAAGCCATGCATGTGCAAGTATGAACTAATTCAAACAGTGAAACTGCAAATGGCTCATTAAATTAGTTATAGTTTGTTTGATGGTATCTGCTACTCGGATAAACGTAGTAATTCTTGAGCTAATACGTGCAACGAACGCCAACTTCCACAAGGGATGCATTTATTAGATAAAAGGTCGATGCAGGGTTTGCCCGATGCTCTGATGATTCATGATAACTTGACGGATCATACGGCCATCGTGCCTGTGGCGCATCATTCAAATTTCTGCCCTATCAACTTTCGATGGTAGGATAGTGGCCTACTGGTAGGCGAGCCTTGCTCCAGCACTGATCGATCACTACGGTGGCTTGCTCGATCTTCGTAGCAGCCTTGCTCAAGCACTGCTCGATCACTGTCGTGGCTTGCTCGACCATGGTAGCATCCTTGCTCGAGCAGTACTGGATCAGTGCCGTGGCATTCTTCCTCGACCAGCACTCGATCACTACCATGGCTTTTGCTTGGCGACGGTACCACTGCAGTAGCTTTGCTCGACCACGGTACCAAGGTAGCACGGCCGCAGCGTTGCCCGAGCACCGTAGCATTGCAGCAGCTTCCTCGACCACGGTACCACGGTGGCGGCCTTGCTCGAACACTATACCATGGTAGCATAGCAGCGCAGTAGCGTAGTAGCCCGGTAGCAGCCTTGCTTGAGCAGCGCTCGATCACTGATTGATCACTGTTGTGGCTTGCTCGATCACGGTAGCAGCCTTGCTCCAACACTGATAGATCACTGTTGTGGCTTGCTAGATCACGGTCGCAGCCTTGCTCCAGCACTCATCGATCACTGCTGTGGCTTGCTCGATCGCGGTAGCATCCTTGCTCGAGTAGTACTCGATCACTGCTGTGGCTTTTGCTCGACCACGGTACCATGGTAGTAGCCTTTCTCGACCACAGCACCAAGGTAGCACGGACGCAGCCTTGCTTGAGCACAGTGGCATTGCAGCGGCTTCCTCGACCACGGTACCCCGGTGGTAGCCTTGCTTGACCACAGTACCGCGGTAGCATAGCAGCGCGGTAGTGTAGCAGCACGGTAGCAGCCTTGCTCATGCAGGGCTCGAACAATAATTGATCGCTACTGTGGCTTTCATGATCACGGCAGCAGCCTTGCTCCAGCACTGATCGAATGCTGTTCTGGCTTTCTAGAGCATGGTAGAAGCCTTGCTCATGCATTGCTCGATCATTGCCGTGGCTTGCTCGATCACGGTAGCAGCCTTGCTCCAGCACTGATCGATCACTACCGTGGCTTGCTCGATCACGATAGCGTCCTTGCTCGAGCAGTACTCGATCACTACTGTGGCATTTGCTCAACCACGGTACCACGGCAGCAGCCTTTCTCGACCACGGTACCAAGGAAGCATGGCAACAGCTTTGCTCGAGCACGGTAGCAGCCTTGGTCGAGTAGTACTCGATCATGGTAGCAGCCTTGCTCCAGCACTGATCGATCACTGCTATGGCTTGCTCGATCAAGGTAGCAGCCTTGTTCCAGCACTGCTCAATCACTGCCGTGGCCTGCTCGATCACGGAGCAGCCTTGCTACAGCACTGATCGATCACTGCAGTGGCTTGCTTGATCACGGTAGCATCCTTGCTCGAGCTGCACCTGATCATTGCCGTGGCTTTTGCTCTGCCACGGCACCACGGTAGCAGCCTTGCTTATCCACGGTACCGCGGAAGCACCCGTGCTCGACCACAGTACCAAGGTAGCACGACCGCTGCTTTGCTCGAGCACAGTAGCATTGCAACAGCTTCCTCGACCACTGTACCACAGTGGCAGCCTTGCCAGGCCACAGTAGCATAGCAGAGTGGTAGCGTAGTAGCACAAGCAGTGCTCGATCACCGATCGATCACTGCGCTGGCTTACTCGATCAAGGTAGCAGCCTTGCTCAAGCACTGCTGGATCACGGTAGCAGCCTTGCTCAAGCACTGCTCGATCACTGTAGCAGCTTTGCTCCTGCACTGATCGATCTCTGCCGTGGCTTGCTCGATCATGGCAGCATCCTTGCTCGAGCAGTACTCGATCACTGCCGTGGCTTTTCCTCAGCCACGGTACCACCGTAGCAGCTTGCTTGACCACGGTACCAGCTTGCTCGACCACGGTACCACGGTAGTAGCCTTGCTCGACCAAGGTACCAAAGTAGCACGGCTGCAACTTTGCTCGAGCAAGGTAGCATTGCAGCAGCTTCCTCGACCACGGTACCGTAGCGACAACCTCGCTCTACCACGATATCCTTGTAACATCGCAGCGTGGAAGCGTAGCCGCACGGTAGCAGCCTTGCTCGAGCAGTGCTCGATCACTGATCGATCACTGCGGTGGCTTGCTCGATCACAGTAGCAATGTTGTTCCGGCAATGATCAACCGCTGTTGTGGTTGCTCGATCAGGCTAGCAGCGTTCCTCTAGCACTGATTGATCACTGCGGTGGCATGCTCAATCAGGGCAGCAGCCATGCTCCAGCACTGCTCGATCACGGTCGTGGCTTGCTTGATCACAATAGCAGCCTTCCTCCTGCACTAATCGATCACTAACGTGGCTTGCTCGATCACGGGGGCATCCTTACTCGAGCAGTACTCGATCACTGCCGTGGCTTTTGCTTGGCCACGGTACCACCGAAGCAGCCTTGCTCGACCACAGTACCAAGGTAGCATGGCCGCAGCTTTGCCCGAGCACGATAACATTGTCGCAGTTTCCTCGACCACAGTACCACGATGGCAGCCTTGCTCGAACACTGTACCATGGTAGCATAGCAGCGCGATAGCGTAGTAGCAGGGTAGTAGCCTTGCTCGAGCAGTGCTCGATCACTACTGTGGCTTGCTCGATCACGGTCGCAGCCTTGCCTCAGCACTCATTGATCACTGCTGTGGCTTGCTCGATCACGGTATCATCCTTGCTCGAGCAGAACTCGATCATTGCCATAGCTTTCCCAGCCACGGTACAACGACAGCAACTTGCTCAACCACGGTAGCAGCCTTGGTTGACCAAGGTACCAAGGTAGCACAGCTGCAGCTTTGCTAGAGCAAGGTAGCATTGCAGCAGCTTCCTCGACCACGGTACCGCGGCGGCAACCTTGCTGGACCACTGTACCGCTGTAGCATTGCAGCCCGGTAGCGTAGCAGCATGGTAGCAGCCTTGCTCTAGTAGCGCTCGATCTCTGATCGATCACTGCTATGGCTTGCTCGATCACAGTAGCAACCCTGTTCCAACACTGATCGACCACTGCTGTGGTTCCTCGATCAGGGTAGTAGCCTTCCTCCAACACCGATCGATCACTGCGGTGGCATGCTTGATCAGGGCAGCAGCCATGCTCAAGCACTGCTCGATCACTACCGTGACTTGCTCGATCACGGTAGCAGCCTTTCTCCAGTACTAATCGATCACTAATGTGGCTTGCTCGATGACGGGGGCATCCTTGCTCGACCAGTACTCGATCACTGCCGTGGCTTTTGCTTGGCCACGGTACCACCGAAGCAGCCTTGCTCGACCACGGTACAAAGGTAGCACGGCCGCAGCTGTGCCCGAGCATCATAGCATTGCAGCAGCTTCCTCGACCACGATACCACGGTGGTAGCCTTGCTCAAACACTGTACCATGGTAGCATAGCAGCGCGGTAGCGTAGCAGCATGATAGCAGCCTTGCTCGAGCAGTGCTTGATCACTGATTGATCACTGCTGTGGCTTGCTCGATCACGGTAGCAGCCTTGCTCCAGCACTGATCGATCACTGCTGTGGCTTGCTTGATCACGGTCGTAGCCTTGCTCCAGCACTCACTGATCACTGTTGTGGCTTGCTTGATCACGGTAGCATCCTTGCTTGAGCAGTACTTGATCACTGCCGTGGCTTTTGCTCGACCACGGTGCCACAGTAGCAGCCTTTCTCGACCATGGTGCCAAGGTAGCATGGACGCAGCCTTGCTCGAGCACAGCGGCATTACAGCGGCATCCTCGACCACGGTACCCCGGTGGCAGCATTGCTTGACCACAGTACCGCGGTAGCATAGCAGCGCGGTAGTGTAGCAGCACGGTAGCAGCCTTGCTCATGCAGGGGTCGAACAGTAATCGATCGCTGCTGTGGCTTGCATGATCACGGCATCAGCCTTGCTCCAGCACTGATCGAATGCTGTTCTGGCTTTCTAGATCATGGTAGAAGCCTTACTCATGCATTGCTCGATCATTGCCATGGCTTGCTCGATCACGGCGGTAGCCTTGCTCCAGCACTGATCGATCACTGTCGTGGCTTGCTCGATCACAGTAGCGTCCTTGCTCGAGCAGTACTCGATCACCACTGTGGCATTTGCTCGACCAAGGGACCACGACAGCAGCCTTTCTCGACCACGGTACCAAGGAAGCATGGCAACAGCTTTGCTCGAGCACGGTAGCAGCCTTGCTCCAGTACTGATCAATCATTACTACGGCTTGCTCCATCAAGGTAGCAGCCTTGTTCCAGCACTGCTTGATCACTACCATGGCCTGCTCGATCACGGATTAGCCTTGCTCCAGCACTGGTTGATCACTGCAGCTGCACTCGATCACTGCCGTGGCTTTTGCTCGGCCACGGTACCGCGATAGCAGCCTTGCTTGACCACGGTACCACGGAAGCAGCCGTGCTCGACCACAGTACCAAGGGAGCACGACTGCTGCTTTGCTCGAGCACCGTAGCATTGCAGCAGCTTCCTCAATCGCGGTACCACAGTGGCAGCCTTGCTAGGCCACGGTAGCATAATAGAGTGGTAGTGTAGCAGCACGAGCAGTGCTCGATCACTGATCGATCACTACTGTGCCTTGCTCGATCACGGTAGCAGCCTTGCTCCAACATTGATCGACTACTGCTGTGGCTTGCTCGATCAGGGTAGCTGCCTTGCTGCAGCACTGATCGATCACTGCCGTAGCTTGCTCGATCATGGTAACAGCCTTGCTCAGGCACTGCTCGATCGCTGTCGCGGCTTGCTCGATCACGGTAGCAGTGTTGCTCCAGCACTAATTGATCACTAACGTGGCTTGCTCGATCACAGTAGCATCCTTGCTCGAGCAGTACTCGATCACTGTCGTGGCTTTTCCTCGGCCACGATGCCACGGTAGCAGCCTTGCTCGACCACGGTACCCTGGAAGCAGCCTTGCTCGACCACGGTACCACAGTAGCAGGCTTGCTTGACCACAGTACCAAGGTAGCACGGCCGCAGCTTTGCTTGAGCACGGTAGCATTGTAGCAGCTTCCTCGACAACGGTACCTCGGTGGCAGCCTTGCTCGACCACGGAACCGCTGTAGCATAGCAGCGCGGTAGCGTAGCAACACAGTGGCAGCCTTGCTAGAGCAGTGCTCGATCACTGATCCATC
>CM075290.1:1428281-1441239 GCA_037672795.1 Lagerstroemia speciosa | reverse complement strand
AGTGATAGAGTACTACTCGAGCAAGGAAGCTACCATGATCAAGCAAGCAATGGCAGTGATCGATTAGTGCTGGAGCAAGGCTGCTACCGTGATCGAGGAAGCCACGGCAGTCATCGACCAGTGCTTGAGTAAGCCTACTACCCTGATCTAGCAAACCACAACAGTGATCGATCGGTGCTAGAGCAAGGCTGCTACCGTGATCGAGCAAGGTGCAGCAGGGATCGATCCGTGATCCAGCACTGCTCGAGCAAGGTTCGTACCGTGCTGCTACATTGCCACGCTACCACGCTGCTATGCTACCACGGTACTGAGGTCGAGCAAGGCTGCCACCATGGTACTATCGTCGAGGAAGCTATTGCAATGCTACCATGCTCGAGCAAAGCTGCGGCCATGCTATCATGGTACCGTGCTCAAGCAAAGCTGCGGCCATGCTATCATGGTACCGTGGTCGAGCAAGGCTGCTACCGTGGTACCGTGGTCGAGCAAAGGCCACAGGCAGCGATCGAGTACTGCTCGAGCAAGGATGCTACCATGATCAAGCAAGCCACGGCAGTGAACGATCAGTGCTGGACCAAGGCCGCTAACGTGATCGAGTAAGCCACGACAGTGATCGAGCAAGCCACGGCAGTGATCGAGTAGTGCTGGAGAAACGCTGCTACCGTGACCGAGCAAGCCACAACAGTGATCGATCAATGTTGGAGCATGGCTGCTACCCTAATTGAGCAAGCCACGACAGTGATCGGGCACTGCTCTAGCAAGGCTGCCACGGTGCTGCTACGCTACCGCGCTGCTCTGCTACCACAGTACCGTGGTCGAGCAAGGTTGCCACCGCGGTACGGTGGTCGAGGAAGCTGCTACAATGCTACCATGCTCGAGCAAAGATGCCGCCGTGCCACCTTGGTACAGTTGTCGAGCAAAGCAGCTATCAAGATATTGTGGTCGAGCAAAAGCCACGGCAGTGATCGAGTACTACTTGATCAAGGATGCTACCGGGATAGAGCAAGCCACGACAGTGATCGATCAGTGCTGGAGCAAGGCTTCTACCGTGATTGAGCAAGCCATGGCTTGCATCGAGCAGTGCCTGAGCAAGGCCGCTACCGTGATCTAGCAAGCCACAGTAGGGATCGATTAGTGCTGGAGCAAGGCTGCTACCGTGATCGAGCAATCCCCAATAGTGATCGATCAGTGATCGAGCACTGCTCGAGCAAGGCTGCTACCATGCTGCTACGCTACCGCGGCGCTGCCACCGTGGTACCGTGGTCAAGCAAGCTACTGTAATGCTACCATGCTCGAGCAAAGATGCGGCCGTGCTACCTTGGGATAGTTGTCGAGCGAGGCTGCTGCCGTGGTATTGTGGTCGAGCAAAAGCCACGGCAGTGATAGAGTACTACTTGATCAAGGATGCCATCAGGATAGAGCAAGCCACGGCAGTGATCGATCAGTGCTGGAGCAAGGCTTATACCGTGATCGAGCAAGCCACGGCAGCGATCGATCAGTGCTGGAGCAAGACTTCTACCCTGATCGAGCAAGCCTCGGCTTCCAATGAAGAGTGCCCGAGCAAGGCCGCTACCGTGCTCTAGCAAGCCACAGTAGTGATCGATCAGTGCTGGAGCAAGGCTGCTACCGTGATCGAGCAAGCCCCAGTTGTGATCGATCAGTGATCGATCACTGCTCGAGCAAGGCTGCTACCATGCTGGCACGCTACCGCGCTCCTATGCTACAGCGGCACCGTGGTCTAACAACGCTGCCACCGTGGTACTGTGGTCGAGGAAATTGCTGCAATGCTACCGTGCTCGAGCAAAACTGGGGCCATGCTACCTTGGTACCGTTGTCGAGCAAGGCTGCAACCGTGGTATTGTGGTCGAGCAAAAGCCATAGCGGTGATCGAGTGCTACTCGATCAAGGATGCTACCATGACAGAGCAAGTCATGGCAGTGATTGATCAGTGCTAGAGCAAGGCTTCTACCGTGATCAAGCAAGCCACGGCATCCATCGAACAGTGCTTGAGCAAGGCCGCTACTGTGATCCTGCAAGCCACAGTAGTGATCGATCAGTGCTGGAGCAAGGCTGCTACCGTGATCGCGCAAGCCCCAGCAGTGATCGATTAGTGATCGAGCACTGCTCGAGCAAGGCTGCTACCGTGCTGCTACGCTATCGCCTCCTATGCTACTGCGGTACCATTTTCTAGCAAAGCTTCCACCATGGTACTGTGGCCGAGGAAACTGCCACAATGCTACCATGCTCTAGCAAAGCTGCGGCCGTCCTACCTTGGTACCGTTGTCGAGCAAGGCCGCTTCCGTGGTACCATCGGCGAGCAAAAGCCGCGGCAATGATGAAGTACTGCTCGAGCAAGGATTCTACCGTGATCGAGCAAGCCATGGCAGTGATCAAGCATTGCTAGAGCAAGGCTGCTACCGTTGTCAAGCAAGCCACGACAGTGATCGAGCAGTGCTGGAGCAAGGCTGCCACGTTGATCTAGCAAGCCACAGCAGTGATCGATCATTGCTAGAGCAATGCTGCTACCGTGATCGAGCAAGCCACAGCAGTAATCAGTCAGTGCTGGAGCAAGGCTGCTATCGTGATCAAGCAAGCCACGGCAGTGATCGATCAGTGATGGAGCAAGGCTGGTAGAGTGATCGAGCAAGCCACGACAATGATCGACTAGTGCTGGAGCAAGGCTGCTAGCATGATCGAGCAAGCCAAGCCAGTGATAGAGCAGTTCTTGAGCAAGGTTACTGCCCTGATCTAGCGAGCCACAACAGTTATCAATCAGTGTTGGAGCAAGGGTACTACCATGATCTAGCAAGCCAGAACAGTGATCGATCAGTTATGAAGCACTGCTCGAGTTAGCCTGCTACCGCGCTGCTACACTACTGCACTGCTATGCTACTGCGGTACCGTGGTCGAGCAAGGCTGCCACCGTGGTACTGTGGTCGAGGAAGCTGCTGCAATGTTACTGCGCTCGAGCAAAGCTGCGGCTGTGTTACCTTGGTGTCGTGGTTGGGCAAGGTTGCTACCGTGGTACCGCGGTCAAGCAAAAGCCATGGCAGTGATCGAGTACTACTCGAGTAAGGTTGCTATAGTGATCAAGCATGCCACAGCAGTGATCGATCAGTGCTGGAGCAAGGCTGCTACCATGATCGAGCAAGCCACAGCAGTGATCGAGCAGTGCTTGAGCAAGGCCGCTACCATGATAGAGCAAGCCGCAACAGTTATCGATCAGTGCTAGAGCAAGGCTGCTACTGTGATAGAGCAAGCCACAGTAGTTATCGATCAGTGTTAGAGCAAGGCTGCTACCGTGATCGAGGAAGCCACAGCAGTGATCGATCAGCGATCGAGCACTACTCGAGCAACGTTGCTACGGTGCTGCTACGCTACCACACTGTTATGCAACTTCAGTACCGTGGTCGAGCAGGGCTACAACCGTGGTACCGTGATCGAGGAAGCTGGTGCAATGCCACCGTGCTCGAGCAAGGCTACAGCCGTGCTACCTTGGTAGCGTCGTTGAGCAAGGCTGCTACCGTGCTACCGTGGCTGACCAAAAGCCACAGCAATGATCGAGTATTGCTCGAGCAAGGATGCTACCCTGATCGAGCAAGCCACGCCAGTGATCGATCAGTGTTGGAGCAAGGCTGCTAGCATGATCGAGCAAGCCACGGCAGTGATCTAGCAGTTCTCGAGCAAGGTTCCTGCCATGATCTGGCAAGCCACAGCAGTGATAGATCAGTGCTGCTGCAATGCTGCTACCGTCATCGAGCAAGCCACAGCAGTGGTCGATCAGTGCTGAAGCAAGGCTACTACCGTCATCGAGCAAGCCACGGCAGTGATCGATCAGTGCAGGAGCAAGGCTGGTAGCATGATCGAGCAAGCCACGGTAGTGATCGATCAGTGCTGGAGCAAGGCTACTAGGTGATCGAGCAAGCCATGGTAGTGATCGAGCAATTCTTAGCAAGGTCGCTGCCATGATCTAGCAAACCACAGCAGTGATCGATCAATGCTGGAGCAAGGCTACTACCGTCATCGAGGAAGCCACAACAGTGATTGATCAGTGCTGGAGCAAGGCTGCTAACATGATCTAGCGAGCCACAACAGTGATCGATCAGTGATCTAGCACTGCTCGAGTAAGGCTGCTACCGTGTTGCTATGCTACCGCGGTACCGTGGTCGAGCAAGGTTGCTACCATGGCACCATGGTCGAGGAAGCTACTGCAATGCTACCGTGCTTGAGCAAAGCTGCGGCCGTGCTACCTTGGTACCGTGGTCAAGCAAGGCTACTATCGTAGTACCGTGGTCGAGCAAAAGCCATGGCAATGATCTAGTACTACTCGAGCAAGGATGCTATTGTGATCGAGCAAGATACGGTAGTGATCGATCAGTGCTGGAGCAAGGCTGCTACTATGATTGAGCAAGCCACGGCAGTGATCGAGCAGTGCTTGAGCAAGGCTGCTATCATGATCGAACAAGCCACAATAGCGATCGATCAGTGCTGGAGCAAGGCTACTACTGTGATCGAGCAAGCCACAGTAGTGATCAATAAGTGATCGGGCACTGCTCAAGCAAGGCTGCTACCATGCAGCTATGCTACCGAGCTGCTATGCTGCCGCGGCACCGTGGTTGAGCAAGGCTGCCACCGTGGTGCTGTGATCGAGGAAGTTGCTGCAATGCTACCATGCTCGAGCAAAGCTACGGCCATGCTACCTGTCACAGGGTCGAAAATCACACCGAATTTTTCCGCTCTGTGATGGTGCTAAGTGACCACAGCGCCCTTAGCCAACCAAGCCAACACACGAATCAAGATCGATCAATCGAGGTTAAGCAACAGTGATCAGAAACGAGCAGCACGAGTAAGGGAAATCATAACTCTTCCATTCACAAAATTGGATACACAACTCTGAAATAAAACCCTTACACAAGCACTCCCGAATCCCGTAATACAAGAGCACTCATCCGAACTAGAGAATCCCAACTCTGTTCGTCACTCACAATGAGTATGGTCTGTCTTCTGCCAATGGCCGAATTCCAGACTAAGACACAGGGGCCCGAAATTCCCAACCAATCAGACACAAGCACAACTGCCAAAGAAGTTACAAGACACATAAAACTGCGAGGTAACTGCTTCATGATTGGACAACTGCCTGTTCAAAGCAGCTTCGGTCAACGAGTCAACCGCCATCCCATGGTTCGCGCCGTCATGGTCCATTGGGTCCACCTGAGTGCCACCCACACTCAATTGGGTCACATGCACCGAGCATGTGCCCATGGTTCAGCCACCATCGCTTGGGATGCTGCTAGCACGTGGTCACGTTGCTAGCAGCATGTTGCCCATCGTTGCCGCGTGGTAGCATGCTCAGCAGTAGCACGCTACGGTTTCCGCCACGGTATCCCCTTACAAGGTTGCTAGCGACGTAGCGTGCTGCTAGCGCTAGCACGCCATGGTATCAGCCACGGTATCCCGCTACAAGGTTGCTACGACGAAGCGTGCTGCTAGCGCTAGCACGCTATGGTATCCGCCACGGTATCCTGCCACGAGGTCACCAGCATAGTAGCGTGCCCCTTGTGCTAGCACGCTACCGTGTCCGCCACGAGTCTTGCTCGAGCACTGATCGAGCACCTGATCGAACATAGCCAAGCCGTCAGTAGATCAATAATCAAGCAACCTACCGAACACCTGATCGAGCAACACCGCCATGAATTCCAGCCGTGGATCGTGACACCCAACGATCCTCTGATCGAGCATCCCGCTACATGATTGATCCTGATCGATCACCGTGACAATCATCCATCGCCACACGGTACCACGCTCATGCCGTTGTGCACACGAGCATCCCAGCATGCTACCGTGGATGTGCATCCACACCCCACGCCTTGGTACCGAGGGAGGCTGCCACCACATACCCCCCCTAAAGAGCTTATTTTAAGTTCCTGCCATTCGTAGCAGGTGATA
Source organism: Lagerstroemia speciosa (assembly GCA_037672795.1). Taxonomy (NCBI): domain Eukaryota; kingdom Viridiplantae; phylum Streptophyta; class Magnoliopsida; order Myrtales; family Lythraceae; genus Lagerstroemia; species Lagerstroemia speciosa. The sequence continues at coordinate 1,435,296 of CM075290.1, read as the reverse complement.
TTGCTACCAGGGAATTTTACACCAGATTCCCGTCGCTGGAACTCGTAGCGCCGCCACACGCCTGAACCACAGTTTTCCCTCTAGCACATAGCATGACTGGAATGCCACTAAGGGACTTAGCATCCCAGCCCGTATAGATGTCTGAGCATTAAGGGGCTGACAAACCACCCCCACTAGAAGAAGCCGACGCCCTCGTCAGAACAGACCGAAGATACTCTTGAATTTTCTCCTCGAACTGTCAAAGCATAGCCTCCTTCTCCCAACTTGCTTCTGACATAGGCCGATCCTTCCGTGAGACCAAGTACTCAGTCTTCCAATTCTTCTTGCTGTTACCCAACACTCTGTGGTCCAGCACTCGGTCAACTTCCTTATCAAGTTCCTTCATCACAGTCAGGGGCGCACGTTTTGGATTTGAGCTCTCCGGATCATCTCCTCGTGATAAGGCTTAAGGAAGCTGATATGGAAGGTAGGATGAATCTTCATCCTCTCTGGTAGTGCCAGCCGATAAGCAACAGCTCCAATCCGCTTTACTATCTCAAATGGTCTGCCGTACCTCTGGATCAGACCCTTGTGCCATCACTTGCTAGTCACTTTCTTCCAAATTTGGTGCGTGAGTTTCAGCATCACTTTATCTCCAACTTGAAACTCTAGCGGTCTCCGCCCCTTGTCCACATACTTCTTCATAAGATGAGCAGCTTTTGCAAGGCTATCCTGGGCTTCCTCAAGCATCTCTTGCTTGTTCCTTGCAAACCGGTATGCTGCAAGACTTGTGCCTTCCTTCTTTTTGCAGAGCTATCTCGCTAGGGGTCATCAGCTGATAGCCCATAGCGAGCTCAAACGAACTGAAACCTGTTGATGAGGAGCGATGCAAGTTGTAGTAGAATTGTGCGGTGTCCAGCAAGTCAAGCCAGTTCCTTTAACTCGCCATCACGTAATGCTTAAGATACTCCTCCAACAATTGGTTCATTCTTTCAGTCTCTCCATCCGTCTGCGGGTGGTTGGCTGTTGAGAATTTCAATTCCGTCCCCATTAAGTTGAAGAGACGGGTCCAAAATCTCCCAGTGAAACGTGCATCCCTGTCGCTAATGATATCCATTGGGAGTCCAAACAGCTTCACCACACTGCGGTAGAACTCATCCGCCGCAATCTCTGCTGTGCAGTTCTTTGGTACAGGTCTGAAGACTCCATATTTCAAAAACCTGTCCACCACAACCATTATCGCATCAAATCCTTTGACATCAGGAAACCCACTTACAAAATCCATCGAAACCGACACGCAAGGTTTCTCCGGTATGGGCAGGGGCTGCAGTAGCCCTGCCTCTGCACGCCTCTCCACCTTGTCTTGCTGGTAGACAAGCAAGTACTCATGAAGAGTTCAATCTCCTCCTCCACCTTTGGCCAGTAATATGAGCGTGACAGCAACGCTAACATCCTTTCCCGGCCCAGGTGCCCAGCCCACTGTGAATCATGGTGTTCACGCAGTAGCTGAGATCAAAGTCCCCCTCCGCTAGGGACAAACACGCGACCACCCTTCGTGTACAACAGTCCATATTCCAACCAGTACCGCCTGATGGTACCATCTTGCACCTGTGCCACCAGCTTTTGGTACAGCCGATCCTCCTTCGCCTGATCCTTCAATTTGTTGGCGAAGTCAAATTCAATTTGGTGCAACGCTGCCACAGTTTCCACCGCCTTCTTGCTCAATGCATCAGCCACAAGATTGTGACGGCTAGGTCTGTGTTCCCACTCAAAGTGGTACTCCGCCAGGAACTCTTGCCACCGTGCCTGTCTAGGAGACAGCTTCTTTTGCGTCCTGAAGAACGTGTTGGCAATATTATCAGTTTTAACAAGGAATGAGGTTCCAAGCAAATATACCTGCCATACGCGCAAGCAGTGCACCACTGCCAGCATTTCCTTCTCATGTGCCAAGTAGTGCTGTTTAGCTGGTTTGAACTTTTAGCTCTCAAATGCTACTGGGTGTCCTTCCTGCACCAACACCCCGCCTACGGCACGATCGGATGCATCTGTATGGACTTCAAACGGCTTGTCAAAGTCCGGCAACTTCAGAACAGGCTCTGCTACGATCATGGACTTTAGCCCCTCAAAGGCTTCCTGACATGCGTCATCCCAAGTCCATGTGCGGTTTTTTTGCAGCAGATCAGTCAGCGGGGACACCTTCTTCGAGTATCCCTCAATGAACTTTCGGTAGTAGTTTGCCAAGCCGAGGAAACTTCGAAGCTCGCTGACCTTGCTTGGAATAGGCCACTCCTTGATGGCTTGGACTTTCTGGGGGTCCATCCGCACAGTGCCACCGCCCACAATATGGCCAAGGAATTTGATTTCCTTGACACAAAATTCACATTTCTCTTTCTTCACGAACAGGGTGTTCTCCCTAAGGCGCTGGAACACCAACCGCAAGTGCTGCATGTGATCCTCAAAGGATCGACTATACACAACAATGTCATCCAAATACACAACCACGAATTTGTCAAGCATATCATGAAATACATCATTCATCAGATTACAAAAGGTAGCTAGTGCATTGGTCAAGCCAAATGGCATGACTAGAAATTCGTAAGAACCATAACATGTTGCCATTGTTGTTTTTTCCTCATCGCCTTCCGCAATGCAGGCTTGCCAGTAACCTGAGCATAAATCCAACTTCATGAAGTACTCTGTTCCTCAGAGACGATCAAACAAGTTTGCGATCAGGGGCACCGGATACTTGTTTTTGATGGTCACTTTGTTCAGCCCACGGTAATCTATGCACAGTTGTAGAGATCCGTCCTGCTTTCCCTGAAACAACATAGGAGCACCATAAGGAGCTTTTGAGGGCTGAATCTTCCCCGAGTCCAACAACTCTGTGAGTTGCAATCGCAACTCCTCCAATTCTTTAGGCGACATTCGGTAGGGAGCCCGGGCAGGAGGCTTCGTGCCCAGCATCAACTCGATCTTGTGATCCACCGCTCGCCTTGGTGGTAAGCCCTTAGGTAAATCTTTGCGTATCACATCCTTGAACTCGTCCAAGAATGCTTCCACCTACTCTAGAACCTTGGTATCTACACATTCCTCCGGTTCCACAGCATATATCGCCGTCAGGTAGGTCGGATGACCTTTCTTCCACCCTTTGGCCAACTGCATAGCTCAGAGACATTCTCAATAGGAATCCTCTCCGACTGGTTCAGCTCCTTGAACCGTTGCACGAACCAAGGTTTCTTTGGATCTGCGATCATCAATCCAGATAGATTCGGGTGAACAGCTACATTAGCAGGCTCAAAGAAATCGTTACCCAATATCACGTCAAAGTCATCCATGGGAATGACCATGACATCCAGAAGTCCCGTCCATTCACCGATCCGAACTCGCACATCCTTTGCCATGCCAAGGATTGGTCGACTCTAGGAATTCACTGCCTTAATGCGGTGATTCTGCTTCTTCACGCACAATCCCAGAGTATTCACAACTCGATCAGGCACGAAGTTGTGTGTGGCGCCAATGTCCATCATTGCCACAATCTCCCTGGAGTTCAGTTCCATCGGGACATAGGTCAATCCGCTTCCAGAGCGTGTCTTCTTCCCAGCACGAACAACACCGAGTATCTGCAAAGGGGCCACCTTCGTTCTGTTCCCACCATCGTCAGAATCATCCGACTGATTGACCAATGCCGAGAGTTTCTCCTTCTTGGGACGGTCTTGGGCATGGTGTGGTTCGTTGCAAATGAAACAGCTAGGGTGCTTCTTTGGATCCTTCCATTTCGTGTTGGAACTGGAAGCTTTTTCCTTGTCTTTCTCACCCTTCGATGGCTTCTTTGCCTTATCGGACTTCCCAGTAGGTTTGCCACCCTTCGAGGTTTTGTCTTTCGATTTGCCATCCTTCTTTGACTTGCCATCGTCGGTCTTAGACACCTGCAAATCGATCAACGCATCTGCCTTTGCCATGGCAGTGGGGAGATCCTGCACTCCCTACCTTCGAAGTTCCAACTGTGCCCACGACTTCAAACCCTGCATGAAGTTAAATAATTTGTCCACTTCGGACATTCCTGTCACGTCCAGCATCAAGGAACTAAATTCCTTCACATAGTCTCGAACCGAACCTGTCTGGTTGAGGTTGCACAGTGCCTCACGAGCAGCCCATGAGGAATTCGTGGGGAGGAACTGCTCCTTCAATTCCCGCTTCAGAGATGACCAGTCTCTGAGTTGTGGTCGCCCGCCAGATTCCACATCTTGCTCTCGGGTCCGCCACCACAGTTTTGCATCCCCTGACAGGTACATGACTGCCATCGAGACTCTCTCTGTCACGACCCGAATCAAGCCGTGACTTGATTCGTGGCCATGACCAATCATGATCGATCAAATAAGGTTGTGTAAGAGTGTGACTCGTTTAAAACATTGTAGTGCACCGAATTAACCCTATTCCTTTCATGCCCGATTAAAACAACTCGTACTTGATCATTCAAAGCAAACTATACCATAAGAAACTCAATTGTTATTACAACTCTTTTACTTGCATTTACATGTGTACAAGACTTGAAATTAAGTCCATATTCATGCCCTACATCCTATGTAGACCCTTGAAGAGACTTATCCAAAAGGATCACCATGGCTGACCACTATATGTACCTTCTATCCAAACGAACGACTTCAAAAACACTTCTAGGTATATCCACCGCTCCTAGTCCCAAATTTCAACTCTTATGATCTGAGATGTTAAAATCAAAGGGTGAGCTTACATTGCTCAGTAAGTTGACAATCCATAGTTCAAACATTAAAATCCATCAACTGCAATGAAAGCTATTCAGTACAATCATTTCAATTCACAATAGAAGCAACATTCAACCACCAGGAAGTATTCATACTTACTTGTAGACACCATATGGGTTTGCACAGGCAACAATATAACTTGATTATGCAAGATCATATAATTTAGTGGAACCATGAGTGGGTGTAATATTCAACAACTATCTAATGACCTATTAGCTTTGTGGATGCATGCACGTAACTGACTGGCCAGTGGACCCTTCCGGGTAATCGTAAACATTGCCAACCGATCAGTGGTCCATTCATCCCTTCCGGGATCATATCATCATGTTCCTCACGGGAACCTTCCATATCATCTTTCTTATAACGTATACCAGCTGATCAGTGGCCATTCGTCCCTTCCGGGACATCCCTCTTGAGGGATATTCGTATCATTTGTCCCTTGCGGGATATGCATATGCTTGCATGCTATGTATGCTTCAATCACTTAGGCACTTATATAGCCCAATCATGTAGCATATTCATGTCAATTAAATATATCCCACTCTTGTGGGAATCAAAGAAATGTCAGCAATATGCCTCGTTCACATAACCATCCAAAATGGATCATCATCTTCAGCAAGCTTAATGGAGCTTAATCACAGTTCATAAGAATAATTAAACCTGTCTCATCATGCTAATCCAGCTTATGACCACCTAAGCCATCTCATAAACCTCTACAACATAGTAATCAAATGTTGCTAATCAAGCTTGGTACTTTCTAGTTACACCAATTAAACCTTAACACAGCAATAAAGCATACAATATCATGCTAATCATGCTTAATTAAGCTTAATTATACTCATTAACCTCTAATCACAACAACGTAAACATGGCAGATTAGCAAACATCATTGATCAATTAACTCAACCACATACATCGAAATATTCATCACACCATTCTAATGATGCTGAAACAATTTCAAATACATCTCTAGAATACCATTGATCCTTCAATCAATAGCAATACTGCTATACAAATTCAACAAAGTAAATCTCGTAACTGACTCGTATACACTAATCCCTCCTACTTAAGCTATGTATGATCTTAGCTAACATCAAAGCTAATGAATATTGATGTTTTAAACTATGGAAAACCAACTTACCTGCAAGGCTTTCAGATCTCTTCTTCCACCTGCAACCTCTCCCTCTCTCTCTCTCTCTCTCTATATTGTTTGCTTCCATGGCTGCAAATGGTGATTAAAGTGAGCTATATTTGTCTGAGGAAGGAGGGCTAGCTGAGTTGTAGGACAGGTGTCACCAGACCCCTACCCCATCTTTAGGACAGGTGTCACCAGACCCCTACCCCATCTTTTTGACTTTTTGCTAATTCTTTCCCCAAATACTTTCTGTCACTTCCCTAAATATCTATCATTATCCAATTCACAAATTCGTCCAAAGCAGAGCTGGGCTGGAAATGGGCTTCACTTTGGGCCTAAATCCAAGTAATTATATCAGACTTCATAGTCCAATCCAAATGCATCATAGGCCTTTAGATGTTTTATGTAATCTTGGCCAATTTGTATGCCTAATTCAATAATCTAATTCCATTTGATCTTCAGTTATAGCTAAGCTCAAAACAAGATATGTTGTAAGATCAAGATGTGTCTAAGCCCAATCTAAGAGATGAATATGCAAAAGAGCATTTAGATCCAATTCAGGTTATAAGATAAGCAGATGTAGCTTTTGGATCTAATCTAGGCACATTGGCAAGTCAAGTTATAAAATATACCCCTTTAGATCCATCTAGGCATATTGGTATTGGGTTATCACACTCTCGCCTTCAAGAATATGAGCAACATCAAAGTAATGCTCGATGTCCCATAAGAAGTTCTCTAGATCCTTGGAACTCCTGGTGCCATTGAAGGCTTTCGGTTCTAGCACCTTCACTTTGGCTGGAGATCCCTCAGGCTCCGCCACACCACTGGCGAGTGCCCGACGTAGGAGAATAACATCCTCCTTCATCTGAGTTACTTCTGCCCGCAACAATGCCAGCACATCTGCCACTGTTCCATCCGCCGAACCCAGATCATCGAGGGTCGCTTCAAGAGCCAAAACTCGTTCCCTAAGCGCATCCATGCGCATCATCAATCAGTAATGCCGAAACTGTTGCCAAATCCTCAAATCCGCACTGAACCGTGCTCTGATACCAACTGTCACAGGGTCGAAAATCACACCGAATCTTTCTGCTCTGTGATGGTGCTAAGCGACCACACCGCC
>CM075290.1:1410781-1418281 GCA_037672795.1 Lagerstroemia speciosa | reverse complement strand
GAGTCGATGAGTGAACAGTCTAGTGGCCATACCACCACTAGGCCTGCCAGCAAGCATGACCATATCACCACTCACACGCCATCACACACGTTGGTGCACAGTCACATGAACACACCCACCGCCCCGCTCCGAGGAGTTCCTCAGTCGGGAAAGTGGGCAGCCCGCTAGACCGCGACCGGGAGCTAGATGTGAGAACAAACCAATGCTAGAGCATACCACGAGCAGTGTGACACCGGGATCGAGAAACGCCTAAAAAATGATCGAGCAAGGGACGATGGGCTATGGAGCAAGGGACGGTGGTTGATCGAGCAGTGCAGCAGAGATCGATAATCGTAGCGCAACCTGCCGATCGCGGGGTAGATCATTGGGGCACCACAAATTGTGCTGCCGAACGATCGTACCCAGGGTTGCAGTGCCCGCCACGAGCACAGGAATGTGCACGTGACCCGCCCGGCCAGCTCCAACCACGACCCGGCTACCGGCCATGCAGGAGTTACCATGTTATCGTGGTCCGTAGCAGCACTACCAGGACCCGAGCACATCCATATGCTAGGTAGTAATGGATGTGCGTCGGGAGGCGTACCGGGCGTAAGGGGGCAGGCTGCACCTCTACCCCCATAAAGAGCTTATTTTAAGTTTTTCTCCATCTTAGAAGGTGATACTATGACCCCCGAATTTCACACCACCCCCTTCTGCTCGAGCAATGATCGAGCAAGGGACTGGCATGCTTGAGCAACGCAGCAAGGTGCTTCAGTGCTGCTCAAGTAAGTGTATAGAAGCCCACGGCAGTGATCGACCGCTGCTCGAGCAAGGCCGATGTCGTGGTCGAGGAAGAAATGGCATTGGTCGAGCACTGCTCGAGCAAGAATGCTACCGAGCTGCAGCAACCCACCAGAGTGATCGAGCAAGGCTGCTACCATGCTGCTAGACTACCGCGCTGCTATGCTACCGCAGTACTGTGGTCGAGCAAGGCTACCACCATGGTACCGTGGTCGAGGAAGTTGCTGCAACGCTACCGTGCTTGAGCAAAGCTGCGGCCATGCTACTTTCGTACTGTGGTCGAGCAAAAGCCACGGCAGTGATCGAGTCCTATTCGAGCAAGGATGCTACCGTGATCGAGCAAGCCACGGCAGTGATCGATCAGTACTGGAGCAAGGCTGCTACCGTGATCGAGCAAGCCACGGCAGTGATCGAGCAGTGCTGGAGCAACGTCGCTACCATGATCGAGCAGTGCTTGAGGAAGGCTGCTTCCATGATCGAGCAAGCCACAACAGTGATCGATCAGTGCTGGAGCAAGGCAGCTACGGTGATCGAGCAAGCCACAGAAGCCACAGCAGTGATTGATCAGTGATCGAGCACTGCTCGAGCAAGGCTACTACGGTGCCGCTACTCTACCGTGCTGCTATGCCACCGCGGTCGAACAAGACTGCCACCGTGGTCGAGGAAGCTGCTGCAATGCTACCGTGGTCGAGCAAAGCTGTGGCCATGCTACCTTGGTACCGTCGTCAAGCAAGGTTGCAACCGTGGTACCATGGCCGATCGGGGCTGCTATCGTGATCAAGCAAGCCACAACAGTGATCAATCAGTGCTGGAGCAAGGCTGCTACCGTGATCGAGTAAGCCACAGCAGTGATCGATCAGTGATCGAGCACTGCTCGAGCAAGGCTGCTGCCATGCTGCTCCGCTACCGTGCTGCTATGCTACTGCGGTACCGTGGTCGAGCAAGGGTGCCATCGTGGTACCGTGGTCGAGGAAGCTGCTGCAATGCTACCGTGCTCGAGCAAAGGTACGGCCATGCTACCTTGGTACCATGGTCGACCAAGGCTGCTATTGTGGTATTGTGGCCGAGCAAAAGCCACGGCAGTGATTGAGTACTGCTCGAGCAAGGATGCTATCATGATCGAGCAAGCCACGGCAGTGATCGTTCAGTGCTGGAAGAAGGCTGCTACCGTTGTCAAGCAAGCCATGCTAGTGAACGAGCAGTGCTTCAGCAAGGATACTACCTTGATCTAGCAAGCCGTAGCAGTGATCGATCAGTGCTGGAGGAATACTGCTACTGTGATCGAGCAAGCCACAACAATGATCGATCAGTGTTTGAGCATTGCTTGAGCAAGGCCGCTATCGTGCTGCTACGCTACGGCGATGCTATGCTACCGCGGTACCGTGGTCCAGAAAGGCTACTGCCGTGGTACCGTGGTCGAGGAAGCAGTTGCAATGCTACTGTTCTCGAGCAGAGCTGCTGCCGTGCTTCCTTGGTACCGTGGTCGAGCAAGGCTGCTACTGTGGTACCGTGGTCTAGTAAAAGCCACGGCAATGGCCGAGTGTTGCTCGAGCAAGGATGCTATCGTGATCGAGCAAGCCACAGCAGTGATCGATCAGTGCTGGGGCAAGGCTGCTACCGTGATCGGGCAAGCCACTGTAGTGATCGAGCAGTGCCTGAGCAAGGTTGCTACCTTGATCAAGCAAGCCACAGTGGTGATCGATCAGTGCTAGGGCAAGGCTGCTACCGTGATCGAGCAAGCCACGACAATGATCGATCTATGCTGGAGCAATGCTGCTAACGTGATTGAACAAGCCACGACAGTGATCGACCAATGCTTGAACAACGCTGCTACCATGATCGAGCAAGCCACAGTAGTGGTCGATCAATGCTGGAGCAAGCCTGCTGCCATGATTGAGCAAGCCACAGCAGTGATCGATCAATGATCGAGCACTACTCGAGCAAGGCTGCTACTGCGCTGCTAGGCTACCCGCTGCTAGGCTACCCGCTGCTATACTACCACAGCACCGTGGTCGGGCAAGGTTGCCACCATGGTACCGTGGTCAAGGAAGCTGCTGCTACGCTACTGTGCTCGAGCAAAGCTGTGGCCATGCTACCTTGGTATCGTGGTTGAGCAAGGCTGCTACCGTGGTACTGTGATCGAGCAAAAGCCATGGCAGTGATCGAGTATAGCTCGAGCAGGTATGCTACCGTGATCGAGCAAGCCACGGAAGTGATCGATCAGTGCTGGAGCAAGGCTGCTATCATGATGGAGCAAGCCACGGCAGTGATCGAGCAGCGCTTGAGCAAGGCTGCTACCATGATCTGCCAAGCCACAGCAATGATCGATCAGTGCTGGAGTAAGGCTACTACCGTGATCGAGCACAACTCGAGCAACGACGCAACCGTGCTGCTATGCTACCGCAGTACCGTGGTCGTGCAAGGCTGCCACCATGGTACAGTGGTCGAGGAAGCTACTGCTATGCAAGTGTGCTTGAGCAAAGCTGCGACCGTGCTACCTTGGTGCCGTGGTTGAGCAAGGCTGCTACCGTGGTACTATGATCGAGCAAAAGCCATGGCAGTGATCGAGTGCAGCTCGAGCAAGGATGCTACCGTGATCGAGCAAGCCACGACAGTGATCAATCAGTGCTGGAGAAAGCTGCTATTGTGATCGAGCAAGCCACGATAGTGATCGAGCAGCGATGGAGCAAGGTTGCTACCGTGATCGAGCAAGCCACCGCGGTGATCGATCAGTGCTGGAGCAAGGCTACTACCGTGATCGAGCGCTGCTTGAGCAACGATGCTACAGTGCTACTATGCTATTGCGCTGCTATGATACCACGGTACCATGGTCGAGGAAACTGCTGCAATGTTACCGTGCTCGAGGAAAGCTGCGGCCGTGCTACCTTGGCACCGTGGTTGAGCAAGGCGTCTACCATGGTACCGTGGCCGAGCAAAAGCCACGAAAGTGATCAAGTGCTGCTCGAGCAAGGATGCTACTGTGTTCGAGCATGCCACGACAGTGGTCGATCAGTGGTGGAGCAAGGCCGCTACCGTGATCGAGCCCGCCATAGCAGTGATCGATCAGTGATTGAGCACTACCCAAGCAAGGCTGCTACCATGGGACTGTGGTCGCGCAAAATCCATGGCAGTGATCGAATACTGCCATAGCAAGGATGCTACCGTCATCGACCAAGGTACGGTAGTGATCGATCAGTGCTGGAGCAAGCCTGCTACCGTGATCGAGCAAGCCATGGCACTGATCCCACAGTGCTTGAGCAAGGCTGTTACCATGATAAAGGAAGCCACAGGAGTGATCGATCGGCGCCGGAGCAAGGCTGCTACCGTGATCGAGCAAGCCACAGTAATGATCGATTAGTGCGGGAGCAAGGCTGCTACTGTGATTGAGCACGCCACAGATGTGATTGATCAGTGATCAAGCACTGCTCGAGCAAGGCTGCTACCACAGTACCATGGTCGAGCAAGGCTGCCACCATGGTATCGTGGTTGAGGAAGTTGCTGCAATGCTACGGTGCTCGAGCAAAGCTGTGGCCGTGCTACCTTGGCACAGTGGTCGAGCAAGGCTTCTACCGTGGCACCGTGGCTGAGGAAAAGCCAAGGCAGTGATCGAGTATTGCTCAAGCAGGGATGCTACCATGATCGACGAAGCCACGGTAGTGATGGATTAGTGCTGGAGCAAGGCTGCTACTGTTGCCGAGCAGGCAACGGCAGTGATCGAGCAATGCTTGAGCAAGCCTACTACCATGATCCAGCAAGCGACAGCAGTGATTGATCACTGCAGGAGCAAGGCTACTACCCTAATCGAGCAAGCCACAACAGTGATCAAATAGTGCGGAAGCAAGGCTGCTACCCTGATCGAGCAAGCCACAACAGTGATCGACCAGTGCTGGAGTAAGGCTGCTACCGCGATCGAGCAAGCCGCAGCAGTGATCGATCAATGATCCAGCACTGCCCCAGCAAGGCTGCTACAGTGCTGCTACACTACCCCACTACTATGCGACTGCAGTGCAGTGGTTGAGCAAGGCTACCACCGTGGTACCATGGTCGCAGAAGTTGCTACAATGCTATAGTGCTTGATCAAAGTTGTGCTCGTGGCACGTTGGTGTTGTGGTCGAGCAAGGCTACTACCGTGGCATAGTGGTCGAGCAAAATCCAGGGCAGTGATTTAGTACAGATCTGGCAACAATGCTCCAGTGATCGAGCAAGTCACGGCAGTGATCGATCAGTGCTGGAGCAAGGCTGCGACCGTGATCGAGCAAGGCACGGCAGTGATCGAGCAGGGCTGCTACCATGATCGATGAAGCCACTGCAGTGATCGATCAGTGCTGGATCAAGGCTGCTACCTTGATCGACCAAGCCACAGCAATGATCGATCAGTGCTAGAGCAAGGCTGCTACCTTGATCGAGCAAGCCACGACAATGATCAACCAGTGATCGAGCAGTCCTCGAGCAAGGCTACCACCGCGCTACTATGCTACCGTGGTACCATGGTCGAGCAAGGCTGCCACCGTGGTACCGTGGTCGAGCAAGGTTGCTACCGTGGTGCCGTGGTTGAGCAAAAGTCACGGCAGTGATTGAGTACTGCTTGAGCAAGGATGCTAACGTGATCGAGCAACCCACGACAGTGATCGAGCAGTGCCTGAGCAACGATGCTACCATGACGGAGCACTGCTCGAGCAAGGCTGCTACCGCGCTGCTATGCTACCGCAGTGCCAGGGTCAGGCAAGGCTGCCACCGTGGTACCGTGGTCGAGGAAGCTGTTGTACTGCTACCGTGCTCGAGGAAAGTTGCGGCCATGCTGCCTTGGTACCGTGCCCGAGCAAGACTGCTACCACGGTGCTGTGGCCTAGCAGAAGCCATGGCAATGATCAAGTGCTGCTCGAGCAAGGATGCTACCTTGATCGAGCAGGCCGTGGCAGTGATTGATTAGTGCTGGAGCAAGGTTGCTACCGTGATCGAGCACTGCTCGAGCTGGGCTGGTACCGTGCAGCTACGCTGCTGCGCTGTTATGCTACGACGGTACCGTGGTCGAGCACGGCTGCCACCATGGTGCCGTGGTTTAAGAAGCTGCTGCAATGCTACCGTGCTTGAGCAAAGCTGCGGCCGTGCTACCTTCGTATTGTGGTCGAGCAAGGATGCTACCATGGTACCGTGGCCGAGCAAAAGCCACGGCATTCATCGAATACTCCCCGAGCCAGGATGCTACCATGATCGAGCAGGCCACGGCAGTGATCGATCAATGTTGGAGCAAGGCTGCTACCATGATCGAGCATGCGAAAGCAATGGTCGATCAGTGCTGGAGCAAGGCTGCTGCCGCGATCGAGCAAGCAACAGCAGTGATCGATCAATGCTCGAGCACAGCTCAAGCAAGGCTGCTACCGCGCTGCTCTGCTACTACAGTACCGTGGTCGGGCAAGGCTGCCACCATGGCACCATTGTTGAGCAAAACCCATGGCAGTGATCAAGTATTGCTCTACCAACGATGCTACCGTCTTCAACCAAGGCATGACAGTGATCGATTAGTGCTGGAGCAAGGCTGCTACCGTGATCGAGCAAGCCATGGCACTCATCGCACAGTGCTTGAGCAAGGCCGCTACAATGATCGAGGAAGCCATAGGAGTGATCGATCAGTGCCGGAGCAAGGCTGCTACCGTGAGGCTATGCTACCGCACTACTATCTACCGCGGTACCATGGTCGAGCAAGGCTGCCACCGTGGTGTTGTGGTTGAGGAAGCTGTTGCAATGCCACCTTTCTTGAGCAAAGCTGTGGCCGTGCTACCTTGGTACCATGGTTGAGCAAGGCTTCTACCATGGTACCGTGGCCGAGGAAAAGGCAAGGCAGTGATCGAGTATTGCTCAAGCAGGGATGCTACCGTGATCGAGCAAGCCAGGGCAATGATCGATCAGTGCGCGAGCAAGGTTGCTACCGTTGTCGAGCAAGCAATGGTAGTGATCGATCAGCGCTGGAGCAAGGTTGCTACCGTTGTCAAGCAAGCAACGGCAGTGATCGAGCAGTGCTTGAGGAAGGCTCCTACCATGATCCAGCAAGCGACAGCAGTGATCGAACAGTGCGGGAGCAAGGCTACTACCCAGATCGAGCAAGCCACAACAGTGATCGATCAGTGCTGGAGCAAGGCTGCTACCGTGATTGAACAATCCACGGCAGTGATCATTCAATGATCCAGCACTGCTCGAGCAAGGCTGCTACCATGCTGTTGTACTACCGTGCTGCTATGCTACCACAGCACAATGGTCGAGCAAGGCTGCCACCGTGGTACCACGGTCGAGGAAGCTGCTACATTGCTACAGCGCTCGAGCTAAGCTGTGGTTGTGGTACGTTGGTGCTTTGGTCGAGCAAGGCTGCGACCGTGGCACTGTGGTCGAGCAAAAGCCACGACAGTGATCTAGTACGGCTCTAGCAAGGATGCTCCAGTGATCGAGCAAGTCACGATAGTGATCGATCAGTGCTGGAGCAAGGCTGCTACCATGATCGAGCAAGGCACGGCAGTGATCGAGCAGTGCTCGAGCAATGCTGCTACCATGATTAAGGAAGCCACTACAATGATTGATCGGTGCTGGAGCAAGGCTACTGCCGTGATCGAGCAAGCCATAGCAGCGATCAATCAGTGCTAGAGAAAGGCTGCTACCGTGATCGAGTAAGGCACAACAGTGATCGACCAGTGATCAAGCAGTGCTCGAGCAAGGCGGCCACCGCGCTGC
>CM075290.1:1387067-1410281 GCA_037672795.1 Lagerstroemia speciosa | reverse complement strand
CAGGGCTGCTACTATGATCGAATAAGCCACAGCAGTGATCGAGCAATGCTTGAGCAAGGCTGCTACTATAATCGAGCAAGCCATGACAGTGATCGATCGGTGCTGGAGCAAGGTTGCTACCGTGATAGAGCAAGCCACAACAATGATTGATCAATGCTCGGGCACTGCGCGAGCAAGGATGCTACCGTGCTGCTACGCCACTGTGCTGCTTTGCTGCTGCGGTACTGAGGTCGAGCAAGGCTGCCACCGTGGTACCGTGGTCGAGGAAGCTGCTGCAACACTACCATGCTTAAGCAAAGTTGCAGCCATGGTACCTTGTTGTCATGATCGAGCAAGGCTACCACTGTCGTACCGTGATCGAGCAAAAGCCACGGCAGTGATCGGGTACGACTCGAGCAAGGATGCTACCATGATCGAGCAAGCCACTGCAGTGTTCGATCAGTGCTGGAGCAAGGCTACTACCGTGATCGAGCAAGCCACTGCAGTGATCGATCAATGCCGGAATAAGGCTACTACCATGATCGAGCAAGCTAGAGCAATGATCGATCAGTGACGGAGGAATGCTGCTACCGTGATTGAGCAAGCCAGAAGAGTGATCGAGCACTACTTAGACAAGGCTGCTACCGTGCTGCTACGCTACCGCACTGTTCTGCTACTGTGGTACCGTGGTCAAGGAAGCTGCTGCAATGTTGGCGTACTCGAGCAAAGCTGCGGCCGTGCTACCTTGGCACCTTGGTGGAGCAAGGCTGCTATCATGGCACCGTGGCCGAGGAAAAGCCACGGCAGTGACCAAATACTGCTCGAGCAAGGATGCTGTCGTGGCCGAGCAAGCCACTGCGGTGATCGACCAGTGCTAGAGCAAGGCTGCTACTATTGTCGAGTAAGCCACGACAGTGATCGTGCAGTGCTTGAGCAAGGCTGCTACAATGATATAGCAAGCAACTGTAATGATCGATCCGTGCTGGAGCAAGGCTGCTACCGTGAACAAGCAAGCCACTACATTGATCGATTAGTGCTCGAGCAAGGCTCCCACCGTGCTGTTGCGCTACCACGCTGCGATGCTACCCTCGTATAGTGGTCGAGCAAGGCTTCCACCGTGGTACCGTGGTCGAGGAAGCTGCTGCGATGCTACCGTGCTCGAGCAAAGCTGCGGCCGTGCTACTTTGTACTGTGGTGGAGCAAGCCTGCTATCGTGGTCGAGCAAGCCACAGCATTGATCGATTAGTGATCGAGCACTGCTCGAGCAAGGTTGCTACCGTGCTGCTATGCTACCATGCTTCTTTCCTGCTGCGGTACCGTGGCCGAGCAAAAGCCACGGCGGTGATCGAGTACTACTCGAGCCAGGATACGACCAAGATCGAGCAAGCCACGGCAGTGATCGATCTGTGCCGGAGCAAGGCTGCTGCCGTGATCGAGCAAATCACGGCGCTCATCGAGCAGTGCTGGAGCAACGCTGCTACAATGACCTAGTATGCCACAACGGTGATCGATCTATGCTGGAGCAAGGCTGCAACAGTGATGGAGCAAGCCACAGCAGTGATCGATCAGTGCTGGAGCAAGGCTGCTACCGTGATTGAGCAAGGCACAGCAGTGATCGATCAGTGATCGAGCAAGCAATTGCAGTGATCGAGCATTGCTCGAGCAAGGCTGCTACCACGTTGCTATGCTACCGCGCTACTATACTACCGCGATACCGTAGTCGAGCAAGGCTGCCACCATGGTACGGTGGTCGAGGAAGTTACTGTAATGCTAACGTACTCGAGCAAAGCTACAATTGTGTTACCTTGGTACCGCGGTCGAGCAAGGCTGCTACTGTGCTACTGTGGTCGAGCAAGGCTGCTACCGTGCTACCGTGGTCGAGCAAGGCTGATACCGTGGTACAACGGTCGAGTACTGCCCGAGCAAGGATGCTACCGTGATGAAGCAAGCCATGGCGGAGATCGATCAGTGATTGAGCAAGGCTGCTACCATGATCGAGCAGGCCATGGCGGTGATCCAGTAGTGCTTGAGCAAGTCTGCTACCGTGATCGAGCAAGCCACAGCAGTGGTCGACCAGTGATTGAGCACTGCTCGAGCAAGACTGCTACCGCGCTGCTACGCTACCGCGCTGCTATGCTACCGCAGTACCGTGGTCGAGCAAGGCTACCACTGCGGTACCATGGTCGAGGAAGCTGCTGCAATGCTGGCGTGCTTTAGCAACGCTGTGGCCGTGCTACCTTGGTACCGCGGTCGAGCAAGCCACAGCGTTGATCTATCAGTGATCAAGCATTGCTCGAGCATGGCTGCAACCGTGCCGCTACGCTACGGCACTGCTTTACTACTGCGGTACCGTGATCGAGCAATGCTGCCACAGTGGTACCGTGGTCGAGGAAGCTGCTACTGCGCTACCATGCTCGAGAAAAGTTGCGGCCGTGCTACCTTCGTACCGTGGTCGAGCGAGGCTTCCACCGTGATACCGCGGTCCTGCAAAAGCCAAGCCACTGATCGACCACTGCTCGAGCAAGGATGCTACTGTGATAGAGCAAGCCATAGCAATCTTCGATCAGTGCTGAAGCGAGGCTGCTACAGTG
This sequence comes from Lagerstroemia speciosa, assembly GCA_037672795.1. Lineage (NCBI taxonomy): Eukaryota > Viridiplantae > Streptophyta > Magnoliopsida > Myrtales > Lythraceae > Lagerstroemia > Lagerstroemia speciosa. The sequence continues at coordinate 1,407,711 of CM075290.1, read as the reverse complement.
ATCGAGCAAGCCACGATAGTCGTCGAGCAGCGCTTGAGCAAGGCTGCTGCCATGATCGAGCAAGCCATCGAAGTGATTGATCAGTGCTGGAGCAGGGCTGCTACCATGATCGAGCAAGGCACAACAGTGGTCAATCAGTGCCGGAGCAAGGCTGCTACCGTGATCGAGCAGGCAACGGTAGTCATAGACCAATGCTGGAGCAAGGCTGCTACAGTTGTTGAGCAAGCCACGACAGTGATCGAGCAGTGCTTGAGCAAGGTTGCTACCATGATCGAGCAAGTCACAGCAGTGATCGATCTGTGATCGAGCACTACTAGAGCAAGGAAACTACTGTGCTGCTATGCTACCGCACTGCTCTGCTACGGCGGTACCGTGCTCGAGCAAGGCTGCCAACGTGGTACGTGGTCGAGGAAGCTGCTGCAATGCTACCGTGCTCTAGCAAAGCTGCGGCCGCTCTTCCTTGGTACCGTGGTTGAGCAAGGCTGCTACTGTGGTACCGTGGCAGAGCAAAAGCCACGGCAGTGATTGAGTACTACTGAACCGACGATGGTACCATAATCGAGCAAGGCATGGCGGTGATCGATCAGTGCTGGAGCAAGGCTTCTACCATAATCGAGCAAGCCATGGCAGTGATCGAGCATTGCTTGAACGAGGCTACTACCATGATCGAGGAAGCCACAGCAGTGTTCGATCAGTGCTGGAGCAAGGCTGCTACCATGATCGAGCAAGCCATAGTAGTGACCGATCAGTGCTGGAGCATGGCTGCTACCGTGATCGAGCAAGCCACAGCAGTGATCGAGCACTATTCGAGCAAGGCTACTATCGTGCTGCGCCGCTATGCTACCATAGTATCGTGGTCGAGCAAGGCTGGGACCGTGGTGTCGTGGTCGAGGAAGCTGCTACGATGCTACCGTGCTCGAGCAAAGCTGCGGCCGTGCTACCTTAGTACCGTGGTCGAGCAAGGCTGCTACCTTGGTACTGTGGTAGAGCAAAAGCAACGGCAGTGACCGAGTAATGCTCTCGCAAGGCTGCTACAGTGATCAAGCAAGCTACGGCCGTGATCGAGCAGTGCTGGAGCAAGGCTACTACCCTAATCGGGGAAGCCACCGCAATGATCGATCAGTGCTGGAGCAAGGCTGCTACCATGATCGAGCATGCCAAAGCAGTGATCGCTCAGTGCTGGAGCAAAGCTGCTACCGTGATCGAGCAAGCCACATCAGTGATCATTTAGTGATCAAGCACTACTCGAGCAAGACTGTTACCGCGCTCCCGCGCTGCTGTGCTACAGCGGTACTGTGGTCGAGCAAGGCTGCCACCGTGGTATGGTGGTCGAGGAAGCTGCTACAATGCTACCATGCTCTAGCAAAGCTGCGGCCATGCTACCTTCGTACCGTGGTCGAGCAAGGATGCTACCGCGGTACCGTGGTCGAGCAAGGCTGCTACCGTGGTACCGTGGACGAGCAAAGGCCATGGCAGTCATCGAGTACTGTTCGAGCAAGGATGCTACTGTGATCGAGCAAGCCACGACAGTGATCGATTAGAGCTGGAGCAAGGCTGCTAGCGTGATTGAACAAGCCACGGCAGTGATGGAGCAGTGCTCGAACAACGCTGCTACCATGATCGAACAAGCCACGACAAAGATTGATCAATGCTGGAGAAAGGCTGCTACCATGATTAAGCAAGCCACAGTTGTGGTCGATCAGTGCTGGAGCAAGGCTACTGCCGCGATCGAGCAAGCCACCGCAATGATCGATCTATGATTGAGCATAGCTGGAGCAAGGTTGCTACCGCGCTGCTCTGCTACCGCAGTACCGTCGTCGGGCAAGGCTGCCACCGTAGTACCATGGACGAGGAAGCTGTTGCTATGCTACTGTGCTCGAGCAAAGCTGCGGCCGCCCTACCTTGGTACCGTGGTTGAGAAAGGCTGCTGCCGTGGTATGGTGATCAAGCAAAAGCCACAGCAGTGATCGAGTACAGCTCAAGCAGGGATGCTACCATGATAGAGCAAGCCACGATAGTGATCGATCAGTGCTGGAGCAAGGCTGCTATCGTGGTCGAGCAATCCACGACAGTGATCGAGAAGCGCTTGAGCAAGGCTGCTACCATGATATGGCAAGCCACTGCAGTGATCGATCAGTGCTGGAGCAGGGCTACTACGGTGATCGAGCACTGCTTGAGCAACGATGCTATCGTGCCATTACGCTACCGCGCTGCTATGCTACCACAGTACCGTGGTTGTGCAAGGCTGCCACCGTGGTACCGTGGTCGAGGAAGCTGCTGCTATGCTACTGTGCTCCAGCAAAGCTGTGACCGTGCTGCCTTGGTATTGTGGTTGACCAAGGCTGCTTCCGGGGTAACTGTGATCGAGCAAAAGCCATGGCAGGGATCGAGTGCAGCTCAAGCAAGGATGCTACCGTGATGGACCCAGCCACGATAGTGATCGATCAGTGCTGGAGAAAGGCTGCTATCGTGATCGAGCAAGCCATGGCAGTGATCGTGCAGTGCTGGAGCAAGGCTGCTACCATGATCTAGCAAGCCGCAGCAGTGATCGATGAGTACTGGGGCAAGGCTACTACCGTAATGGAGCATTGCTCGAGCAAGGATGCTACCGTGCTGTTACGGTACCGCACAGCTATGCTGCTGCGGTACCGTGGCCGAGGAAGCTGCTGCAATGCTACTGTGCTCGACCAAAGCTGTGGCCGTGCTACTTTGGTACCATAGTTGAGCAAGGCTTCTACCATGGTACCGTGGCCGAGCAAAAGCCACAGCAATGATGAAGTACTGTTCAAGCAAGGATGCTACTGTGTTCGAGCATGCACCGACAATGATCGATCAGTGCCGGAGCCAGGCTCCTACAGTTGTCGAGCAAGCCTCAGCAGTGATCGAGAAGTGCTTCAGCAAGGCTGCTACAAGGATATAGCAAGCCACAGTAGTGATCGATTAGTGCTAGAGCAAGGCTGCGACCGTGATCGAGCGAGCCACAGTAGTGATCGATCAGTGCTGGAGCAAGGCTACTACCGTGATCGAGCAAGCCACAAGAGTGACCGATCAATGATCGAGCACTGCTCGAGCAAGGCTGCTACCACGCTGCTACGCTACCGCACTGCTACGCTACCGCACAACTATGCTACCGCGGCACCATGGACGAGCAAGGCTGCCACCGTGGTATCGTGGTTGAGGAAGCTGCTGCATTGCTACCGTGCTCGAGCAAAGCTGCGGCCTTGCTACCTTGGTACCGTGGTCGAGCAAGGCTTCTACCGTGGTACCGTGGCCGAGGAAAAGCCAAGGCAGTCATCGAGTATTGCTCGAGCAGGGATGCTACCTTGATCGAGCAAACCACGGCAGTGATATGTCAGTGCTAAAGCAAGGCTGCTATTGTTGTCGAGCAAGCAATGGTAGTGATCGAGCAGTGCTGGAGCAAGGCTCGTACCATGATCCAGCAAGCGATAGCAGTGATGGATCAGTGCAGTAGCAAGGCTGCTACCCTGATCGAGCAAGCCACAACAGTGATCGATCAGTGCTAGAGCAACGCTGCTACCGTGATCGAGCAAGCCACAGTAGTGATCGATCAATGATCGAGCACTGCTTGAGCAAGGTTGCTACCGCACTGCTACACTACCGCGATGCTATGCTTCTGCAGTATAGTGGTCGAGCAAGCATGCCACCGTGGTACCATGGTCGAGGAAATGCTACAATGCTACAGTGCTCAAGCAAAGCTACGGTCATGGTACATTGGTACTGTGGTCAAGCAAGGCAGCTACCGTGGTACTGTGGTCGAGCAAAGGCCATGGCAGCGATCTAGTACAGCTCAAGCAAGGATGCTCCATTGATCGAGCAAGCCACGACAATGATCGATAAGTGTTGAAGCAAGGCTGCTACCATCGTCGAGTAAGGCACGGCAGTGATCGAGCAGTGCTCGAGCAAGGCTGCATTAAAGAAGCCGCTGCAATGATCGATCAATGCTAGAGCTAGGCTGCTACCGTGATCGAGCAAGCCACAACAATGACCGGCCAGCGATCGAGTAGTGCCCGAGTAAGGCTGCCACCGCGCTGCTATGCTACTGTGGTACCGTGGCAGAGCAAGGCTGCCACCGTGGTACCGTGGTCAAGGAAGCTGCTGCAATGTCACTGTGATCTAGCAAAGCTGCGACGTGTTACCTTGGTACCGTGGTCAAGCAAGGCTACTATTGTTGTACCGTGGTCGCACAAGGCTGCTACCGTGGTACCATGGCCAAGCAAACGCAACGACAGTGATCAAGTACTGCTCTAGCAAGGAAGCTACCATGGTACCATGCTCGAGCAAAGCTGCGGTCCTGCTACCTTTGTACCGTGGTTGAGCAAGGAAGCTACCGTGGTACTATGGTCAAGCAAGGCTGCTACCATGGTACCGTGGCCGAGCAAAAGCCACGACAATGATCGAGTACTGCTCGAGCAAGGATGGTACCATGATCGAGCAAGCCACGGCAGTGATCGATCAGTGCTAGAGCAAGGCTGCTAGCGTGATCGAGCAAGCCACGACAGTGATAGATCAGTGCCGGAGAAAGGCCACCACCATGATCGAGCAAGCCACAACAGTGGTCGATCAGTGTTGGAGCAAGGCTGCTACCGTGATCGAGCAAGCCACAACAGTGATTGGTTAGTGATCGAGCACTGCTCGAGCAAGGCTGGCACCGTGCCGCTACGCTACCACACTGCTATGCTTCCTCACTTCCAGGGTCGAGCAAGGCTGCCACCGTGGTACCGTGGTCGAGGTGCTGCTGCAACGCTACCGTGCACGAGTAAAGCTGCCGCCATGCTACATTGGTACCGTGATTGACCAATCCACGACAGTGACCGAGCATTGCTTGAGCAAGGCTACTACCGTGATCGAGCAAGCCACAACAGCGATGGATCAGTGCTAGAGCAAGGCTGCTACCGTGATCGAGCAATCGACGGTAGTGATCGAGCAGTGCTGGAGCAAGGCTGCTACCGTGATCGAGCAAGCCACAACAGTGATGGATCAGTGCTGGAGCAAGGCTGCCACCGCGGCACCGTGGTAGAGGAAGCTGCTACAATGCTACCGTGCTTGAGCAAAGCTGCGGCCGTGCTACTGTGGTATCGTGGTCGAGCAAGGCTACTACCGTGGCACCGTGGTGGAGCTAAAGCCACGGCAGTGATCGAGTACTGCTGAAGCAAGGATGCTACCATGATTGACCAAGCCACAGCAGTGATCGATCAGTTCTGGAGCAAGGCTGCTACCGTGACCGAGCAAGCCACGGCAGTGAGCGAGCAGTGCTTCAGCAAGGCCGCTACCATGATCTAGCACGCCACAGCAATCATCGATCAGTGCTAGAGTAAGGCTGCTACCGTGATCGAGATAGCCACAGCAGTGATCGATCAGTGCCGGAGCAAGGTTGCTACCGTGATCGAGCAAGCCATAGCAGTGATCGATCAATCATCGAACACTGCTCGAGCAAGGTTGCTACCGTGCCGCTACGCTACCGCACTGCTATGGTGCGCGGTACCGTGTTCGAGCAAGGCTGCCAACGTGGTACCGTGGTCGAGCAAGGCTACTGCTGTGGTTGAGCATGCCACGACAGTGATCAATCAGTGCTGGGGCAAGGTTGCCACCGTTGTCGAGCAACCCACGACAGTGATAGAGTAGCGCTTGAGCCAGGCTACAACCATGATCCAGCAAGCCACAACAGCGATCGATTAGTGCTGGAGAAAGGCTGCTAGCGTGGTTGAGCAGGACACAGCGGTGATCAATTAGTGATCGAGCACTGCCCGAGCAAGGCTGCTACCGTGCTGCTACGCTATCGCGCTGCTATGCTACTGCGGTACCGTGGTCGAGCAAAGCTGCCACCGTGGTACCGTGGTCAAGGAAGCTGCCGTAATTCTACCGTGCTTGAGCAAAGCTGCGGCCTTGCTACATTGCTAGCATGGCCGAGCAAAGTTGCTACCGTGGTCGAGCAAAAGCCACGGTAGTGATCAAGTACTGCTTGAGCAAGGATGCTACCATGATTGGGCAAGCCACGGCAGTGATCTATCAGTGCTCGACCACCGTGGTACCGTGGTCGAGCAAGGCTGCTACAGTGCTGCTACGCTACCGTGCTGCTATGCTACTATGGTACCGTGGTCGAGCAAGACTGCCACCGTGGTACCGTGGTCGAGCAAGACTGCCACCGTGCTACCGTGGTCGAGGAAGCTGCTACAATGCTATCGTGCTCGAGGAATGTTGCGGCTGTGCTACCGCGCTGCTTTGCTACTACGGTACAGGGGTCGAGCAAGGCTGCCACCCTGGTACCGTGGTCTAGGAAACTGCTGCAACTCTACCATGCTGGTGCAAAGCTACGGCCGTGCTACCTTGGAACCGTGGTCGAGCAAGGCTGCTACCGTGGTACCATGGTCGAGCAAAAGCCATGGCAGTGATCGAGTACTGGACCAGCAAGGATGCTACCGTGATCAAGCGTGCCACAGCACTAATTGATCAGTGCTAGAGCAAGGCTGCTACCGTGATTGAGCAAACCACAACAGCCATCGAGCTGTGCTTTAGCAAGGCTGCTACAGTGATCGAGCAAGCCACCGCAATGATCAATCAGCGCCGTAGCAGGGCTGCTACCCTGATGAGCAAGCCACAGCAGTGATCGATCAGTGCTGGAGCAAAGCTGCTACCGTGATCGAGCAAGCCACAGCAGTAATCGGCCAATGATCGAGCACTGCTCGAGCAAGGCTGTTACACTGCCGCTGTGCTACCGCGTTGCTATGCTACCCCGGTACCGTGCGCGAGCAAGGTCGCCACCGTGGTGCCGTGGTCGAGGAAGCTACTGCAATGCTACCGTGCTCGAGCAAAGCTGCGGCTGTGCTACCTTGGTACCATGGTCGAGCAAGGCTGCTACCGTGGTACCGGGGTTGAGCAAAAGCCACGGCAGTGATCGAGTACTACATGAGCAAGGCTGCTACCATGATGAGCAAGCCACCACTGTGATCAATCAGTGCCGCAGCAATGCTACTATCGTGATCGAGCAAGCCACAGCAGTGATCGATAAGCGTCGGAGCAAGGCTGCTACTGTGATCGAGCAAGCCACAACAGTGATCGATCAATGATCGAGCACTGCTCGAGCAAGGCTGCAACAGTGCTGCTATGCTACCGTGCTACTATGCTACTGCGGTACCGTGGTGGTGCAAGCCTGCCATCGTGGTACCGTGGTTGACGAAGGTTGCCACTGTGGTACCTTAGTCGAGGATGCTGCCGCAACGCTACAATGCTCGAGCAAAACTGCGGTCGTGCTACCTCAGTACTGTGGTCGAGCAAGGCTGCTACTGTGGTACCGTGGTTAAGCAAAAACCACAATAGTGATCGAGCACTGTAGGAGCAAGGATGCTACCCTGATCGAGCGAGCCACGATAGTGATCGATCAGTGCCGGAGCAAGGCTGCTACCCTGATCTAGCAAGCCACAGCAGTGATCGATTAGTGCTGGTGCAAGGCTGCTACCGTGATCGAGCAAGCAGCCGCAGTGATCGAGCATTGCTCGAGCAAGGCTACTACCATGCTACTACGCTACCGCGCTACTATGCTACCGCGGTACCGTGGTCGAGCAAGGCTGCCACCATGGTACGGTGGTAAACGAAGTTGCTGCAATGCTACCGCACTAGAGCAAAGCTGCGGTCGTGTTACCTTGGTACCGTGGTCAAGCAAGGCTGCTACCGTGGTACAGTGGCCGAGCAAAAGCCACGGCAGTGATCAAGTACTGCTCGAGCATGGATGTTACGGTGATCAAGCAAGCCACGGCAGAGATCGATCGGTGATGGAGTAAGGCTACTACCGTGATCGAGCAAGCACGGCAGTGATCCAGTAGTGCTTGGGTAAGGCTGCTACCGTGATCAAACAAGCCATAGCCGTGGTCGATCAATGATTGAGCACTGCTCGAGCAAGAATGGTACCATCTTACGATGCTACCGCGCTGCTATGCTACCACAGCACCGTGGTCGAGCAAGGCCACCTCCGTGGTGCTGTGGTCGAGGAAGCTGTTGCAATGCTACCGTGGTCGAGCAAAGCTACGACCATGCTACCTTGGTACCGTGGTCGAGCAAGGCTGCTGTCGTGGTATGGTCATCGAGCAAAAGCCACGGCAGTGATCGAGTACTACTCGGCAAGGATGCTACCGTGATCGAGCAAGCCACAACAGTGATCGATTTGTGCTGGGGCAGGCTGCTACCGTGATCGAGCAAGCCACGGTAGTATCAAGCAATGCTTGAGCAAGGCTGCTACTGTAATCGAGCAAGCCACGGCAGTGATTGATCAGTGCTGGAGCAAGGCTGCTACGTGACAGAGCAAGCCACAACATTGTTCGATCAGTGATCGGGCACTACGCGAGCAAGGCTGCTACCCTGCTGCTACGCCATCGCGCTGCTTTGCTACTGCGGTACCGTGGTCGAGCAAGGCTGCCACTGTGGTACCGTGGTTGAGGAAGCTGCTCAAGCAAAGCTGCAGCCATGCTACATTGGTACCGTGGTCAAGCAAGGCTGCTACCGTGGTACCGTGGTCGAGCAAAAACCACGGTAGTGATTGAGTACTGCTCAAGCAAGGATGCTACCGTGATTTAGCAAGCCACAGCATTGCTCGAGCAAGGCCTTTACCGTGCTGCTGCTACGCTACCATGCTGCTATGCTACCGTAGCATCGCGGTCGAGCAAGGCTACCACTGTGCTACCGTGGTCGAGGAAGCTGCTGCAATGCTACCGTGCTCGAGTAAAGCTGCGGCCATGCTACCTTGGTACCATGGTCGAGCAAGCCACAGCATTGATTGATCAGTGATCGAGCACTGCTCGAGCAAGGCTGCAACCGTGCCGCTGCGCTACCGCACTGCTTTGCTACTACGGTATCGTGGTCGAGCAAGGCTGCCACAATGCTACTGTCGTCGAGGAAGCTGTTGCACCTCTACCATGCTCGATTAAAGCTGCGACAATGCTACCTTGGCACCGTGGTCAAGCAAGGCTGCCACCGTGGTGCCGTCGTGCAAAAGCCAAGGCAGTGAGCGAGCACTGCTTGAGCAAAGATGCTATCGTGATCGAGCAATCCACAGTAGTCTTCGATGAGTGCTGGAGAAAGGTTGCTACCGTGATCGAGCAAGCCACCGCAGTCATCGAGCAGCGCTTGAGCAAGGCTGCTACCGTGATCGAGCAAGCCACCGTAGTGATCGATCGGTGCTGAAGTAGGGCTGCTACGATGACCCAGCAAGGCACAGCAATGGTCGATCAGTGCTAGAGCAAGGCTGCTACCGTGATCGAGCAAGCTAGAAGAGTGATCGAGCACTGCTCAAGCAAGGCTACTACCATGCTGCTACAATACCAGGCCGCTATGCTACTGCTGTACCGTGGTCGAGCAAGGCTATCGCCATGGTACCGTGGTCGAGCAAGGCTGTCGCCATGCTACCGTGCCCAAGCAAAGTTGCGGCTGTGCTACCTCGGTACCGTGGTCGAGCGAGGCTGCGATCGTTGTACCATGGCAGAGCAAAAGCCACGGTAGTGATCAAGTACTACTCAAGCAAGGATGCTACCATGATCAAGCAAGCAACGGTAGTGATAGACCAGTGCTGGACCAAGGCTGCTACCATTGTCGAGCAAGCCACGACAGTGATCGAGTAGTGCTTGAGCAAGGTTGCTGCCATGATCTGGCAAGCCACAGCAGTGATCGATCAGTGCTGGAGCAAGGCTTCTACCGTGTTCATGAAGCCACAGCATTGATCGACCAGTGCTGGAGCAAGGTTGCTACCGTCATCGAGCAAGCCACAGCAATGATCGAACAAGGCAACTACTGTCCTACTACGCGACCGCACTGCTATGCTACTGCGGTACAGTGTTTGAGCAAGGCTGCCACCGTGGTATTGTGGTCAAGAAAGCTGCTGCAATGTTATCGTACTCTAGCAAAGCTGCGGCCGTTCTACCTTGGTATCTGGTCGAGTAGGCTGCTACCGTGGTACCGTCGCCGAGCAAAAGCCACGACAGTGATCGAGAACTGCTCGAGAAAGGATGCTACCGTGATCGAGCAAGCCACGACAATGATCAAGCAGTGCTTGAGAGAGGTTGCTACCGTGATCGAGCAAGCCACGGCAGTGATCGAGCAAGGCATAGCAATGATCGATCAGTGATCGAGCACCGCTCGAGCAAGCCTCCTACCGTGCTGCTACGCTACCGCACTGCTATGCTACTGTGCTGCCCTGGTCGAACATGGCTGCCACCATGGTGCCGTCGTTGAGGAAGCTGCTGCAATGATACCGTGCTCGAGCAAAGCTGCGGTCGTACTCCTTGGCACCGCGGTCGAGCAAGGTTGCTACCGGTGTACCGTGGTTGAGCAAAAGCCGTGGCAGTGATCGAGTGCTGCTCGAGCAAGGATGCTACCGTGATCGAGCAAGCCACAGCAGTGATTGAGCAGTGCTTGAGCAAGGCTACTACCATGATCTAGCAAGCCACAGTAGTGATCGATCAGTGCTGGAGCAGGGCTGCTTCCATGATCGAGCAAGCCACAGTAGTGATCGTCCAGTGCTAGAGCATGGCTGCTACCATGATCTAGCAAGGCACGGCAGTCATCGATAAGTGATCGAGCAGTACAGGCTGCTACCGTGCTGCAACGCTACCGTGGTCCAGCAAGGCTGCTGTAAGCCCTCTTGTGCTCAAATATGGGGACGGGCTGGGATGCTCGGTCCCTTACTCGCATACCAGCCTTAACAACATGCTAGAGGGAAGTGTGGTTCAAATGCGTGGTATCGCTATGGATTCTTAGTGGCGGGAATTCGGTGTAAAATTCCCTGGGAGCAATATCACCCGCTACGGATGGCAAAAACCTTAAATAAGCTCTTTAGGGGGGTATGTGGTGGCAGCCTCCCTCGATGCCATGGCTAAGGGTGGGGGTGCACATCCACGGTAGCGTGCTGGGATGCTCGTGTGTGCAACGGCACGAGCGTCGTACCGTGTGGCAATGGGTGATCATCACGGTGATCGATCTGGATCTATCATGTAGCGGGATGCTCGATCAGAGGATCGTTGGGTATCTCGATCCACGGCTGGAATCCATGATGGTGTCACTCGATCAAGTATTCGGTTTGTTGCTTGGTCATTGATCTACTAACGGCTTGGCTATGTTCAATTAGGTGCTCGGTTAGTGCTTGAGCAAGACTCGTGGCGGATACTGTAGTGTGCTAGCACAAGGGGCACGCTACTATGCTGGTGATTTCATGGCGGGATGCCATAGCGTGCTAGCGCTAGCAACACGCTATGTCGCTATCAAGCTTGTAGCAAATACCGTGGCGGGATACCGTAGCATGCTAGTGCTAGCAGCACGCTACGTCACTGGTGAGCTGATAGTTGGATACTGTGGCAGAGACCGTGGCGTGCTATTGCTGTGCTTGGTACTACGTGGCGACGGTGGGCAACACATTGCTAGTTGCGTGACCACTTGCTAGCAGCACACCTTGTGATGGTGGTTGAACCATGGGCACATGCTCAGTGCATGTGACCCAACTAAGTGTGGGCGGCACCCAGGTGGACCCGAAGGACCTTGACGGTGTGGACCATTGGGTAGCGGTTGACTTGTTGACCGGAGCAACTTTGACCAAGCGGTTACCAAGCAACAGAGTAGTTACCTTGCAGTTGTCAGTGTCATGTAACTTCTGTTCGGTTATGTTGTGCTCTGATTGGTTGTTGCATTTTCGAATCGATGTATTAGAGTCTGTACACTGCACGGTGTAGGGCAGACGGCGATAATACTAACTCTTGTAACCTGTCGGTGCAGAATCGAGAGTTGGTGAGAATCTCGTGTAAAATTCGGGTGAGGAGTGTAAGTGTTGGAGCACAAGGCACATACTCGGTAGCACGATTGGTATCGCATTGGGTTTTAGCTATAACTCGAATTTGTTAGTAAGAGTTGAGATTTTCCCAATCTGCTTGTGTTGTGTGTACTAGTTTCGAAATTGTCCTCTGACTATCGTGTGTAGCCTCGACCTGAGTTTGTGCGTGTAAATGTAGTGGTTGGCTGAGAGCACGGACTGCTCAGCGCCATCACGAGAGCGAAAAATTCAATGGAAGATTCGACCTCGGACAATTGGTATCAGAGCACGGTTGAAATGAAGGCGACACCAAAGTTGTGGCCAAATTGCGGTGTGGTTGTAGCGGAGAATACGCTGGAATCCCGATTACTGTTGGTATTTGAGGAACTCTGTGGTGACTAGAACCTCGCACTCGTACAAGCACAACATTTCGGTCGATGAGGGAAATGAAAATTATGTTTGTGCTATGTGATCAGTGTTTACTTGATGGATGCATTGCGGAATCGTGTTTCTGTTCTCGAGTAGTTGGTTGGTAACAAGGAGCTGGAGTTGGGGGCTAACATAGTGGCAACAGTGCAAGGGTTAGTAGCAGAAAATGCTACCGTGTGCCAAGTTGTGGAGAACCTGGAAGCACTCGTGAAGCAATCTGTCGAGACCGTGGAGTCTTCTCTGAAAGCATCTGTGGATGGGCTTGCAGAGGATGTGACAGTCCTTGCGAATGCAGTTTGAAAGGACAAAGAGACCGTGAATGCTGAATTGACACTGCTCAAGCGATCCTTGGTGCACTAGGCATCAGGAGAGGGAAGTCGCAGCAAAGTGAAATTGCCCGAACCAAAAGCCTTTGATGGCAAGCGGAGCTCCAAAGAGTTGGAGAACTTCCTTTGGGATGTGGATAAGCATTTTGTGGCAGTGAAGGTCCGGGATGCTGAGAAGGTCCGAGTGGCTGCTATGTATCTAAGTGGAGATGCAAAGCTATGGTGGTGGACCAGAGTACGTGAGTCTGAGATGACTGGCGGTCGTCCTATGATCGAGTCATGGGATGACATGAAGGAGTTGCGGGCACAATTCCTTCCTACCAACACGACATGGCCAGCGAGAGAAGAATTGTCAAGCCTCAAGCACACTGGTACAATCCATGAATATGTGAAAGAGTTCACGTCCTTACTATTGGACATCATGGATATGTCAGAGGCAGACAAGCTATTCAACTTCATGACAGGTCTACAGCCTTGGGCACAAGTCGAGCTCAAGCGATGGCAACTCAGGGACTTGGCCTCGGCAATTGCACATGCAGGTGCGTTGGTGGATCTTCATACGAGTGGTTCAATGAGTAAGAACCACAAGAAGGACAAAGTTCGCAAAACAGACAAGCGTGCCGAGTCAAGGGGAAAAAGCACTAAATCGGCTAAATAGCTTGAGTCAGATAAGCCATTGCTGGATAGAGGTTTTCGCAAGGCAGACCCAAAGAAGACAGGATGCTTCATCTGTGGCGAACCTCACTGGGCAAGGGAGTGCCCGAAGAAGGAACAGTTGACCGCTCTCTTGTGCGAGGAAGATGAGGACGTACAGGAGACTTCTATGCGGTTGGGGAATAGTCTAAGTGATTGGAGCAGAGGCTTCGACGAGGACGTCGAATTCTTCTGGTGGGGGGGGGGGGTTGGTGTTGTAAGCCCCCTTGTGCTCAAATGTGGGGACGGGATGGGATGCTAGGTCCCTCACTCGCATACCAGCCTTAACAACATGCTAGAGGGAAGTGTGGTTCAAATGCGTGGTATCGTTATGGATTCTTAGCAGCGGGAATTCAGTGTAAAATTCCCTAGGAGCAATATCACCTGCTACGGATGGCAAAAACCTTAAATAAGCTATTTAGGGGGGGTATGTGGTGGCAGCCTCCCTCGGTGCCATGGCTAAGGGTGTGGGCTTACATCCACGGGAGCGTGCTAGGATGCTCGTGTGCCAAATGGCACGAGTGTGGTACCATGTGGCGATGGGTGATCATCACAGTGATCGATCGGGAACGATCATGTAGCAGGATGCTCGATCAGAGGATCGATGGGTATCATGATCCACAGCTGGAATCCATGATGGTGTTGCTCGATCAGGTATTCGGTTTGTTGCTCGGTCATTGATCTACTGACGACTTGGCTATGTTCGATTAGGTGCTCGGTCAGTGCTTGAGCAAGACTCGTGGCAGATACCGTAGCGTGCTAGCACAAGGGGCACGCTACTATGCTGGTGATTTCATGGCGGGATGCCATAGTGTGCTACTACTAGCAGCACGCTACATCGGTAGCAAGCTTGTAGCAGGATACTGTGGTTGGAGCAAGGCTGCTACTGTGATCGAGCAAGCCACAGTAGTGATCGATCAGTGGTGGAGCAAGGCTGCTACGGTGATCGAGCAAGCCACAGCAGTGATCGATCAGTGATCGAGCACTGCTCGAGCAAGGCTGCTACCGCGCTGCTATGGTACTGTGGTACCGTGGTCGAGCAAGGCTGCCACCGTGGTACCGTGGTCGAGGAAGCCGCCGCAATTCTACAGCGCTCGAGCAAAGCTACGGCCAGGCTACCTTGGTACCGTGGTCGAGAAAGGCTGCAACCGTGGTACCGTGGTCAAGCAAAAGCCACGGCAGTGATCGAGCGCTGCTCGAGCAACGATGCTATCGTGATTGAGTAGGCCATGGCAGTGATCGATCAGTGCTAGAGCAAGGCCGCTACCGTGATCGAGCAAGCCACTCCAGTGATCGAATAGTGCTTGAGCAAGGCTACTACCCTGAACGAGCAAGCCACAGCAGTGATCTATCGGTGCTTGAGCAAGGCTGCTGCCGTGCTGCTAAGCTAACGCGCCGCCACGCTAAGGCGCTGCTATGCTACCACAGTACCGTAGTCGAGCATGGCTGCCACCATGGTACCGTGGTCGAAGAAGATGCTGCAATGTTACATGCTCGAGCAAAGCTGCTGCCGTGCTACCTTGGCACCGTGGTCGAGTAATGCTGCTACCGTGGCACCATGGTAGAGCCAAAGCCGCGGCACTGATCGCGTACTGCTCGAGCAAGGATGCTATGATGATCGAGCAAGCCACCGCAGTGATCGATCAGTGCTGGAGCAAGGCTGCTACGATGATCGAGCAAGCCATCGCAGTAATCCAGCAATGCTCAAGCAAGGTTGCTACCGTGCTGCAACGCTACCGCGCTGCTATGCTACCGCAGTACCGTGGTCGAGCAAGTCTGCCACCGTGGTACCATGGTCGAGGAAGATGCTACAATGTTACTATGCTCGAGCAAAGCTGCGACCGTGCTACCTTTGTACCGTGGTCTAGCAAGGCTGCTATCGTGTTATCGTGGTCGAGCAAGGCTACTACCGTGATCGAGCAAGCCACTCCAGTGATCGAATAGTGCTTGAGCAAGGCTACTACCCTGAACGAGCAAGCCACAGCAGTGATCTATCGGTGCTTGAGCAAGGTTGCTGCCGTGCTGCTAAGCTAACGCGCCGCCACGCTAAGGCGCTGCTATGCTACCACAGTACCGTAGTCGAGCATGGCTGCCACCAAGGTACCGTGGTCGAAGAAGATGCTGCAATGTTACCATGCTCGAGCAAAGCTGCTGCCGTGCTACCTTGGCACCGTGGTCGAGCAATGCTGCTACCGTGGCACCATGGTCGAGCCAAAGCCGCGGCACTGATCGCGTACTGCTCGAGCAAGGATGCTATGATGATCGAGCAAGCCACCGCAGTGATCGATCAGTGCTGGAGCAAGGCTGCTACGATGATCGAGCAAGCCATCGCAGTAATCCAGCAATGCTCAAGCAAGGCTGCTACCGTGCTGCTACGCTACCGCGCTGCTATGCTACCGCAGTACCGTGGTCGAGCAAGCCTGCCACCGTGGTACCATGGTCGAGGAAGATGCTACAATGTTACTATGCTCGAGCAAAGCTGCGACCGTGCTACCTTTGTACCGTGGTCTAGCAAGGCTGCTATCGTGTTATCGTGGTCGAGCAAGGCTGCTACCTTGGTACCGTGGCCGAGCAAAAGCCATGGCAGCGATCGAGTACTGCTCAAGCAAGGATGCTACCGTGATCGAGCAAGCCACGACGGTGATCGATTAGTGCTGGAGGAAGGCTGCTACCGTGATCGAGAAAGCCACAGCAGTGATTGAGCAGTGCTTGAGCAAGGCTGCTACCCTGATGAAGCAAGCCACAGCAGTGATCGATTAGTGCTGGAGCAAGGCTGCTATCGTGGTCGAGCAAGTCACAGCAGTGATCGATCAGTGCTGGAGCAAGGTTGCTACCGTGATCGGGCTAGGCACCACAGTGATCGATCAGTGCTGGAGCAAGTCTAGTGCCCTGATCGAGCAAGCCACCGCAGTGATCGATCAGTGCTGGAGCAAGGCTGCTACCATGATCGAGCAAGCCATAGCAGTGATTGAGCACTGCTCGAGCAAGACCGCTACCGTGTTGCTGCACTACCACGCTGCTATGCTGCCGCAGTATCGTGGCCGAGCAAGCCTGCCACCGTGGCAGCGTGGTCGAGGAAGATGCTGCATTTTTAGTGTGGTCGAGCGAAGCTGCGGTCGTGCTACCTTGGTAAAGTGGTCGAGCAAGGCTGCTACAGTGGTATCGTGGTCGAGCAAAGTTGCTACCTTGGTACCGTGGCCAAGCAAAAGCCAAAGCAGCGATTGAGTACTGCTCGAGCATGGATACTATCGTGATCGAGCAAGCCACCGCAGTGATCGATCAGTGCTGGAGGAAGGCTGCTACCGTGATCGAGAAAGCCATGACAGTGATCTAGCAGTGCTTGAGCAGGGCTGCTACCCTGATCGAGAGAGCCACTGCAGTGATCGATTAGCGCTGAAGCATGGCTCCTACCATGATTGAGCAAGCCACAGCAGTGATCGATTAGTGCTGGTGCAAGGCCGTTACCGTGGTCAAGCAAGCGACAGCAGTGGTCGATCAGTGCTGGAACAAGGCAACTACCATGATCGAGCTAGGCACAGCAGTGATCAATCAGCGCTGGAGCAAGGCTGGTACCATGATCGAGCAAGCCACAGCAGTGATCTATCGTGCTGGAGCAAAGCCGCTACCGTGATAGAGCAAGCCACAGCAGTGATCGAGCACTACTCAAGCAAGGCTGGTGCCGTGCTACTACGCTTCCGCGCTGCTATACTATCGCGGTACAGTGGTCGAGCAACGCTATCACCGTGGTACCATGGTCAAGGAAGCTGCTACAATGCTACCGTGCTCGAGCAAAGCTGCGCCAGTACTACCTTGGTACCGTGGTCGAGGAAGACTGCTACCGTGATCGAGTACTGCTCGAGCAAGGCTGGTACTGTGATCGAGCAACGCACAACAGTGCTAGAGCAAGGCTGGTACCGTGATCAAGCAAGCCACGGTAGTGTTCGAGCAGTGCATGAGCAAGGCTGCTACCATGATCTAGCAAGCCACAGCAGTGATCGATCAGCGCGGGAGCAAGGCAGCCACCGTGATCGAGCAAGCCACAGCAGTGATCGATCAGTGTTGGAGCAAGGCTACTATCCTGATCGAGCAAGCCACCGTAGTGCTCGATTGGTGCTTGAGCAAGGATGCAACCGTGATCGAGCATGCCACAGTGGTGATCAATCAGTGATCGAGCACTACTCAGGCAAGGCTGCTACCGTGATGCTATGCTATCACAGTACCGTGGTCAAGCAAGGCTACCACCATGGTACCGCGGTTGAGGAAGCTGCTGTAATACTATCGTGCTCGAGCAAAGCCACGGCTGTGCTACCTTTGCACCATGGTCGAGCAAGGCTGCTACTGTGGCACCGTGGCTGAGCAAAAGCCAAGGCAATGATCGAGTCCTACTCGACCAAGGATGCTACGGTGATCGAGCAAGCCACGACAGTGATCGAACAGTGCTGGAGGAAGGCTCCTACCGTGATCGAGAAAGCCACGGCAATGATTGAGCAGTGCTGGAGCAAGGCTGCTACCTTGATCGAGAAATCCACAGCAGTGATCGATCGGTGTTGAAGCAAGGCTGGTATCGTGATCCAGCAAGGCACAGCAGTGATCGATCAGTGCTAGAGCAAGGCTGCTACCGTGATCGAGCAAGCCACAGCAGTGCTTGATCAGTGATCGAGCAAGGCTGCTACCATGCTGCTACGCTGCCGCGCTGCTATGCTACAGTGGTACCGTCCATGGTTGAAAAAGGCTGCCACCGTGGCACCGTGGTCGAGGAAGCTGCTGCAATGCTACCACGCTCAAGCAAAGCTGCGACTGTACAACCCTGCTACCGTGGTCCCGCAACCTGCTACCGTGATCGAGTACTGCTCGAGTAAGGCTGGTATCGTGATCGGGCAAGCCACGGCAGTGATCGGTCAGTGCTGGAGCAAGGCTGGTACCGTGACCGAGCAAGCCGCGGCGGTGATCGAGCAGTGCTTGAGCAATGCTAGTACCAGATCTAGCAAGGCACAGCCGTGATCGTTCAGTTCTGGAGCAAGGTTGCAACTGTGATCGAGCAAGCCACAGCGGTGATCAATCAGTGCTGGAGCAAGGCTGCTACCTTGATCAAGCATGCCATTGTGGTGATCGACCAATGATCGAGCATTGCTCGAGCAAGGTTGCTATCGTGCCGCTATGCTACCGCAGTGCCATGGTCGAGCTAGGCTGCCACCGTGGCACTGTGGTTGAGGAAGCTACTGCAATACTGCCATGCTCGAGCAAAGCTGTGGCTGTGCTTCCTTGGTACCGTGGTCGAGTAAGGCTGCTACCGTGGTACTGTGGTGGAGTAAAAGCCACAGCAGTGACTGAGTACTGCTTGAGCAAGGATGCTACTGTGATCGTGCAAGCCACGACTGTGATCGAGCAATACCTGGGCAAGGCTGCTACCCTGATCGAGAAAGCCACAGCAGTGATCGATCAGTGCTAGAACAAGGCTGCTACCGTGATCGTGCAAGCCACAACATTGATCGATCAGTGTTGGAACGAGGCTGCTACCGTGATCAAGCAGGCCACAGTAATCATCGATCAGTGATCAAGCACTGCTCGAGCAAGGCTACTACCGTGATGCTATGCTACTGTGGCACCGTGGTCGAGGAAGCTGCTGCAATGCTACCGTGCTCGAGCAAAACTGCGGCCGTGCTACCTTGGTACCATGGTCGAGCAAGGCTGCTACCAAGGTACCATGGTTGCATGAGGCTGCTACCTGGGTACCAGGGTTCAGCAACGCTACTTCCGTGGTACCGTGGCTGAGCAAAACACATGGCAGTGATTGAGTACTGCTCGAGCAAGGATGCAACCATGATCAAGCAGGCCACGGCAGTGATTGATCAATACTGGAGCAAGGCTGCTATCGTGATCGATCAAGCCACGACAGTGATCAAGCAGTGCTTGAGCAAGGCTACTACCCTGATCAAGCAAGCCACAATAGTGATCGATCAGTGCCGGAGCAAGGCTGCTACCATGATCGAGCAAGCCACAGCAGTGGTCAACCAGTGCTTGAGGAAGGCTCGTACCGTGATCGAGCAAGTCACAGCAGTGATCGATCAGTGATGGAGCACTGCTCGAACAAGGCTACTACTGTGCTGCTACGCTACTGCGCTGCTACTCCGCTGCGTTGCTATGCTACCGCAGTACCATGGACGAGCAAGGCTGCCACCGTGGTACCGTGGTCAAGGAAGCTGCTGCAATGTTATCGTGCTCGAGCAAAGCTGTGACCGTGCTACCTTGGTACAATGTTCGAGCAAGGCTACTACTGTGGTACCATAATCGATCAGTGCTGGAGCAAGGCTGCCAGCGTGATCGAGCAAGCCACAACAATGATCGATCAGTGCTCGAGCGCTGCTCGAGCTAGGCTGCTACCGTGGTACTGTGGCCGAGCAAAAGCCACGACTGTGATGGAGTACTGCTCGAGCAAGGATGCTACCGTGATCAAGCAGTCCGCAGTAGTGATTGATCAGTGCTGGAGCAAGGCTGCTACCGTGATCGAGCAGTGCTTGAGCAAGGCTACTACCCTGATCGAGAAAGTCATAACTGTGATCGATCAGTGCTAGAGCAAGGCTGCTGCCGTGATCGTGCAAGCCACAACATTGATCAGTCAGTGTTGGAACGAGGCTGTTGTCGTGATCGAGCGGGCAACAGCAGTGATCGATCAGTGATCAAGCACTGCTCAAGCAAGGCTGCTACTGCCCTGCTATGCTACCGTGGTACTAGGGTGGAGCAAGGCCGCCACCATGGGATCGTGGTCAAGGAAGCTGTTGCAATGCTACTGTGCTCAAGCAAAGCTACGACCGTGCTACCTTGGTACCAGGGTCGAGCAAGGCTACTACCGTGGTACCATGGTTGAGCAGGGCTGCTACCTGGGTACCAGGGTTCAGTAAGGCTGCTTCCATCGTACCGTGGCCTAGCAAAACCCATGGCAGTGATTGAGTACTGCTCGAGCAAGGATGCAACCATGATGGAGCAGGCCACAACAGTGATGGGTCAGTACTAGAGCAAGGCTGCTATCATGATCGATCAAGCCACGATAGTGATCGAGCAGTGCTGGGGCAAGGCTGCTACCCTGATCCAGCAAGCCACAGCAGTGATCGATAAGTGCAGGAGCAAGGCTGCTACCTTGATCGAGCAAGCCACAGTAGTGGTCGACCGGTACTTGAGCAAGGCTCCTACCGTGATCAAGCAAGTCATAGCAATGATCGATCAGTGATCGAGCACTGCTAGAGCAAGGCTGCTGTCGTGCTGCTACGCTACTGCGCTGCTGTGCTACCGCAGTACCGTGGTCGAGCAAGGCCGCCACCGTGGTGCCGTGGTCAAGGAAGCTGCTGCAATGTTGCCATGCTCGAGCAAAGCTATGACCGTGCTGCCTAGGTACAAT
>CM075290.1:1372067-1382067 GCA_037672795.1 Lagerstroemia speciosa | reverse complement strand
TTGAGCAAGACAAGGCAGTGATCGATCAGTGCTGGAGCAAGGCTGCTACCGTGATCGAGCAATGCTGGAGCAAGGCTGCTACCCTGATCGAGCAAGCCACGGTAGTGATTGATAAGTGCTAGAGCAAGTCTGCTGCCGTGATCGAGTAAGCCACAATAGTAATCGATCAGTGCTAGAGCAAGGTTGTTACCGTGATCGAGCAAGTCACAACAGTGATCGATCAGTGATCGAGCACTGCTTGTGCTGCTATGCTACCGAACTGCTATGCTACCATGGTACCGCGGTCGAGCAAGGCTACCAATGTGGTACTGTGGTCGAGGAAGCTACTGCAATGCTACCGTGCTCGAGCAAGGCTACGGCCGTGCTACATTGGTACCGTGGTCGAGCAAGGCTGCTACCGTCGTACCGTGGACGAGCAAAAGCCACGGCAGTGAACGAGTACTCGCCGAGCCGGGATGCTACCGTGATCAAGAAAAAATGGTAGTGATCGATCAGTGCTGGAGCAAGGCTGCTACCATGATCGAGCAAGCCACGGCAATAATCGAGCAGTGCTCGAGCAAGGCTGCTGCACTGATCGAGCAAGCCACGGTAGTGATCGATCAGTGCTGAAGCAAGGCTGCTACCATGAACGAGCAAGCCACAGCAGTGGTCGATCAGTGCGAGAGCAAGACTGCTACAGTGATCGAGCAAGCCACAGTAGTGATCGATCAGTGATCTAGCACTGCTCGAGCAAGGCTGCTACCGTGCTGCCATGCTACCGCGCTGCTATGCTACTGCAGTACCGTGGTCTAGCAAGGCTGCCACCGTGGTACCGTCGTCGATGAAGCTGCTGTAATGCTACCATGGTCGGGGAAGCTGCTACAATGCTACCGTGCTCGAGAAAAGCTGCGGTCGTGCCACCTTGGTACCGTCGTCGAGCAAGGCTGCTACCATGGTACCGTGGTTGGGCAAAAGCCACGGCAGTGATTGAGCACTGCTCGAGCAAGGATGCTACCGTGATGGAGTAGGCCACGCGGTGATCGATCAATGCTGGAGCAAGGCTACTACCGTAGCCACTGCGGTGATCGAGCAGTGCTTGAGCAAGGCTGGTACCTTGATCTAGCAAGCCATAGCACAGATTGATTAGTGCTGGAGCAAGGCTGCCACCGTGATCGAGCAAGCCACAGCAGTGATCGAGCACTCCTCGGGCAAGATTGCTACGGTGCTGCTACGCTACCGCGCTGCTATGCTACTACGGTACCATGTTCGAGCAAGGCTGCCACCATGGAACCGTGGTCCAGGAAGCTACTACAATGCTACCATGCTCAAGCGTAGCTGCGGCCGTCCTACCTTGGTACCGTGGTCGAGCAAAAGCCGTGGCAGTGATCGAGTGCTGCTCGAGCAAGGATGCTACCGTGATAGAGCAAGCCACGACAGTGATCGATCAGTGCTGGAGCAAGGCTGCTACCATCTTTGAGGAAGCCACGGTAGTGATCGATCAGTGCTGGAGCAAGGCTGCTACCGTGATCTAGCAAGCCACGGTAGTGATCGAGCAGTGCTGGAGCAAGGTTGTTACCGTGCTCGAGCAAAGTTGCGTCCGTGCTACCTTGGTGCCGTGGTTGAGGAAGGCTGCTACCTTGGTACCATAGTCGAGCAAAAGCCACAACAGTACTGCTCGAGCGAGGATGTTGCTGTGATAGACCAAGCCACGGCAGTGATTGATCAGTGCTGCTACCATTGTACCGTGGTCGAGCAAAATCCACGACAATAATGCCCGAGCAAGGCTGCTACCGTGATAGAGCAAGGCACGATAATGATCAAGCAATGCTTGAGGAAGGCTGCTACCTTGATCTTGCAACCGAAAGCATTGATCGATCAGTGATCGAGCAAGGCTGCTACCGTGCTGCCGCCGCGCTTCCACGCTAGCGCACTACTATGCTACCGCGGTACCGTGTTCGAGCAAGGCTGCCACCGTGGTACTCTGGTCGAGGAAGTTGCTGCAATGCTACCGTGCTCAGGCAAAGCTGCGGCCGTGCTACCTTGGTGCTGTGGTCGAGCAAGGCTGCTGTGGTGCTACCGTGATCGAGCAAGCCACGACAGTGGTCGATCAGTGCCGGGAACAAGCTGCTACCCTTATCGAGCAAGCCAGATCAGTGATCGAGCACTGCTCCAGCAAGGCTGCCACTGTGTTGCTACACTACCGCGCTGCTATGCTACGGCGGTTTCGTGGTCGAGCAAGGCTGCCACCGAGGTACTGTTGTCGAGGAAGCTGCTACAATGTTACCGTGCTCAAGCAAAGTTGCGACCATTCTACCTTGGTGCCGTGGTCGAGCAAGGCTGCTACTGTGGTACCGTGGTCGAGCAAGGCTGCTACTGTGGTACTGTGCTCGCGCAACACTGCTACCGTGGTACTGTGGCCGAGGAAAAGCCACGGCAGTGATCAAGTACTGCTCGAGCAAGGCTGCTACCATGGTACTGTGGCCGAGGAAAAGCCACGGTAGTGATCGAGTACTACTCGAGCAAGGATGCTACTATGATCGAGCAAGCCACGTCAGTGATCATTAGTGCTGGAGCAACGCTGCTACCGTGATCGAGCAAGCCACGGCAGTGATCGAGCAAGGCTGCTACCATGATCGAGCAAGCCACAGTAGTGATCGATCAGTGCTGTGGCAAGGCAGCTACCCTGATCGAGCAAGCCACAACAGTCGTCGATCAATGTTGGAGTAAGGCTGCTATTGTGATCAAGCAAGGCACAGGAGTGATCGATCAGTGATCGAGCACTGCTCGTGCTGCTACGTTACCACTCTACTATGCTATCGTGGCCTAGCAAGGCTGCCACTGTGGTACCGTGGTCGAGGAAGCTGCTGCAATGCTACTGTGCTCGAGCAAAGCAGCGGTCGTGCTACCTTGGTACTGTGGTCAAGCACGGCTGCTTCTGTGGTACCGTGGTCAAGCAAGGCTGCTGCCGTGGTGCTGTGCCCGAGCAAAAGCCACTACAGTGATCGAGTGCAGCTCGAGCAACGATGCTACCGTGATCAAGCAAGCCACTACAGTGATCGATCAGTGCTGGAGCAAGGCTGCTCAGTGATCGAGCAGGCCACGGCAGTGATCGAGCAATGCTGGAACAAGGCTGCTACCTTGATCGAGCAAGCCATAGCAGTGATCGATCAGTGCTAGAGCAAGGTTGCTACCGTGATCGAGCACTACTCGACTAAGACTGCTACCGTGCTCGAGCAAAGCTGTTGCCGTGCTTCCTTGGTATCGTGGTCGAGAAAGGCTGCTGCCGTTGTACCGTGGTTAAGCAAATGCCACAGTAGTGATCGAGTACTACTCAAGCAAGGACGCTACCATGATCGAGCAAGCCACGGCAGTGATCGACCAGTGCTGGAGCAAGGCTGCTACCGTGATCGAGCAAGCCACGGCAATGATCGAGCAATGCATGAGTAAGGCTTCTACCATGATCTAGAAAGCCGGAACCGCATTCAATCAGTGCTGGAGCAAGGCTGCTGCCATGATCATGGAAGCCACAGTAGCAATCGATTACTGGTCGAGACCTGCTTGAGCAAGGCTGCTACCATGCTGCCAAGCTACCGCGGTACTGTGGTCAAGCAAGGCCGCCACCAGGGTACCTTGGTAGAGGAAGCAGCTGCAATGCCACCGTGCTCGAGCAAGGCTGCGTCCGTGCTACCTTGGTACCATGGTCGAGAAAGGCTACTACCGTGGTACCATGGTCCAGCAAAAGCCACGGCCGTGATCGAGTACTGCTTGACCAAGGCTGCTCGAGCAAGGATGCTACCGTGATCGAGCAGGCCACGACAGTGATCGAGCAGTGCTTGAGCAAGGCTGCTGCCCTGATCAAGCAAGCCATAGGTCAATTAGTGCTGGAGCAAGGCTGCTATCGTGATCGAGCAAGCCACCGCAGTGATCGATCAACGCTGGAGCAAGGCTGCTCCCCTGGTCGAGCAAGCCACCACAGTGATCGATCAGTGCTGGAGACAGGTTGCTCCCCTGATCAGCAAGCCACAGCAGTGATCGATCAGTGCTGGAGAAAGGCTGCTATCGTGATCGAGCAGGCCACACTAGTGATCGAGCACAGCTCGATCAAGGCTACTACAGCGCTGCTACGCTACCGCGCTGCTTTGCTACCGCGGTATCGTGGTCGAGCAAGGCTGCCACCATGGAACCGCAATGCTACTGTGCTCGAGCAAAGCTGCAGTCGTGCTACCTTGGTATCATGGTCGAGCAGGGCTGCTACTGTGGTACCGTGGTCAAGAAAAAGCCACGGCTGTGATCGAGTACTGCTCGAGCAAGGATGCTACCGTGATCGAGCAAGCCATGGTAGTGATCAATCAGTGCTAGAGGAAGGCTGCTACCATGATCGAGCAAGCCATGACAGTGATCGAGCAAGCCACGGCAGTGATCGAGCAGTGCTACTACCCTGATCGGGCAAGCCATAGCAGTGATCGATCAGTGCTGGAGCAAGGCTGATACCATGATCGAGCAAGCCACAGCAGTGATCGATCGGTGTTGGAGCAAGGCTGCTACTGCGACTGAGCAAGCCACAGTAGTGATCGATCAATGATCGAGCACAGCTGCTACCACACTACTACGCTATCCCACTGCTATGCTACCACGGTACCGTGATCTCGCAAAGCTGCCACTGTGGTACCGCGATCGAGCAAAGCTACGGTCGTGCTACCTTGGTACATTGGTCGAGCAAGGCTGCTACCATGGTACCGTAGTTGAGCAAGGTTGCTACTGTGGTATCGTGGCCAAGCAAAAGGCAGGGCAGTGATTGAGTACTACTCAAGCAAGGATGCTACCGTGATCGAGCAGGCATGGCTATGATTGATCAGTGCTAGAGCAAGGCTACTACCATCATCGAGCAAGCAATGGCAGTGATGAAGTGGTGCTTGAGCAAGGCTGCTACACTGATCAAGCTAGCCAAAGTAGTGATCGATCAGTACTCAAGCAAGGCTCGTACCATGATCGAGCAAGCCACAGCAGTGGTCGTTCGGTGCTTGAGCAAGGCCGCTACCGTGCTGCTACACTACCGTGCTACTATGCTACCGAAGTATCGTGGTCGAGCAAGGCTGCCACGGCGGTACCGTGGTCGAGGAAGCTGCTGCAATGGTATCGTGCTCGAGCAGAGCTGCGGCCGTGCAACCTTGGTACCCTGGTTGAGCAAGGCTGCTATCGTGGTACCGTGGTCAAGCAAAAGCCATGGCAGTGATCGAGTACTGCTCGAGCAAGGATGCTACCATGATCGAGCAAGCCACGGCAGTGATCGATCAGTGCTTGAGCAAGGCTAATACCATGATCGAGAGAGCCAAGGTAATGATCGAGCGGTGCTTCAGCAAGGCTGCTACGATGATCAAGCAAGCCACCGCAGTGATCGATCAGTGCTAGACCAAGGCTGCTACCGTGATCGAGCAAGCCACAACATTGATCAATAAGTGAACGAGCACTGCTCGAGCAAGGTTGGTACCGCGATATCGTGGTCAAGCGAGGCTGCCACAGTGGTACCGTGGTCGAGGAAGCTACTGCAATGCTACTGTGCTCTAGCAAAGCTTCGGCCATGCTACCTTGGTGCAAGGCTACTGTCGTGGTACCGTGGTCGACCAAGGCTGCTACCTTGGTACCGTGGCCAAGCAAAAGCCACGGCAGTGATCGAGTACTGCTCGAGCAAGAATGCTACTGTGATCGAGCAAGCCACGGCAGTGATTGATCAGTGCTGGAGCAAGGTGCTACCGTGATCGAGCAAGCCACAGCAGTAATTGAGTACTGCTTGAGCAAGGATGCTACCGTGATCGAGCAAGCCACAACAGTGATCGATCAGTGCTTGAGCAAGGCTGCTACCGTGATCGAGCAAGCCACAGCAGCCATCGATCGGTGTTGGAGCAAGGTTGCTGCCGCGATCGAGCTAGCCACAGCAGTGATCGATCAATGATCGAGCACTGCTCGAGCAAAGCTGCTACCGCACTACTACGTTATCGCACTGCTATGCTACCACGGTACTGCGGTCGAGCAAAGCTGCCACCGTGGTACCGCGATGGAGCAAAGCTACGGCCGTGCTACCTTGGTACATTGGTCGAGCAAGGCTGCTACCATGGTACAGTAGTTGAGCAAGGTTCCTACCGTGGTATCGTGGCCAAGCAAAAGGCAGGGCAGTGGTTGAATACTGCTTGAGAAAGGATGCTACCGTGATCGAGCAGGCACGGCTATTGATTGATCAGTGCTAGCACAAGGCTGCTACCATCATTGAGCAAGCAACGACAGTGATCAAGTAGTGCTAGCGCAAGGCTGCTACCATCATCGAGCAAGCAACGACAGTGATCAAGTAGTGCTTGAGCAAGGCTGCTACACTAATCATGCTAGCCAAAGTAGTGATCGATCAGTTCTCGGGCAAGACTGGTACCATGATCGAGCAAGCCACAGCAGTGGTCATTCGGTGCTTGAGCAAGGCCTCTACCGTGTTGCTACACTACCGTGCTACTATGCTACCGAAGTATCGTGGTCGAGCAAGGCTGCCACAGCGGTACTGTGGTCGAGCAAGGCTGCCACGGTGGTACTGTGGTCGAGGAAGCTGCTGCAATGGTACCGTGCTCGAGTAGAGCTACGACCCTGCAACCTTTGCACCCTGGTTGAGCAAGGTTGCTATCGTGGTACCGTGGTCAAGCAAAAGCCATGGTAGTGATCGAGTACTGCTCGAGCAAGGATGCTACCATGATCGAGTAAGCCACGACAGTGATCGATCAGTGCTCGAGCAAGGCTAATACCATGATCCAGAGAGCCAAGGTAATGATCGAGCGGTGCTTGAGCAAGGCTGCTACGATGATCGAGCAAGCCACCACAGTGACCGATCAGTGCTAGACCAAGGCTGCTACCGTGATCGAGCAAGCCACAACAGTGATCGATAAGTGATCGAGCATTGCTCGAGCAAGGTTGGTACCACGCAGCCATGCCACCGCGGTATCGTGGTCCAGCGAGGCTGCCACGGTGGTACCATGGTTGAGGAAGCTGCTGCAATGCTACTGTGCTCTAGCAAAGCTGCGGCCATGCTACCTTGGTACCGTGGTCGAGCAAGGCTACTGCCGTGGCAACACGGTCGACCAAGGCTGCTACCTTGGTACCGTGGTCGAGCAAAAGCCACGGCAATGATCGAGTACTGCTCGGGCAAGAATGCTACAGTGATCGAGCAAGCCACGGCAGTGATCGATCAGTGCTGGAGCAAGGTGCTACCGTGATCGAGCAAGCCACGACAGTGATCGAGCAGCGCTGGAGTAAGGTTGAAACCCTGATCGAGCATGCCACAACAGTGGTCGATCAGTGCTAGAGCAAGGCTGCTACTGTGATCGAGCAAGCCACAACAGTGATCGATCAGTGATGGAGCACTGCTCGGGCAAGGCAGCTACCATGCTGCTACGGTACCGCGCTGCTATGCTACCACGTTACCGTGGTCGAGCAAGGCTGCCATAGTGGTACTGTGGTCGAGGAAGGTGCTACAATGCTACCGTGCTCGAGCAAAGCAGCGGCCACGCTACCTTGGTACCATGGTTGAGCAAGGCTGCTACCATGGTACCGTGGCTGAGCAAAAGCCACGGCAGTGATCGAGTACTGCTCAAGCATGGATGCTACCTTGATCGAGCAACGCATGGCAGTGATCGAGTAGTGCTTGAGCAAGGCTGCTACCATGATCGAGCAAGCCACAGTAGTCATCGATCAGTGCTGGAGCAAGGATGCCACTATGATCGAGCAAGCCACACCAATGATCGATCAATGATCGAGCACTGCTCGAGCAAGGCCGCTACCGTGCTGCTACGCTACCGCGCTGCAATGCTACCGCGGTACCGTGGTTGAGCAAGGCTGCCACTGTGATACCGTGGTCGAGGAAGCTACAGCAAATCTACCGTGCTCGATCAAAGCTGCGGCCGTGCTACCTTGGTACCGTGGTCGAGCAAAAGCGGCGGTAGTGATGGAGTACTGCTCAAGCAAGGATTCTACTGTGATCGAGCAAGCCACAACAGTGATCGATCGGTGTTGGAGCAAGGCCGCTACCGCGATCGAGCAAGCCACAGCAGTGATCGATCAATGATCGAGCACTGCTCGAGCAAGGCTGGTACCGCACTACTACGCTCCTGCGCTACTATGCTACCACGGTACCGTGGTCGAGCACGGCTGCCAACGTGGTACTGTGGTCGAAGAAGCTGCTGCAATGCTACCGTGATCGAGCAAAGTGGCAACCGTTCTACCTTGGTACTGTAGTTGAGCAAGGTCGCCACAGTGGTGCCGTGGCGGAGCAAAAGCCACGGCAGTGATGGAGTACTGCTCGAGCAAGGATGCTACCGTGATCGAGCAGGCCATGGCTGTGATTGATCGGTGCTAGAGCAAGGCTACTATTGTGATCGAGCAAGCCATGGCAGTGATTGAACAGCGCTTCAGCGAAGCTGCTACCCTGATCAAGCAAGCCACAACAGTGATCGATCAGTGCCGGAGCAAGGCTGCTACGATGATCGAGCAAGCCACAGTAGTGGTCGATCAATGCTTGAGCAAAGTCGCTACCGTGCTGTTACGCTACCCCGCTGCTATGCTACCACAGTACCGTGGTAGAGCAAGGCTGACACGGTGGTACCGTGGTCGAGGAAGTTGTTGTAATGGTACCGTGCTCGAGCAGAGCTGTGATCATGCAACCTTGGTACCGTGGTCGAGCAAGGCTGCGACCGTGCGTCCATGCTACAGCGCTGCAATGCTGCCGCGGCACCGTGGTTGAGCAAAGCTGCCACCGTGATACCGTGGTCGAAGAAGCTGCTGCAATTCTGCTGTGCTCGAACAAAGCTGCGGCCGTGCTACCTTGGTACCGTGGTCGAACAAGGTTGCTACCATTATACCGTGGCAGAGCAAAAGCGACGGCAGTGATCGAGTACTACCTGAGCAAGGATGCAACCTTAATTGAGCAAGCCACGACAGTAATCGATCAGTGTTGGAGCAAGGCTGCTACCGTGATCGAGCAAGCCACGGTAGTGATCGAGCAATGCTTGGGCAAGGTTGCTACCCTGATCGAGTAAGCCACGGCAGTGATAGATCAGTGCTGGAGCAAGACTGGTGCTGTGATAGAGCAAGGAACAGCAGTGATCGATCAGTGCTAGAGCAAGGCTGCTACCGTGCTGCTATGCTACCTTGCCACCGTGGTCGAGCAAGGCTACTACCGTGCTGCTATGCTGCCTTGCCACCGTGGTCGAGAAAGGCTGCCACCGCGGTACCGTGGCCGAGGAAGCTTCTGCAATGCTACCGTGCTTGAGCAAAGCTGTGGCCGTGCTACCTTTGTACTGTGATCGAGCAAGGCTAATACTGTGGTACCGTGGTTGAGTAAAAGCCACGGCAGTGATCGAGTACTGCTCGAGCAAGGATGCTACCGTGAACAAGCAAGCCACAACAGTGATCGATCAGTGGTGGAGAAAGGCTGCTACCATTATCGAGCAAGCCACGGCAGTGATCGAGCCGCGATTGAGCAAGGTTGCTACCATGATTGAGCAAGCCACGGTAGCGATCAATCAGTGATTGGGCACCGCTCGAGCAATGCTGCTACCATGTTGCTCTGCTACCACGGTACTGTTGTCGAGCAAGGCTGCCATTGTGGTGCCATGGTCGAGGAAGTTGCTTCAACGCTACCGTGCTCGCGCGAAGCTGTGGCCATGCTCCCTTGGTACGGTGGTGAAGCAAGGCTGCTAGCGTGGTTCCACGGCCAAGCAAAAGCCACGGCAATGATCGAGTACTGCTCGAGCAAGGATGCTAACCTGCTCGAGCAAGCCACGGCAGGGAACGATCAGTGCTGGAGCAAGGCTACTACCGTTGTCGAGCAAGCAACGACAGTGATCGATCAGTGTTGGAGCAAGGCTGGTACTGTGATCGAGCGAGCCACATATGTGATCGATCAGTGCTGGAGCAAGCTTGCCACGGTGATCGAGCAAGCCACAGTAGTGATCTATCAGTGATCGAGCACCGCTCGAGGAAGGCTGCTACC
>CM075290.1:1353700-1366200 GCA_037672795.1 Lagerstroemia speciosa | reverse complement strand
CGAGAGGCCGAGCTAGCACCCCTGAGCCATCGCAGCACCCATCACTGTGGCTGCGTGCGTGGTGCAGGGGGGCCACTGCATTGTCCAACAATCGCCTCGGAAGGCAATCGTTGGAGAGCGCACACACACGACGTTGAGTACCGCTCGACACGGTAGACAACACAGGAACCGACTGTAACGTCACGAGGCAAGACACCTGCGACGTGCATTGAGGAGTCGGCGAGCGGACAGTCCAGTGGCCATACCACCACTGGGCCTGCCAGCAAGCACGACCATATCATCACTCACACGCCGTCACGCACGCTGGTGCACAGCCACACGAACATGCCCGCCGCCCCGCTCCGAGGAGTTCCTCGGTCGGGAAAGTGGGCAGCCCGCTAGACCGTGACCGGGCGCTAGACGCGAGAACAAGCCAACGCTAGAGCATACCACGAGAGTGTAATGCCGTGATCGAGCAACGCGTGACAGATGATCGAATAAGGGACGATGGAGCAAGGGACGGTCGATGATCCAGCAGCGTGGCGGAGATCGATAACCGTAGCACGGTGGAGATCGATAACCGAAACGTGCCGATCGCGGGGTAGATCACTGGGCACCACGAATTGTGCTGCCACACGATCGTACCCTGGGTTGCAGCACCCGCCACGAGCACAAGAATGTGCACGCGACCCACCCCGCTAGCTTAGACCACGACCCGGCTATCGGCGATGCCGGAGTTGCCGCGGTGGTCGGTAGCAGCGCTACCAGCACCCGAGCACATCGCTACGCTACGTAGCGATGGATGTGCAGCGGGAGGCATAGCGGGCGTAAGGGGGCAGGCTGCACCACTACCCCCTTAAAGAGCTTATTTTAAGTTTTTCCCCTTCCTAGAAGGTGATACTGTGACCCCCGAATTTTACACCACCCGCTTCTGCTGGAGCTCTGATCGAGCAAGGGACTGGCATGCTCGAGCAACGCAACAGGGTGCTCGAGTAAGCGTGTAGCGTGAGCGAGCCGCGGGGGTGATGGAGCAGTGCCCGAGCAAGGGTGCTACCATGCCGCTACGCTAGCGCGGTACCGTGGTCGAGCAAGGCTGTCGCCGTGCTACCATGGTACCGTGGTTGAGGAAGCTGCTGCAACGCAACCCCTACCGTGCTGCTACGCTACCGTGGTACCGTGGTCGAGCAAGGCTGCTACCGAGCTGCAGCAAGCCACTGGAGTGATGGAGCAGTGCTCGAGCAAGGCTGCTACTGTGCCGCTACGCTACCGCGGTACCGTGGTTGAGCAAGGCTGTCACCGTGCTACCATGGTACCGTGGTCGAGGAAGCTGCTGCAACGCTACCGCTACCGTGCTGCTACGCTACCGTGGTACCGTGGTCAAGCAAGGCTGCTACCGAGCTGCAGCAAGCCACGGGAGTGATGGAGCGGTGCTCGAGCAAGGGTGCTACTGTGCCGCTACGCTACCGCGGTACCGTGGTCGAGCAAGGCTGCCGCCGTGCTACCATGGTACCGTGGTCGAGGAAGCTACTGCAACGCTACCGCTACCGTGCTGCTACGCTACCGTGGTACCGTGGTCGAGCAAGGCTGCTACCGAGCTGCAGCAAGCCACGGGAGTGATGGAGCAGTGCTCGAGCAAGGCTGCTACCGTGCTACAACGCTACCACTACCGTGCTCCTACGCTACCGCGGTACCGTGGTCGAGCAAGGCTTCTATCGAGCTGCAGCAAGCCACGGGAGTGATGGAGCAGTGCTCGAGCAAGGCTGCTACCGCGTTGCAACGCTAGCACTACCGTGCTCCTACGCTACCGCGGTACCGTGGTCGAGCAAGGCTGTCGCCGTACTACCATGGTACCGTGGTCGAGGAAGCTGCTGCAGCGCTACCACTACCGTGCTCCCACGCTACCGCGGCACCGTGGTCAAGCAAGGCTGCTGCCGTGCTACCAGGGTACCCGTGGTCGAGCAAGGCTGCTACCGAGCTACAGCAAGCCACGGGAGTGATGGAGCAGTGCTCGAGCAAGGCTACTACTGTGCCGCTACGCTACCGCGGTACCGTGGTCGAGCAAGGCTGTCGCCGTGCTACCATGGTACCGTGGTCGAGGAAGCTGCTGCAACGCTACCGCTACCGTGCTGCTACGCTACCGTGGTACCGTGGTCAAGCAAGGCTGCTACCGAGCTGCAGCAAGCCACGGGAGTGATGGAGCGGTGCTCGAGCAAGGGTGCTACTGTGCCGCTACGCTACCGCGGTACCGTGGTCGAGCAAGGCTGCCGCCGTGCTACCATGGTACCGTGGTCGAGGAAGCTACTGCAACGCTACCGCTACCGTGCTGTGTTGATACGCTGATTGGTATGATTTGTGCATCCATTCCCGACCTAGAATCATATGTTTTCGGCCATTTCCCATACATTTAGAGGGCAATTGCATATCTTTTCTGTATTGGGATTGAATTGCTGTGAATGATAGTTTTTAGAGCTCCACACATGAATTGGATACTGCTGGGAGTTGTTTGATGTGCAGGGAATGATGAAGACTGGGTTTGTTCGATGCAGCTCCTTTTGTAGAGAATTTCTCTTACTTCCTGTGTGAGAAATAGGTCAAATAATATGTCATCGGAAAGCTCGTCGAGTCAGGATTCCAACGCATCAAACGGATCTCAATTCGGAGCTGAAACAAGGAAGTTATGGCCAAAGAAAGAAAACTGCGCGCTGAACAGAGGATAGACCGCGGTCCATAGACCGCGGTCTACTGAGGCAATTTTACGAACAGGCTTAGACCGCGGTCCATAGACCGCGGTTTACTGAGGCTAAATTCTGGGAACCATTACATCCTATCCCACACTGACCAGACCAAGAATATAGGAAGTATACCTCCTCTATATATAGGGGTGCACCCCTACATCAAGAAGGCATATAGATACACATACTTATAGACAAGATTTGAAGAGGAAACACAAAGCAACACTCAAGAAACACGAGGAAGGGATCACAACAACACATCGACAAGTCGGGATCGGGAGATTCGACTTCACCATCTAGAGTTTCTTCTATCCCTTTCTCCTTGTTTCTCAATGTTAACTTCTCTTCAAACTCTTGTATTTCCTTCTACTATGTTGAACTAAACCCCTAGAATCCTAGGGGGATCAATGGACCCATTTCTATGTCTTAAGTAAAGCTCTTATCTTTCACATGTATGATTCTGTCGAGGTACGCCTCCTTGGTGTTATTTATGCAATTTCGTACTTAATGCTTTCTTGTGGAATGGCCACCCTCGAGAATGAACTTGCGACCGCGAGGAGCCTCGGAAGAGGGAATCGATGTCATGCTAGAATTTGCATAATCTAGGTTAGCTTATGCCGGAAGGTGAGGTTATTCGTGCGAGCGCATCGGAAGATGGTGAGCACCCTAGATAGCCATTTAGGGTTGGTTTAGTTTGGCCTTTCAACACTAATCGCCTAGGAATAGAGTGGATCAGTGTCTTCCGCTTAGGTACATTCGTACGACATCGGAAGGTGCGTACGATGGAAGTGGGGAAACCCTAGAACCCTAGGTTAGTAACATGACAGAATTCATCGTGTGAAAGAGGATTCTTACTTTAGACTAGAATTGGTGAAGTTGTGAACCTTAGGAGCTTTTTATCGACTGATTTCCAGCTGATTATTTTCTGTTTGTTTCTTTTCTGTCATTCTAAGTACATGCACTCTACTCAACCGATTGGATTGACTTGGCTTGGAACTCGTTGTGTTAATTTTAGTGCTTAGCAATAGAATCCTCGTGGGAACGATACTCTACTCACTTTATATTACTTGTCTGCGATACGTATACTTGCGTGCAATACAACCTTCAAATACGCAACAAGTTTTTGGCACCGTTGCCGGGGAGTCTTTTTCTGCTAACCTAATACTAAGCAACTGTTCTTCGACCAAGTTGTTTCTCTTTATTTCACTTGTTTTTATTGTTGTCTGTTTAGGTGAGATTTTCCGGCTTGCATGCGAAGAAGAGACCAAAGAGAGCTACTTCAACCCGACCCGGAGATAGAACGAACCCTACGAAGGAGGCTAAGAGAGCGAGGCCAACTTCGAGAAGCCATGGAGCACAGGCAAGGAGGTGAATTAGTGCCACAGCAACGTCGGAAAACAATCAAGGAATATGCTCAACCCCAATTTCTGAATCAGTCGAGTATTATCAAGCCACCGGTGCAAGCCCACACATTTGAAATCAAACCATCGGTGATTCAAATGTTGCAAACCTCATGTTCTTTTGGAGGAGCACCGAATGAAGACCCCCATGTGCACCTAGCCAAATTCTTGGAGATATGCGACACTTTCCGATTTAATGGAGTCTCACCCGAGTATATTCGTATGTCTCTTTTCTCTTTTTCTCTCAGGGACAAAGCGAAGTCGTGGCTGCTTTCACTCCCACCGAGCACTCTTGATACATGGGAAGCAATCACGGAAAAGTTCTTGGCTCAATACTTTCCACCGTCCAAAACGATGAAGCTCAAGAACGACATCATGACCTTCAAGCAGCACCACTCGGAATCTTTTTATGAAGCATGGGAGCGGTTCAAGGAGTTACAACGAGCATGCCCCCATCATGGCATTGAGATTGGACATTGGTACAGATTTTTTATAATGGTTTAGTGGAAAACTGTCGTTCTTCTCTTGATGCTGCTGCAGGTGGTTCGATCATGAACAAGTACCCCGAAGAAGCCTATGAATTGCTCGAGGAGATGGCACGGAATGGATATCAATGGCCATCCGAGAGGACAGTGGGGCGCGGAGCTTCCGGGATTCATTCAATCGATGCCGTGACCTCTCTATCTGCTAAGATGGATGCATTGTTCAAGGAGGTCACGTCATGGAAGAGCCAAGGAGTGGGGCAAGGCTATGGAACCACCGAGGAAGGAACATCCATGGGACCGGTGCAAGAATTTCAAGAGACGGCCAACTACATTGGAGGCAACCCGAGGAACAACCCATACTCAAATACATACAACCCGGGTTGGAGAAATCATCCCAACTTCTCCTACGCCAACAACAACAATAGGGCTAATCCACCACCGGGATTCCAAGCAACTCAGAAGCAACAATCTGCTGAATCTGATCGCCTCTCGAGATTGGAAGATACTCTTATCAAATTTATGAAATCTTCACAAGAGACACATGCTGTTGTACAATCAAATTCTAACCAAATTGTTGTTTTGCAATCACAGATGCGAAATGTGGAGACGCAAATCGGGCAGCTGGCTCAAGCAATCAACTCTCGACCTAATGGAGCACTCCCGAGCGATACGGAGATCAACCCCCGGGGTCAAGGGAATGAACAAGTCAAGGCCATCACCCTAAGGAGCGGGAAGGAGCTACTGAGCACACGAAACGAGGCTAGACCGCAGTCCACGACCACGGTCGAAGAAGCCGAGCCAGGTGAACCTCTCAGTAGACCGCGGTCTAAGACCGCGGTCCAAGGGGAGGTCAACTTCAACCCTCAAGCCAAGGCATCCCAAGACAACAACATCGACCCTCCTCCGATCCATGAAGAAAAAGGGAATGCGTCAAAGCCGACCCGAACCTATCCGCCTCTCCCCTTTCCACAAAGGGCACAAAAGGAGAAAACCGAGCACTAATTCCGTAAGTTCTTAGAAGTTTTTAAGAAGTTACATATTAATATTCCTTTTGCAGAGGCTTTGGAACAGATGCCAAGTTACGTCAAGTTTATGAAAGAAATCATCTCGAAGAAGCGTAGGCTCGGCGACTATGAAACGGTTGCTCTAACCGAAGAGTGTAGTGCGATTCTACAGCGTAAGTTGCCACAAAAGTTGAAGGATCCAGGTAGTTTCACCATCCCTTGCGCTATCGGAAAGGATTTTGAGGGTAAGGCATTGTGTGATCTTGGTGCTAGTATAAACTTGATGCCATACTCTGTTTTCATGAAATTAGGCTTGGGAGAAGTGAAACCAACGTCGGTAACACTTCAGTTAGCTGATCGTTCACTTGCTTATCCTCATGGGATTGTTGAAGATGTTTTGGTGAAAGTTGATAAATTCATATTTCCGGTTGATTTTGTGGTACTTGATTATGATGAGGATCGGAATATACCGATCATTCTTGGGAGACCATTTTTAGCAACCGGTCGTGCATTGATTGATGTACAAAAAGGAGAGCTCACCATGCGAGTGAATGATCAAGAGGTTCACTTTAATGTTTATAGATCCATGAAATTTCCAAATGAGTCTAATAAGTGTTTTTCCATTGATATCATGAATGAGGTGACAAGCGAAGTGTTTGAGGAAAACAAGCCCGATGATGCACTAGAAGCCGTTTTGCAAGGAAAATCAACCAAGGAGAGGGGTGCAAGTCATGAAGAAGCAATTCAAGCACTTGAGTCATCACTCTTGATTCCCAAGGAGCTCAACCACCTTGAGCACTTGGAGCTGTCTTCATCAACTCTCAAACCCTCTATTGAGAAGCCACCGGAGCTAGAATTGAAACCTCTCCCTAGCCACCTCAAGTATGTTTTTCTTGGTTCTTCTTCGACTCTTCCAGTTATCATTTCTTCTGATTTAACTAATATGCAAGAGGAGAAACTCCTTCGTATTCTTCGTGAGCACAAAAAGGCCATAGGGTGGACTATCGCCGACATTCGCGGGATAAGCCCATCCCTATGCATGCACAAGATCATTTTGGAAGAAAATTACAAGGAGTCAATCGAAGGCCAAAGAAGGCTAAATCCGGTGATGAAAGAAGTGGTGAAGAAGGAGATCATCAAGTGGCTTGATGCGGGAATAATCTTCCCGATTTCCGACAGCAAATGGGTAAGTCCGATCCAATGTGTGCCGAAGAAAGGCGGGATGACGGTAGTGACAAATGATCGAAATGAACTCATTCCCACAAGAATGGTGACCGGATGGAGAGTATGTATGGATTACAGAAAGCTCAACAAGGTGACTCGTAAGGACCACTTTCCTCTCCCTTTCTTGATCAAATGCTTGATCGCCTAGCCGGTAAGGAATTCTTCTGTTTCCTTGATGGGTATTCTGGATATAATCAGATTGCGATTGCACCTTGTGATCAAGAAAAGACAACTTTCACTTGCCCATATGGAACTTTTGCATTTAGACGCATGCCATTTGGATTATGCAATGCACCGGCTACTTTTCAACGATGCATGATGGCCATATTTTCTGATTTGATTGAACGATGCATAGAGGTCTTCATGGATGATTTTTCTGTATTTGGTGACACATTTGATCAATGTTTAGAAAATCTTGACCTTGTTTTGAAACGTTGTGAAGACACTAATCTTGTTCTGAATTGGGAGAAGTGTCATTTTATGGTCAAGGAAGGAATTGTGTTAGGTCACAAAATTTCAAAACTTGGGATGGAGGTGGATCGTGCCAAAGTAGAGATCATAGAAAAACTACCGCCTCCGACTTCCCTTAAGGGAGTACGAAGTTTTTTGGGACATGCCGGATTTTATAGAAGGTTCATCAAAGACTTTTCAAAAGTAGCTAAGCCACTTTGCAATCTACTTGAAAAGGATGTTCCATTTGTCTTTGATGAAAAATGTTTGCATGCTTTCAATGAGTTGAAGATGAGGTTAGTCACTGCACCTATTCTCGTTTCCCCCGATTGGTCTCTACCATTTGAACTCATGTGTGATGCTAGTGACTATGCAATAGGTGCTGCCCTTGGACAAAGGAAGGAGAGGATCTTCCACCCCATTTATTATGCAAGTCATACCTTGGATGATGCCCAAGTGAACTACACCACCACGGAGAAAGAGCTCTTGGCTGTAGTGTATGCTTTTGATAAGTTTCGACCATATCTTATTGGAACTAAAGTTGTGGTTTTTACAGATCATGCGGCAATCAAGTATTTGATTGCGAAGAAGGATGCCAAGCCAAGGCTCATTCGATGGGTGCTACTCCTCCAAGAGTTTGACTTGGAAATTCGAGACAAGAGGGGTTCAGAAAATCAAGTAGCAGATCACCTCTCTCGACTTGAGAATGTGGCAAGCCAAGATGGGGTAATTAACGAAACTTTTCCTGATGAATTTGTGTTGTATATGTCTCATGCCCCTTGGTATGCCGATTTTGTGAATTATTTGGTCTCTAACCACATCCCTTATGAGTTTAATGCACAACAAAGGAAGAAATTTCTACATGAAGCTCGAAGGTATGTTTGGGACGAGCCATTTTGTTTAGGATATGTGTGGACCACATGTTGAGACGATGCATCCCCGAGGAAGAACAAAGAGAAATTTTGAAAGGATGCCATGACTCTCCTTACGGCGGACACTATGGTGGACAAAAAACGGCAACAAAGATCCTTCAATCGGGATTTTATTGGCCCACATTATTCAAGGATGCTCATGCTTTTGCAACCAGCTGTGATTGATGCCAAAGGACCGGTAATATCTCAAAAAGGCATGAGATGCCCTTGACTAACATACATGAGGTAGAATTATTCGATGTTTGGGGAATTGATTTCATGGGTCCTTTTCCTTCATCTTTCGGTAATCGTTATATCTTGCTAGCTGTTGATTATGTCTCTAAGTGGGTAGAAGCCATCGCTTCCCCCACCAATGATGCTAATGTGGTTGTAAGATTTTTGAAGAAGCAGATCTTTACAAGGTTCGGGACTCCAAGGGCCATAATAAGTGATGAAGGTTCTCACTTCTGTAACAAACAATTTGAAGCCATCCTGTCCAAGTACGGAGTGAGACACCGTGTAGCCCTTGCATATCATCCCCAAACTAATGGCCAAGCCGAAGTGTCAAATCGAGATATCAAGAAGATTTTGGAGAAGACGGTGAATACGTCAAGAAAGGATTGGGCGCACAAACTCGATGATGCTCTTTGGGCTTACAGGACAGCATTCAAGACCCCAATCGGCACAACTCCCTACCATCTCGTCTATGGGAAGGCGTGTCACTTACCTCTCGAGCTGGAGCATAAAGCATATTGGGCTCTCAAGAAGCTCAATTTTGATCTACAAGCAGCCGGAGAACGGAGACTCACTCAACTTCATGAACTAGATGAATTTCGGCTCCAATCATATGAGAATTCCAAAATGTACAAGGAGAGGATAAAGAGGTGGCATGACAAGAGGATATTGGTAAGAGATTTCAAACCCGGTCAATTGGTTCTCTTGTATAACTCTCGGTTGAAACTCTTTCCAGGTAAGCTTAAGTCAAGATGGTCCGGACCTTTTCGAGTGGTACGGGTGTTTCCATATGGTGCGGTAGAATTGATGAATGAACAGACAAGGAACAAGTTCAAGGTGAATGGACAACGGGTCAAGCTCTACCTCGGAGATTCCTCTGCACAAGAGGACTCGTACTCAGACACTTGATGCCCCATGAAGTCGGGCCAAGGACGTAAAACGTGGCGCTCCTTGCGAGGCAACCCAAGATTAGAATAAGTTTTCGTTTCTTCTTTAGTTATTTCATGCATTTTAGTTTCTAAGCATTATTTTCCTTTAATTACTTTTCATTGCATGTAGGAGACGTGAACCGAGCCACAAAACAACAGAAGAGGAAGTGGCTCAGGAGACCGCGGTCCATAGACCGTGGTCCACTGAGAAGAAATTCACCCGGTTCAGTAGACCGCGGTCTATAGACCGCGGTCCACTGCAGAATTCCAGCAAAACGGTCCAAAGACCGCGGTTCATTAAAACAGAACCAAATCTGGTCTGCAAGCCACGAATTCTAGGGTATATAAGGACATCTTCTGCTAGGTTTTGCAGCCCCCACTCCCCATTCTTGCCTCCTTGCCTCCATTGAAGAGATAGAAGCTCTCTACTCTCCAACTCTCTCTCTCTCTAGCAAAGTGCTGCAACTTTCTGCATTTTGAAGAACTCCAAGAGCTGGAACAAACCAATTTCGTCCAAGGGAAGCCCAAGGAACAACGGGAATTCGATTTCCCAACCGGTGACATCATTCTAACCTATCTTCTTGCTTTTCTTGTTGATTTTTCATTGCATATCCATGGCTCCTAGGAAGACAAGAGCGCATGCATCATCATCTTCATCACTTGGTTACGATCCGGATAGATTTGCTTCGAAAGAATGTGAAGAATTGTTTGAACACCAATTTAAGATCAAAAATGCTATTCCGGAAAGGGGTTTTATGTGGGATGATGCTAGGCTCATGGTAGAATTTCATAGGGACATGGTGGCTCTTGGATGGGAAACATTTTGTAAAAGGCCAAACCCGGCTTGCAAGAGCATTATTCGCGAGTTTTATGCTAATTTTCATGAAGAAAACCCGGGTGGGGTCTATGTGAGAAAGACTCGTGTTCCACTTTCTGTTGATGCAATTAGAAGTGTAATTGAATCTCAAAGATGTAACCCATTTGGAGTAATGACAAGAGGTCTCAATGAAGATGAAATTCTTCAAGTCATAGGGAAACCGGGAGCAAATTGGGAGACTAGGACCGATGTAGCCCTTGTGTTAAAACGAGAAGATTTGAATTATCGGGCTAGAGATGGTTGCAATTTGTATGTTCTCGGCTTTTCCCATGCACAAGCTTAACTTTGGTGAGAAAAGAACGCATCTTTGCACTTTATTGCATCCTAACACATAGAAAGTTTGATGTTGCAGAATTAATCTTCAACAACATAACCTTGTGCTTCAAAAACAGAGAAAGGAGTTTGTGGTTCCCCTCAATCATCATGGAGTTGTGCAAAAGAGCTCGGGTGCCGAGTGACCCAAGTGCCGATATGATCACACAAAGGATCCCATTGGAGCCTCGATCATACGACAAATGATGCAAAAGGATCGGCTAGCACCACCGGCACAACGACAAGAGGCTCCACAACCCATGGACGATCCCGAGGCGGACATGAGTGATTTGAGACAAGTCATAGTGAGAGAAGCACAACGCAATCAAAGGATGGAAAGGAGGCAAAAGAAGTGGACTCGATTCCTTGCCTTGTTTGTGGCACTCACGCAAGGAACGAAGAGCGAATTGCCGAGAAGCTCGGAGTCCCCATGGAGAAGTACCCAACCCCACCTTCCACAAGTGATGAAGATGCCCAAGAGGGGGAAGGGAACGGCTCCTCTGAAGAATGAGCTTCCACCTCCATATGGCTCCACATTAACAAGGCAAGGTTCCTTTCCTACTCTTCTTTCACATTGAGGACAATGTGTTGTTTAGTTTGGGGGAGGTGCAAACACATGCCTTGCATGCCTAGTGTGGGATTTGCTGTTAATTTGTGGTTCTCTCATGCTCTCTGATCCATGTTTTAGAATTAGGTTGCATTAAGTAGCTGCATAGTAGTTAAGTTTAGGTTGCATGGCGTGGTTTCTTCTTGCATTTTCATTTACGCATATATATTGGCATGGCATATAAAAAAAAAAAGGGAGAAAATCTTTTGAAAAACCGGTTGGTCCTTGTTCTATGATGATTATTAATGGCTGAAAATTCGAAGCATGATTGGATTTGAGATTGCAACAAACTTAGGACATGTTTTAGAAAGTTATCAGGATGCCCAAACTTCAATTGTCACGACACTCTTGCATTAGGGATAGCTTAAAATTACCCTTGAATTGCATGGTTGTATGGCATACATGAGAATAGACAAGAACATGAACCTAGATATCCTACCAAAGGCAAATAGAGAAAGAAACAGAATTTTGAAAATTGAAAAATCATTTGAAGTGAATAGTATGAGCTTAATGAAAAGATGTGCCAAGGCTTTGAGCACCGCTGTACGGGCTTGAGCAGAATTGAGTGCAAAAAGCATACGCAATACGGCCCGCATGTGCTTGTAGTGGAAATTGTCCATGAGTCGAAGCTCGAGGATAGATCCGAAGGGGTATCTCAAAACCTAATGCCTTGGACCAACTGGGACGGGAGCCATTGGTGATTCCTCGCTACACGGGCCTAGCTCTTGGACATGACACTCAAAGTCGTGCACCACCAAATAAAGAAATGAGCTGAATTGTCAAGGGCAATGTCTAGGGGAGTGCTGAGTCTTTTGATGTTTGCTTCGACCAACTTATCTATTGATTGGGTGCTTGAACTATGTTAAGAGTGTTTTGCACTAACACCGCACAAGTGAGGGCTGAATGATTGTGAAAATTTGAAGTCCTAAGGTAGATGCATTCGAAGTGAAGATTGTGTGATGAATAAGAAGCCTTCTGAGAATGTTTGGGACCAACTTGGTTTAAATCTTTTGATTGCATGTTCTTAGCTTGCTCGGGGACGAGCAAAAGTCTAGGTTTGGGGGTGTGTTGATATCGCTGATTGTATGATTTGTGCATCCATTCCCGACCTAGAATCATATGTTTTCGGCCATTTCCCATACATTTAGAGGGCAATTGCCATATCTTTTCTGTATTGGGATTGAATGTTTTGTGATGATAGTTTTAGAGCTCCACACATGAATTGGATGCTGCTGGGAGTTGTTTGATGTGCAGGGAATGATGAAGACTGGTTTGTTCGATGCAGCTCCTTTTGTAGAGAATTCTCTTACTTCCTGTGTGAGAAAATAGGTCAAATAATATGTCATCGGAAAGCTC
>CM075290.1:1336383-1353200 GCA_037672795.1 Lagerstroemia speciosa | reverse complement strand
CGTGATCAAGCAAGCCACGGCAGTGAACGATCAGTGCTGGAGCAAGGCTGCTACCGTGATCGAGCAAGCCATGGCAGTGATCGCGCACTGCTGGAGCAAGGCTGCTACCCTGGTCGGGCAAGCCACAACAATGATCGAACAATGCTAGAGCAAGGCTGCTACCTTAGGGGAGCAAGCCAAAGCAGTGGTCGATCAGTGCTAGAGCAATGCTGTTGCCGTGATTGAGCAAGCCACGGCAGTGATCGATCAGTGATCGGCCACTACTCGGGAAGTCTGCTACCATGCTGCTATGTTACCACGGTACCGTGGTCGAGCAAGGCTGCCACCGTGGTACCGTGGTCGAGGAAGCTGCTACATTGCTACCGTGTTAGAGCAAAGTTGCCTTCGTGCTACCTTGGTACCGTTGTTGAGCAGGGCTGCTGCCGTGGTATTGTGGTCGAGCAAAAGCCATGGCAGTGATCGAGTACTACTCGAGGAAGGATGCTACCGTGATCGAGCAAGCGACGGCAGTGATCGATCAGTGCTGGAGCAAGG
The DNA here is from genome assembly GCA_037672795.1 of Lagerstroemia speciosa. Lineage (NCBI taxonomy): Eukaryota > Viridiplantae > Streptophyta > Magnoliopsida > Myrtales > Lythraceae > Lagerstroemia > Lagerstroemia speciosa. The sequence goes on along the minus strand of CM075290.1, from coordinate 1,352,666 downwards.
CTTCCACCATGATCGATCAAGCCATGGCAACTGTCGAGCAGTGCTTGAGCAAGGCTGCTACCATCATCTAGCAAGCCACAGCAGTGATCGATCAGTGCTGGAGGAAGGCTACTGCCGTGATCGAGCAAGCCCCAATAGTGATCGACCAGAGATCGAGCACTGCTTAAGCTATGCTGCTACCATGCTGCTATGCTATCTCGCTCCTACGCTACCGCGGTACCGTGGTTGAGCAAAGCTGTAACTGTGCTACCTTGGTACCATGGTCGAGCAAGGCTGCTACCGTGGTACCGTGGTTAAGCAAAAGCCATGACAGAGATCGATCAGTGCTGGAGCAAGGCTGCTACCATGATCTCGCAAGCCAAAACAATGATCGGTCAGTGATCGAGCACTGGTCGAGTAAGGCTGCTACCGTACTGTTATGCTAGCGCGCTTCTATGCTACTGTGGTACCGTGGTGAAGGAAAGCTGCGACCGTGCTACCTTGGTACCGTGGTCGAGCAAGGCTGCTACTGTGGTGCCGTTGTCGAGCAAAAGCCATAGCAGTGATCGAGTACTGCTCGAGCAAGGATGCTATCGTGATCGAGCAAGCCACGACAGTGATCGATCAGTGCTGGAGCAAGGCCGGTATCGTGATGGAGCAATCCACGGCAATGATCGAGCAGTTCTTGTTCAAGTTTGCGGCCATGAGCTAGCAAGCCACAACAATGATCGATTAGTACTAGAGCAAGGCTGTTACCATGATCTCGCAAGCCACAACAGTGATCGATCAGTAATCGAGCACTGCTCGAGTAAGGCTGCTTTCGTGCTGCTATGCTAGCGCGCCTCTATGCTACCGTGGTACAGTGGTCGAGCAAGGCTGCCACAGTGGTACTGTGGTCGAGGAAGCTGCTGCAATGCTACCGTGCTCGAGCAAAGTTGCGGCCGTGCTACTTTGGTAACGTGGTCGAGCATGGCTGCTACCATAGTGCCGTGGTTGAGCAAAAGCCGCGGTAGTGATTGAGTACTGCTGGGGCAAGGATATTATCGTGATCGAGCACTACTCGAGCAAGGCCGCTACCGTGCCGCTACGCTACCGCGCTCCTATGCTACTGCGGTACCGTGGTGAATGAAAGCTGTGACCATGCAACCTTGGTATCGTGGTCGAGCAAGGCTGCTATCGTGGTACCATGGTTGAGCAAAAGCCACAGTAGTGATCGAGTACTGCTTGAGCAAGGATGCTACCGTGATCAAGCAAGCTACGACAGTGATTGATCAGTGCTGGAGCAAGGCTGGTAGCGTGATCAAGCAAGCCACGGCAGTGTTCGAGCAGTTCTTGTTCAAGGTTGCTGCGATGATCTAGCAAGCCACAACAGTGATCGATCAGTGCTGGAGCAAGGCTACTACCATTATCTCACAAGCCACAACAGTGATCGATCAGTGATCCAGCATTGGTCGAGTAAGGCTGCTAAAGTGCTGCTACGCTACCGCGCCTCTGTGCTGCCGTGGTATAGTGGTCGAGCAAGGTTGCTACCATCATCGATCAATGGTGGTGCAAGGCTGCTACCGTTGTCGAGCAAGCCATGCCAGCAAATGAGCAGTGCTTGAGCAAGGCTGCTACCTTCATCTAGCCAGCCACAGCAGTGATCGATCAGTACTGTAGCAATGCTGCTACTCTGATTGAGCAAGCCAGAGCGGTGATCGATCAGTGATCCAGCACTGCTCGAGCAAGGCTGCTACCGTGCTGCTGCGCTACTACGATGCTATGCCACCGTGGTACTGTGTTCCAGCAAGGCTGCCACCATGGTACCGTGGTCGAGGAACCAGCTGCAATGCTATCGTTGTCGAGCAAAGTTGCCGCCATCCTACCTTGGGACCGTGGCCTAGCAAAAGCCACGACAGTGATCAAGTACTGCTCGGGCAAGGACGCTATCCTGATCGAGTAAGCCACGGCAATCATCAGTCAGTGGCAGGGCAAGGCTGCTATTGTGATCGAGCAAGTCACGACAGTGATTGAGTAAGCAAGCCTGCTACAGTGATCGAGCAAGCCACGGCTATGATCGATCAGTGCTAGAGCAAGGGTGCTACCGCACTGCTATGCTACCGCAGTACTGTGGCCGAGCAAGCCTACCACCATGGTACCATGGTGAGGAAGCTGCTGTAATGATACCGCGCTCAAGAAAAGCTGCAGCCATGCTACCTTGGCACCGTGGCCAAGCAAGGCTGCTACCGTGGTACCATGGTGGGGAAAGGCTGCTACCGTAGTACCATGGTGGGGAAAAGCTGCTACCGTGGTACCGTGGCCGAGCAAAAGCCACGGTAGTGATTGAGTACTGCTCGAGCAAGGATCACTGTTGGAGCAAGGCTGCTACCGTGAGCCAGCAAGCCACGACAGTGATCGAGCAGTGCTTGCGCAAGGCCACTACCGTGATCTAGCAAGCCATAGCAGTGATCGATCAGTGCTGGAGAAAGGTTGCTACCGTGATTGAGAGCGCCACAGCAGTGATCGATCAGTGATCGAGCACTGGTCAAGCAAGGCTGCTACCATGATGCTATGCTACCGCACCGCTATGCTAGCGTGGTAACGTGGTCGAGCAAGGCTGCAACTGTGGTACCGTGGTCGAGGAAGCTACTGCAATTCTACGGTGCTCGAGCAAAGTTGCGGCCATGCTACGTTGATACCGTGGTCGATCAAGGCTGCTACTGTCGTACCATGGTCGAGAAAGTCAGCTACCGTGGTACCGTGGCCGAGCAAAAGCCATGGCAGTGATCGACTACTGCTGGAGCAAGAATGCCACCGCGATCGAGCAAGCCACGGTCCTGATCGATTAGTGCTGGAGCAACGCTGCTACCGTGATCGAACAACGCTAGAGCAAGGCTGCTACCATGATGGAGCAAGCCACAGGAGCGGTCGATCAGTGTTGGGGCAAGGCTACTATTGTGTTCGAGCAATCCACAGCAGTGATCGATCAGAGTTGGAGCAAGGCTGCTACCATGATCGAGCAAGCCACTGCAGTAATCGATCAGTCAACGAGCACAACTCAAGCAAGGCTGCTCCCATGTTGCTATGCTACAATGCTACTATGCCACCACAGTACCGTAGTGGAGCTAGGCTGCCACCGTTGTACCGTGGTGGAAGAAGCTGCTGCAATGCTAACATGGTCGAGCAAAGCGCCGACCGTGCAACCTGGGTACCGTAGCCATGCAAAGCTGCTACCGTGGTACCGTGGTACCGTGGTTTTGCAAAACCACGGCAGTGATCGAGTACTACTCGAGCAAGGATGCTACGATGATTGGGCAAGCCATGGCAGTGATCGATCAGTGCTGGAGCAGGACTTCAACCGTAATCGAGCAAGCCATGGCAGTGATCGAGCAGTGCTGGAGCACGACTGCTACCATGATCGAGCAAGCCACAGCAGCGATCGATCAGTGCCGGAGCAAGGCTGCTACCATGATCAAGCACTGCTCAAGAAAGGCTGCTACTGTGCTGCTACGCTACCCTGCGGCTATGCTGCTGCAGTACCGTGGTCGAGCAAGGCTACCACCGTGGTACCGTGGCCGAAGAAGCCGCTGCAATGCTACCGTGCTCGAGAAAAGCTGCGGCCGTGATGCCTTGGAACTTTGCTCGAGGAAGGCTGCTACCATGGTACCATGGTCGAGAAAATGCCACGGCAATTATCCAGTGCTGCTCGAGCATGGATGCCACCGTGATTGAGCAAGCCGCGGCAGTTATCGATAAGTGCTGGAGCAAGGCTGCTACCGTTATCGTGCAAGCCACCCCAGTGATCGAGTAGTGCATGAGCAAGACTGCTACCATGATCTGGGAAGCCAAAAGAGTGATCGATCAGTGCTGGAGCAAGGCTACTACTGTGATCGAGTAAGCCATAGCAGTGATCGATTAGTGCTTTAGCAAGGCTGTTACCATGATCGAGCAAGCCACAACAGTGATTGATCAGCGCTGGAGCAAGGCTGCCACCATGATTGAGCAAGTCATAGCAGTGATCGATCAGTGATCCAGCACTGCTCGAGCAAGGCTGCTACGATGCTACTATGCTACCGAGGTACCGTGGTTCAGCAAGGCTGCCATCGTGGTACCATGGTTGAGGAAGCTGCTGCAATGCTACCATGCTGGAGAAAAGCAACGGTCGTGCTATCTTGGTACCGTGATCGAGAAAGGCCGCTACCGTGGTACCGTGGTCAAGCAAAAGCCACGGCAGTGATCGAGCACTGCCCGAGCAAGGATGCTACCATGATCGAGCAAGCCACGGCAGTGATCGATCAGTGCCAGAGCAAGGCTGTTACCATCATCGAGCAAGCCACAACTGTGATCGAGTAGTGTTGGAGCAAGGTCGCCACCATAATCGAGCAATCCGCAGCAGTGATCGATCAATGCTGGAGCAAGCCTGCTACCGTGATCGAGCAAGCCATAATAGTGATCGATCAGTCATAGAGCACTGCTCGAGCAGGGCTGCTACCGTGCTGCTATGCCACCGCGCTGCTATGCTGCCGCGGTACCTTGGCCGAGCAAGGCTGCAGCCGTGCTGCCTTGGTGCCGTGGTCGAGCAAGGCTGCTACCATGCTACCGTGGTCGAGCAAGGCTACTACCGTGGTACCTTGGCCAACCAAAGCCACACCAGTGATCGAGTACTGCTCGAGCAAGGATGCTACCGTGATCGAAGAAGCCACGGCAGTGATTGATCAATGTTGGAGCAGGCTGCTACAGTGATCGAGCAAGCCACGGCAATGATCGAGCAGTGCTGGAGCAAGGCTGCTCCCATGATCTAGCAAGCCACAGCAGTGATCGATCAGTGATCGAGCAATACTCGAGCAAGGCTGCTATCGTGCCGCTACGCTACCGCGCTGCTATGGTACAGCGGTACCATGCTCGAGCAAAGTTGCGGCCGTGCTATCTTTCTCTCGTGGTCGAGCAAGGCTGCTACCGTGGTACCGTGGTCCAGCAGGACTGCTACCGTGGTACCGTGGTCGAGCAGGACTGCTACCGTGGTACCGTGGTCGAGCACGGCTCCAACCGTGGTACCGTGGTATGGTGGTCGAGCAGGGCCGCCACCGTTATCGAGCAAGCCACGACAGTGATCGATAAGTGCTGGAGCAAGGCTGCTACTGTGATCGAACAAGCCACGGCAATGATCGAGCAGTGCTTGAGCAAGGCTGCTACCCCAATCAAATAAGCAACTTCAGTGATCGGTTAGTGGTGGAGCAAGGCCGCTACCGTGATTGAGCAAGCCACAATAGTGATCGAGCAACGCTCGAGCAAGGCTGCTACCGTGCTGCTAGGCTACTGCGCTGCTATGATACTGCAGTACTGTGGTCGAGCAAGGCTGGCACCATGGTACCGTGGTCAAGGAAGCTGCTGCAATGCTACTGAGGTTGAGCAAAGCTACGGCCGTGCTAGCTGGGTACCGTGGTAGAGCAAATGCCACGGTAGTGATCGAGTACTGCTCGAGCAAGGATGCTGCTGTGGTTGAGCACGCCACAGCAGTGATCGATCAGTGCCGGAGCAAGGCTACTACCGTGATCAAGCAAGCCAATGCAGTGATTGAGCAGTGCTTGAGCAAGGCTGCCTTCGTGGTACCGTGCTCCAGCAAAGCAGCGGCCGTGCTACCTTCGTACCGTGGTCGAGCATGGCTGCTACCAAGGCACCGTGGTTGAGCAAAAGCCACGGCAGTGATTGAGTATGGCCTGAGCGAGCATGCAACGGTGATCGGGCAAGCCACGGTAGTGATCAATCAGTGCTTGAGCAAGGCTGCTACCTTGATCTAGCAAGCCACAACAATGATCGATCAGTGCTGAAGAAAGGTTGTTACCGTGATGGAGCAAGCTACAACAGTGATCGATCGGTCATTGAGAACTGGTCGAGCATGGCTGCTACTGTGCTGCTACGCTACCGAGCTGCTACACTACCGCGGAACCGCGGTCAAGCAAGGCTGCCACTATCGTACCATGGTCAAGGAAGCTGCTGCAATTCTGCTGTGCTCAAGCAAAGCTGCGGTCGTGCTACCTTGGTACTGTGGTAGAGCAAAGTTGGTACCGTGGTCGAGCAAGGCTGCTACCGTGGCACCATGGTCGACCAAAAGGCACGACAGTGATCGAGTACTGCTCGAGCAAGAATGCTGCCCTGATCGAGCAAGCCACAGCAATGATCGATCAGCACTAGAGCAAGGCTGCTATTGTGATCAGTGCTGGAGCACGGCTGCTACCATGATCAAGCAAGCAGCAGAAGTGATCGAACACTGCTGGAGTAAGGCTACTACCGTGCTGCTACGTTGCCGTGCTGCTATGCTACCGCAGTACCGTGGTCGAGCAAGACTGCCACTGTGGTACCGTGGTCGAGCAAGACTGCCACTGTGGTACCGTGGTCGAGCAAGCTGCTACAATGCTACCGTGCTCGAGCAAAGCTACAGCCGTGATACCTTGGAACTGTGCTCGAGCCAAGCTGCTACCATGGTAGCGTGGTCGACAAACAGCCACGGTAGTGATAGAGTACTGCTCGTGCAAGGATGCTACCGTGACCGAGCAGGCCATGGCAGTGATCGCTCAGTGCTGCAGCAAGGCTGCCACCGTGGTACTGTGGTCGAGGAAGCTACTGCAATACTACTGTGCTCGAGCAAAGCTGCGGTCGTGCCACGTTGGTACCGTGGTCGAGCAAAAGCCATGGCAGTCATCAAGTACATTTTCAGCAAGGATGCTACTGTGATCGAGAAAGCCACGGTAGGATCGATCAGTGCTGGAGCAAGGTTGCTACCGTTAACGAGCAAGCCACGACAGTGATCGAGCACTGTTCGAGCACTGGTCGAGCAAGGCTGCTACCATACTGCTACAATACTGCGCTGCTATGCTACCGCGGTACAGTGGTCAAGCAATGCTGCCACCGTGGCACTGTGGTGGAGGAAGCTATTGCAACGCTACCATGCTCGAGCAAAGCTGTGGCTGTCCTATCTTGGTACCATTGTGGTAGAATAAAAGCCACGGCAGTGATCGAGTACAACTCGAGTAAGGATCATACTGCGATCGAGCAAGCCACGACAATGATTGATCAGTGCTGGAGCAAGGCTACTACCGTGATCGAGCATGCCATGGCAGTGATCGAGCAGTGCTGGAGCAAGGCTGCTACCGTGATGGAGCAAGCCACAGCAGTGATCGATCAGTCAGTGAGAACTGGTCAAGCAAGGTTGCTACCGTGCTGCTACGCTACCAGGCTGCTACACTATCGCTGAACCGTGGTCGAGCAAGGCTGCCAGTGTGGTACCGTGGTCGAACAAGCTACTGCAATTCTACCGTGCTTGAGCAGAGCTGCGACGGTGCTACCCTGGTACCGTGGTCGAGCAAGGCTGCTACCGTCGTACCGTGGTCAAGCGAGGCTGCTACCTTGGTAATGTGGTCGACCAAAAGCTAGGGCAGTGATCGAGCACTGCTCGAGGAAGAATGCCACCGTGATCGAGCAAGCCACAGCAGCGATCGATCAGTGCTGGAGCAAGGCTGCTACAGTGATGGAGTAGTGCTGGAGCAAGGCTGCTACCATGATCGAGCAAGCCACAGCAGTGATCGAACACTACTTGAGCAAGGCTGCTACCGTGCTGCACGTTACCGCACCGCTATGCTACCGCCATACCGTGGTCAAGCAAGGCTGCCACTGTGGCACCGTGGTCGAGGAAGCTGCTGCAATGCTACCGTGCTCTAGCAAAGCTACGGCCGTGATACCCTGGAACTGTGCTCGAGCAAGGCTGCTACCATGGTACCGTGGTCGACCAACAGCCACGGCAGTGATAGAATACTGCTCGAGGAAGGATGCTACCGTGATCGAGCAGGCCATGGCAGTGATCGATCAATGCTGCAGCAAGGGTGCCACCGTGGTACCATGGTCGAGGAAGCTCCTGCAATACTACTGTACTAGAGCAAAGCTGTGGCCATGCTACGTTGGTACCGTGGTCGAGCAAGGCTGCTACCGGGGTACCGTGGTCGAGCAAAAGCCATGGCAGTCATCAAGTACATTTTGACCAAGGATGCTACCGTGATCGAGCAAGCCATGGTAGAGATCGATCAGCGCTGGAGCAAGGCTGCTACTATGAACGAGCAAGCCTTGGCAGTGATCGAGCACTGCTTGGGCAAGGCTGCTACCATGATCTAGCAAGCCACAGCAGTGATCGATTAGTGCTTGAGCAAGGATGCTACCATGATCTAGCAAGCCACAATAGTGATCAATCAGTGTTGGAGCAAGGCTGCTGCCGTGATCGAGCAAGCCACAACAGTGATCGATCAGTGATCGAGCACTGCTTGAGCATGGCGGCTACCATGCTGCTATCCTACAGCGCTGCTATGCTACCGTGGTACCGTGGTCGAGCAATGCTGCCACCATGGCACCGTGGTGGAGGCAGCTGCTGCAACGCTACCGTGTTAGAGCAAGGTTGCGACAGTCCTGCCTTGGTACCACCGTGGTAGAGCAAAAGCCATGGCAATGATCAAGTACCGCTCGAGTAAGGATGCTACCGCGATCGAGTAAGCCACGACAATGATTGATCAGTGCTCGGGCAAGGCTGCTACCGTGATCGGGCAAGCCATGGTAGTGATCGAACAGTCCTGGAGCAAGGCTGCTACCGTGATCGAGCAAGCCACAGCAGTGATCAATCAGTGATCGAGAACTGGTCGACCAGGGCTGCTACCGTGCTGCTATGCTACCGGGCTGCTACACTACCGCGGAGCTGCGGTCGAGCAAGGCTGCCACGATCGTACCATGATCGGGGAAGCTACTGCAATTCTACCGTGCTCGAACAAAGCTGCGGCAGTCCTACCTTAGCTGCAACGTGGCAGAGCAAAAGCCACAGGAGTGACCGAGTACTGCTCGAGTAAGGATGCTACCACAATCGAGTAAGCCATGACAATGATCGATCAGTGCTGGAGCAAGGTTGCTACCGTGATCGAGCCAGCCATGGCAGTGATCGAGCAGTGCCGGAGCAAGGCTGGTACTGTGATCGAGCAAGCCTGACCAGTGATTGATGACTCATCGAGAACTAGTCGAGCAAGGCTGCTACGCTAACGAGCTGCTACACTACCACGGAGCCGCGGTCGAGCAAGGCTACCACCGTGGTACCGTGGTTGACAAAACTGCTACAATTGTACCGTGCTGGAGCAAAGATGTAGTCGCGCTACCTTGGTACCGTGGTCGAGCAAGGCTGCTACTGTGGTACCGTGGTCGAGCAAGCCACAGTAGCGATCGAACAGCGTTGGAGCAAGGCTTCTACCCTGATCGAGCAGTGCTGGAGCAAGGCTGCTACCTTGATCGGGCAAGGCAGCGCAGTGGTGATCAGTGCTGGAGCATGGCTGCTGCCATGATCGAACAAGCCACAACAGTGGTCGAACACAGCTCGAGCAAGGCTGCTACCATGATGCTACGTTACTGGGCTGCTAAGCTACCGCAGTATCGTGATCGAGAACGGCTGCGACTGTGGTACCATGGTCAAGGAAGCTGCTGCAATGCTAACATGCTCGAACAAAGCTACGGCCGTGATACCTTGGAACTGTGCTCGAGCAAGGCTGCTGCCGTAATACCGTGGTCGACCAACAGCCACGGCAGTGATTGAGTTCTACTCGAGCAAGGATGCTACCGTGATCGAGCAAGGCATGGCAGTGATCGATCAGTGCTGGACCAAGGCTACGACCGTGGTACCGTGGTCGAGAAAGCTACTATAGTACTACAGTGCTCGAGGAAAGCTGCGGCCGTGCTATGTTGGTACCTTGGTCGAGCAAGGCTGCTACCGTAGTACCGTGGTCGAGCAACAACCATGGTAGTCATCAGGTACATTTTGAGCAAGGATGCTACCGTGATCGAGCAAGCCACGGTAGTGATCGATCAGTGGTGGAGCAAGGCTGCTACCGTGAAAGAGAAAGCCACGGTAGGGATCATGCAGCGCTTGAGCAAGGCTGCTACCATGATTTAGCAAGCCACAGCAGTGATCAATTAGTGCTGGAGCAAGGCTACTACCATGTCGCTACGCTACCCTGCTGCTATGCTACCGTGGTATCGTGGTGAAGCAATGCTGCCACCGGGGCAACGTGGTGGAGGAAGCTGCGGCAGTCCTACCTTGGTACCGCCGTGGTAGGGCAAAAGCCATGGCAGTGATCGGGTACTGCTCGAGTAAGGATGCTACCGCGATCGAGCAAGCCATGACAATGATCGATCAGTGCTGGAGCAAGTCTGTTACCGTGATCGAGGAAGCCATGGCCGTGATCGAGCAGTGCTGGAGCAAGGCTGCTACCATGATCGAGCAAACCGTACCAGTGATCGAGCACTGCTTGAGGAAGACTGCTACCGTGCCGCTACAATACCGCGCTACTATGCTACCGCAGTACCGCGGTCGAGCAAGGCTGCCACTGTGGTACCTTGTTCGAGGAAGCTGCTGCAATGCTACCGTGCTCCAGAAAAGCTACGACCGTGATACAGTGGAAACGTGCTCGAGCAAGGCTGCTACCACGGTACCGTGGTCGAGCAGGGCTGCTACCGTGGTATCGTGGTCAAGCAAGGTTGCTCCGGTGGTACCGTGGTTGACCAAAAGCCACGGCAGTGATCGAGTACTACTCGAGCAACAATGCGACCGTTATGAAGCAAGCCACGGTAGGGATCGATCAGCGCTGGAGCAAGGCCGCTACCGTGAACGGGTAGTGCCAGAGCAAGGCTGCTGCCGTGATCGAGTAGCGCTGGGGCAAGGCTGCTACCTTGATCGAGCAAGCCAGCACAGTGGTCGATTAGTGCTGGAGCACGGCTGTTACCCTGATCGAGCAAACCACAACAGTGATCGAACACTGCTCGAGCAAAGCGGCTACAGTGCTGCTACGTTAACGGGTTGCTATGCTACCGCAGTACCGTGGTCGAGCAAGGCTGCGACTGTGGTACCATGGTCGAGGAAGGATCTACAATGCTACCGTGCTCGAACAAAGCTACGGCCGTGATACCATAGAACTGTGCTCGAGCAAGGCTGCTATCATGGTACAGTGGTCGACCAACAGCCACGGCAGTGATCGAGCACTACTCCAGCAAGGATGCTACCGTGATCGAGCAAGCCATGGCCGTGATAGAATAGTGCTCGAGCATGGCGACCACCGTGGTACCGTGGTCGAGGAAGCTACTGCAGCACTACTGTGCTAGAGCAAAGTTGCGGCTCTACTACGTTGGTACCGTGGTTGAGCAAGGCTGCTACCGTGGTACCGTGGTCGAGCAACAACCATGGTAGTCATCAGGTACATTTTCATCAAGGATGCTACCGTGATCGAGCAGGCCACGTTAGTGATCGATCAGTGCTGGAGCAAGGTTGCTATCATGAACGAGCAAGCCACGGTAGTGATTGAGCAGTGCTTGAGCAAGGCTGCTACCATGATCTAGCAAGCCACAACAGTGAGCGATAAGTGCTGGAGCAAAGCTGCTACAATGTCGCAATGCTACCCCACTGCTATGCTACCGCAGTATCATGGTGAAGCAATGCTGCCACCGTGGCACCGTCCTGGAGGAAGCTGCTGCAACGCTACCGTGCTCCAGCAAAGCTGCGGCAGTCCTACCTTGGTACCACCGTGGTAGAGCAAAAGCCATGGCAGTGCTCAGGTACTGCTCGAGTAAGGATGCTACCGCGATCGAACAAGCCATGACAATGATCGATCAGTGCTAGAGCAAGGCTGCTACCGTGATCGGGGAAGCCATGGCGGTGACCGAGCAGTGCTGGAGCAACGCTACTACTCTGATCGAGCAAGACACGACAATGATTGAGCAGCGCTGTAGCGAAGCTGCTACAGTGATCGAGCAAGCCATGGCAGTGATCGAGCAATGCTCGAGGAAGGCCGGTAATGTGCCGCTACATTACCGCGCCGCTATGCTACCACAGTACCGCGGTCGAGCAAGGCTGCCAGCGTGGTACCATGGTCGAGGAAGCTGCTGCAATGCTACCGTGCTCCAAAAATGCTGCGGCCATGATACCTTGGAACGGTGCTCGAGCAAGGCTGCTACCGAGGTACCGTGGTCGAGTAAGGTTGCTGTTGCGGTACCGTGGCCGACCAAAAGCCACGGTAGTGATCGAGTACTACTCGAGCAAGAATGCGACCGTGATCGAGCAAGCCACAACAGTGATCGATCAGTGTTGGAGCAAGGCTGCTACCGTGATGGAGTAGTGCTGGAGCAAGGCTGCTACCTTGATCGAGCAAGCCAGCGCAGTGGTCGATTAGTGCTAGAGCACGGCTGTTGCCATGATTGACCAAGCCACAACAGTGATCGAACACTACTCGAGCAAGGCTGCTACGATGCTGCTATGTTACTGGGCTGCTATGCTACCGCAGTACCGTGGTCGAGCAAGGCTGCGACTATGGTGCCGTGGTCGAGGAAGCTGCTGCAATGCTACCGTGCTCGAACAAAGCTACAGCCGTGATACCTTGGAACTGTTCTCGAGCAAGACTGCTACCGTGGTATCGTGGTGAAGCAATGCTGCCACGGGGGCAACGTGGTGGAGGAAGCTGCGGCAGTCCTACCTTGATCGAGCAAGCCCTGACAATGATCGATCAGTGCTGGAGCAAGTCTGTTACCGTGATCGAGGAAGCCATGGCCGTGATCGAGCAGTGCTGGAGCAAGGCTGCTACCGTGATCGAGCAAGCCGTACCAGTGATCGAGCACTGCTTGAGGAAGACTGCTATCGTGCCGCTACAATACCGCGCTACTATGCTACCGCAGTACCGTGGTCGAGCAAGGCTGCCACCGTGGTACCGTGTTCGAGGAAGCTGCTGCAATGCTACCGTGCTCCAGAAAAGCTGCGACCGTGATACAGTGGAAACGTGCTCGAGCAAGGCTGCTACCATGGTACCGTGGTCGAGCAGGGCTGCTCCGGTGGTACCGTGGTCGACCAAAAGCCACGGCAGTGATCGAGTACTACTCGAGCAACAATGCGACCGTTATGAAGCAAGCCACAGTAGGGATCGATCAGCGCTGGAGCAAGGCTGCTACCGTGAACGGGTAGTGTCGGAGCAAGGCTGCTACTGTGATCGAGTAGCGCTGGAGCAAGGCTGCTACATTTATCGAGCAAGCCAGCACAGTGGTCGATTAGTGCTGGAGCACGCTGTTGCCCTGATCGAGCAAACCACAACAGTGATCGAACACTGCTCGAGCAAAGCGGCTACAGTGCTGCTATGTTACCGGGTTGCTATGCTACCGTAGTACCGTGGTCGAGCAAGGCTGCGACTGTGGTACCATGGTCGAGGAAGGATCTACAATGCTACCGTGCTCGAACAAAGCTACGACCATGATACCATAGAACTGTGCTCGAGCAAGACTGCTATCATGGTATAGTGGTCGACCAACAGCCACGGCAGTGATCGAGCACTACTCCAGCAAGGATGCTACCGATATCGAGCAAGCCATGGCCGTGATCGATCAGTGCTCGAGCATGGCGACCACCGTGGTACCGTGGTCGAGGAAGCTACTGCAGCACTACTTTGCTCGAGCAAAGTTGCGGCCCTACTACGTTGGTACCGTGGTCGAGCAAGGCTGCTACCGTGGTACCGTGGTCGAGCAACAACCATGGTAGTCATCAGGTACATTTTGATCAAGGATGCTACCGTGATCGAGCAGGCCACATTAGTGATCGATCAGTGCTGGAGCAAGGTTGCTACCATGAATGAGCAAGCCATGGTAGTGATTCAGCAGTGCTTGAGCAAGGCTGCTACCATGATCTAGCAAGCCACAACAGTGATCGATAAGTGCTGGAGCAAGGCTGCTACAATGTCGCAATGCTACCCCACTGCTATGCTTCCGCAGTATCGTGGTGAAGCAATGCTGCCACCGTGGCACCATCCTGGAGGAAGCTGCTGCAACGCTACCGTGCTCCAGCAAAGCTGCGGCAGTCCTACCTTGGCACCACCGTGGTAGAGCAAAAGCCATGGCAGTGCTCAGGTACTGCTCGAGTAAGGATGCTACCGCGATCGAGCAAGCCATGATAATGATCGATCAGTGCTAGAGCAAGGCTGCTACCGTGATCGGGGAAGCCATGGCAGTGACCGAGCAGTGCTGGAGCAAGGCTACTACTCTGATCGAGCAAGCCACGACAATGATTGAGCAGCGCTGCAGCGAAGCTGCTACAGTGATCGAGCAAGCCATGGCAGTGATCGAGCAATGCTCGAGGAAGGCCAGTAACGTGCCGCTACATTACCGCGCGCTATCCTACCACAGTACCGCGGTTGAGCAAGGCTGCCACCGTGATACCATGGTCGAGGAAGCTGCTGCAATGCTACCGTGCTCCAGAAATGCTGCGGCCGTGATACCTTGGAACGGTGCTCGAGCATGGCTACTACCATGGTACCCTGGTCGAGCAAGCCTGCTACCGAGGTACCGTGGTCGAGCAAGGTTGCTATTGCGGTACCGTGGCCGACCAAAAGCCACGGCAGTGATCGAGTACTACTCGAGCAAGAATGCGACCGTGATTGAGCAAGCCACAGCAGTGATCGATCAGCGTTGGAGCAAGGCTGCTACCGTGATGGAGTAGTGCTGGAGCAAGGCTGCTACCTTGATCGAGCAAGCCAGCGCAGTGGTCGATTAGTGCTGGAGCACGGCTGTTGCCATGATTGACCAAGCCACAACAGTGACCGAACACTGCTCGAGCAAGGCTGCTACCGTGCTGCTACGTTACCGGGCTGCTATGCTACCGCAGTATCGTGGTCGAGCAAGGCTGCGACTATGGTGCCGTGGTCGAGGAAGCTGCTGCAATGCTACCGTGCTCGAACAAAGCTACAGCCGTGACACCTTGGAACTGTTCTCGAGCAAGACTGCTACCGTGGTACCGTGGTGGACCAACATCCACGGCAGTGATCGAGTACAGCTCGAGCAAGGGTGCTACCATGATCGAGCAAGCCATGGCCGTGATCGATCAGTGCAGGAGCAAGGCTGACACCGTGGTACAATGATCGAGGAAGCTACTGCAGTACTACTGTGCTCCAGCAAAGCTGCAGCCGTGCTCTGTTGGTACCGTGGTCGAGCAAGGCTGTTACCGTGGGACGGTGGTCGACCAAAAGCCACAGCGGTGATCGAGTACCACTTGAACAAGAATGCCACCTTGATCGAGCAAGCCAGAGCAACGATCGATCCGCGCTGGAGCAAGCCTGCTATAGTGATCGAGGAGTGCTGGAGCAAGACTACTACCTTGATCGGGCAAGCAAGCGCAATGGTCGATCCGTGCTGGAGCACGGTTGCTGCCATGATCGAGCAAGCGACAACAGTGATCGAGCACTGCTTAAGCACGGCTGCTATCGTGCTGCTACGTTACTGGCCTGCTATGCTACTGCAGTACCGTGGTCGAGCAAGGCTGCGATTATGGTGCCATGGTCAAGGAAGCTGCTGCAATGCTCCCGTGCTTGAACAAAGCTACGGCCGTGATGCCTTGGAACTGTGCTCGAGCAAGACTGCTACCGCGGTACCGTGGTCCACCAACAACCACGGCAGTGATCGAGTACTGCTCGAGCAAGGATGCTACCGTGATCGAGCAAGCCATGGCCGTGATCGATCAGTGCAGGAGCAAGGCTGCCATCGTGGTACCGTGGTCGAGGAAGCTACTGCAGTACTACTATGCTCGAGCAAAGCTGCGGCCGTGCTACGTTCATACCGTGGTACCGCGGTCTAGCAAGCCATAGTAGTGATCGAGCACTGCTCGAGGAAGGCTGGTATCGTGCCGCGACATTACCGCGCTGCTATGCCACTGCAGTACTATGGTCGAGCAAGGGCGTCACCGTGGTACCGTGGTCGAGGAAGCGGCTGCAATGCTACCGTGCTCCAGAAAAGCTGCGGCCGTGATACCTGGGAACTATGCTCGAGCAAGGCTGCTGCTCTGGTACCATGGTCGAGCAAGGCTGCTACCGTGGTACCGCGGTCGAGCTTGGTTGCTACTGTGGTACCGTGGTCGACCAAAAGCCACTGCAGTGATCGAGTACTCCTCGAGCAAGAATGCGACCATGATCGAGCAAGCCACAGCAGTGATCGATCAGCGCTGGAGCAAGGCTGTTGCCGTGATCGAGCAGTGTTGGAGCAAGGCTGCTACCTTGATCGAGCAAGCCAGTGTAGTGATCGATCAGTGCTGGAGCAAGGCTGTTGCCGTGATCGAGCAGTGCTGGAGCAAGGCTGCTACCTTGATCGAGTAAGCCAGCGCAGTGGTTGATCAGTGCTGGAGCACGGCTATTGCCATGATCGAGTAAGCCACAACAGTGATCGAACACTACTCGAGCAAGGCTGCTACCGTGCTGCTGCGTTACCGAGCTGCTATGCTACCGTAGTTACCA
>CM075290.1:1276547-1335883 GCA_037672795.1 Lagerstroemia speciosa | reverse complement strand
AACACATATGCACATTCGCCAACTTAGGAGGTAATGCCAGCCGATAAGCAACAGCCCCGACTTTCTCGAGTATTTCAAACGGACCGATATACCGTGGACTCAGCTTTCCTTTCTTGCCAAACCTCATGACACCCTTTGATGGAGATATCTTCAAGAATACATGATCTCCTTCCTTAAATTCAAGTGGTCTTCTCCGATTGTCAGCATAACTCTTCTGTCTGCTTTGTGCTGTTCGTAGTCTTTCCCGAATGAGCTTGATTTTGTCATTTGTGATCTGAATCAACTCCGGGCCCGTTAGCTTCCGCTCACCAGCCTCTTCCCAACAAATTGGTGACCGACACTTCCTTCCATATAATGCCTTCATATGGTGCCATCCCAATACTACTCTGATAGCTGTTATTATATGCAAACTCCACCAGAAATATATGATTATCCCAGCTACCACCGAGGTCCATAACACAAGCACGGAGCATATCTTCGAGGGTCTGGATAGTCTTCTCTGATTGACCATCTGTTTGAGGATGAAAGGCAGAGCTGAATTGCAATTTAGTTCCTAATGCTTGTTGCAAAGCTTTCCAGAAATGTGATGTAAAGCGAGAATCCCGATCGGATGTGATTGTGATGGGCACTCCATGCAGTCGAACAATCTCTTCAATATAGATCTTTGCAAGCTTGTCTAAAGTATAATCCACTCTGACAGGAAGGAAATGAGCAGATTTCGTCAGTCGATCAACAACAACCCATATTGCATTATGGCCCTTTTGTCCTCGGTAATCCTTGAACAAAGTCCATCGTCACATCCTCCCATTTCCATTGAGGGATTGGCAGTGGCTGCAAAGTACCTCCAGGTCTCTGGTGCTCTGCTTTAACCTGTTGACAAACCAAGCATTTTGATACAAACTCAGCAGTATCCTTCTTCATACCACTCCACCAATAATGTTCCCGAAGATTACGATACATTTTTGTGCTGCCAGGATGAACACTATAAGGAGTTCGATGTGCTTCTTCCAAAATACATCTTCGGATGTCTATATCATTCGGGACGCAGAGCCTTCCCCTGAACCGCAATATACCATCCTCAAGAACATGAAAAGCAAGATTCTTTTCCCTATTCTTAGTATCTTGAAGTGCTAATAACTGAGTGTCATTCTGTTGTGCTTGCTTAATTCTATGGAGCAATAATGGTTCAATCTTCATTGTAGCTAGAATCACATTACTACTCTTCACAAGAAATTTGAATTCTGAATCCCTTACTTCTTCAAAGAGCATCCATTCTTTAATCATCAAAGAAGCTAGAGAAGCTGACTTCCTACTCAATGCATCGGCAACAATATTGGCCTTACCTGGATGGTATAAAATGGTGCAGTCGTAGTCCTTCAAGAGATCCAACCATCGCCGTTGTCTCATATTCAGCTCCTTTTGTGAAAATAAATACTTCAAGCTCTTGTGATCAGTATATACATCAAACTTCTCCCCATAAAGATAGTGCCTCCATATTTTCAATGCAAAGATGATGGCAGCAAGTTCAAGATCATGAGTCGGATATCGCTGTTCATATTCCTTCAATTGTCTAGATGCATAAGCAACCACTCCTTCATTCTGCATTAGAACACAACCCAAGCCCTTATGTGAAGCATCAGTATAGATCACATATCCTCCAGAACCAGATGGAATGATCAAAATGGGTGCAGTCGTTAATCGCCTCTTCAACTCTTGAAAACTCATCTCACATTCATCTGGCCAACTAAACTTAGCACCTTTCCGTAGAAGTCTTGTAAGCGGAGTAGCAATGCGAGAAAATCCCTCCACAAACCTTCTATAGTAACCTGCAAGTCCCAAGAAGCTTCGAACCTCAGTCACATTGGTCGGCCTTTCCCAATTGATTATAGCCTCTATTTTGGATGGATCAACGCATATGCCTTCCTTGGTAATGACATGTCCCAAGAATACAACCCTGTCAAGCCAGAACTCACACTTGCTGAACTTGGCATACAATTGGTGCTCTCTAAGTTTCTGCAAAATAATTCTCAAGTGTTCTTCGTGTTCTGCACGACTCTTAGAATAGATCAAGATATCATCAATGAAGACAATCACAAATTTGTCTAAGAAAGGCTTGAAGGTTCTATTCATGAGATCCATAAAGGCTGCTGGTGCATTAGTCAAACCAAACGGCATAACAAGAAACTCATAATGGCCATATCGTGTCCTGAATGCCGTCTTAGGAACATCATCTCTACTGACTTTGAGCTGGTGATACCCTGATCTAAGATCAATTTTGGAGAAAACCTCAGCCCCTTGTA
Source organism: Lagerstroemia speciosa (assembly GCA_037672795.1). Lineage (NCBI taxonomy): Eukaryota > Viridiplantae > Streptophyta > Magnoliopsida > Myrtales > Lythraceae > Lagerstroemia > Lagerstroemia speciosa. The sequence goes on along the minus strand of CM075290.1, from coordinate 1,333,583 downwards.
ATTGGTCGAACAGATCATCAATTCTAGGCAATGGATACTTGTTCTTCACTGTTACTCTATTCAATTGCCTGTAATCTATGCATAGTCTCAAGGATCCATCCTTCTTCTTTACAAACAATACTGGAGCACCCCATGGAGATACACTAGGCCGAATGAAACCCTTCTCCAAAAGTTCTTGCAATTGCTCTTTTAATTCCTTCAGTTCTACAGGAGCCATTCGATAAGGAGTCTTCGAAATAGGAGTTGTTCCAGGAAGTAACTCAATAGAGAACTCAATTTCCCTATCAGGGGGTAGGCCTGGTAATTCTTCTGGGAATACATCTGGAAATTCTCTAGTGATAGGAACATCATCTATGCTTACCCTTTCCTTTTTATCCTCTACTACATAGGCAAGGAAACCCTCACACCCCTTGCTAAGTAATTTGTTAGCTTTAATATATGAAATCAAAGAGCAAGCACCAGACTCCCTATTTCCCACAAAATAAAATATAGGCTGATTGGGAATAGTAAATGTAACTACTTTCTTGTTGCAATCTAGGCAAGCATGATAAGTAGAAAGCCAATCCATGCCTAGAATCACATCAAAGTCACTCATTGGTAAAACAATCAAATCCGCATCCAAGTTCCTATCACCCAATTGGATAATGCATGATTTGTAAACCATATCAGAAATCAAGGGATCTCCAGCAGGAGTGGACACTGCTAACTGGTATCCCAACGGTTCCGGGTTGGTCTTCAAATGGCGTGCAAAATGGGGAGAGATGAAGGAATGTGTAGAACCTGAATCCACCAAGATATAAGCCATATTACCACATATCGGGAGGTTACCTGTAATGACAGAGTTTGAGGCTTCAGCATCACTCTCCGTAAGAGCATAAACCCTTCCCTGTACATTCGGCTTTGGTGCCCTCGCTCCCGAGTTAGTTGGATTCTGCTGTTGCATCTGGGGACAATCTTTGATCTTGTGATCAGTTCTTCCACATTTGAAACATGCTCCCGATCCTGCACGACAGGGTGGCCGGTGGGCTTTTCCACATTTATCACATTGGTTGTAATTCTGTTGAGGTTGCCCTTTTTGTATCAGAGCCTTCTCCTTAGACCTCTTAAAATCATAAGTTCTAGGCTTCAACTGTTGAGAATAAGAAGAAGAACCTCTCTCTTTGTTTTTCTGCCCTTGCTCTGAATGATATTCGACTATATCTTTCTCCACCAATTGAGCCCTTTCGTAGACATCATCATATACTCGTAACTTCAGCGCAGCAAGTCTACTCCTAATGGCAGGCCTCAAGCCCCTCTCAAACTTCTTAGCTCTCTCACATTCATCAGCAATGAGTTGAGGTGCAAACCTGGATAATTCTGCAAAACGAGCTTCATATTGATCCACAGTCATATTGCCTTGCTCTAGCTTCAGGAAATCGATAACCTTTTGATCCCGCGCACAATCAGAAAAGTATTTCCCTAGGAAGACCTCAACGAATCTCCTCCAGGTAATAGTCTGACCACCAGCCACAAGTCTCGGCTTCGTTGCCCTCCACCAATGGTCGGCATTGCCTTCAAGCATAAACTCAGCAAAAATGATCATATCCTCTTCACAACAGGTCAAGGCTGTAAATATCTTCTCTAGCTTGTTAATCCAACCCTCAGCTTCTGCCGGATCACCGGTCCCTTGAAATTTAGGAGGATTAAGTTTCATAAACTGTTCCACAGCACATCTCTTGATAGCCTCAGCTTGTTCACCTCGAGCAGTATTATCCCGGTCATGTTGAGTCATTTGAGCCCTCATAATGTCCGTCATTTGATCCAAAGCATGAAAAATACCCTCCAATCGAGGATCTAGACTCCTGCTGTTTCCCCTCATTCTGATATACCTTAAATGCAAGCAAAATACACATACATTGAATAAATCATTCAAACATCAACCCTAGACTCTTGACACAACTAGACAAGTTTACAATCATTTTTATAGCCTATTGCTCTGATACCATAAATGTCACGACCCGAATCAAGCCGTGACTTGATTCGTGGCCATGACCAATCATGATCGATCAAATAAGGTTGTGTAAGAGTGTGACTCGTTTAAAACATTGTAGTGCACCGAATTAACCCTATTCCTTTCATGCCCGATTAAAACAACTCGTACTTGATCATTCAAAGCAAACTATACCATAAGAAACTCAATTGTTATTACAACTCTTTTACTTGCATTTACATGTGTACAAGACTTGAAATTAAGTCCATATTCATGCCCTACATCCTATGTAGACCCTTGAAGAGACTTATCCAAAAGGATCACCATGGCTGACCACTATATGTACCTTCTATCCAAACGAACGACTTCAAAAACACTTCTAGGTATATCCACCGCTCCTAGTCCCAAACTTCAACTCTTATGATCTGAGATGTTAAAATCAAAGGGTGAGCTTACATTGCTCAGTAAGTTGACAATCCATAGTTCAAACATTAAAATCCATCAACTGCAATGAAAGCTATTCAGTACAATCATTTCAATTCACAATAGAAGCAACATTCAACCACCAGGAAGTATTCATACTTACTTGTAGACACCATATGGGTTTGCACAGGCAACAATATAACTTGATTATGCAAGATCATATAATTTAGTGGAACCATGAGTGGGTGCAATATTCAACAACTATCTAATGACCTATTAGCTTTGTGGATGCATGCACGTAACCGACTGGCCAGTGGACCCTTCCGGGTAATCGTAAACATTACCAACCGATCAGTGGTCCATTCATCCCTTCCAGGATCATATCATCATGTTCCTCACGGGAACCTTCCGTATCATCTTTCTTATAACATATACCAGCTGATCAGTAGCCATTCGTCCCTTCCGGGACATCCCTCTTGAGGGATATTCGTATCATTTGTCCCTTGCGGGATATGCATATGCTTGCATGCTATGTATGCTTCAATCACTTAGGCACTTATATAGCCCAATCATGTAGCATATTCATGTTGCACATTCATGTCAATTAAATATATCCCACTCTTGTGGGAATCAAAGAAATGTCAGCAATATGCCTCATTCACATAACCATCCAAAATGGATCATCATCTTCAGCAAGCTTAATGGAGCTTAATCACAGTTCATAAGAATAATTAAACCTGTCTCATCATGCTATCCAGCTTATGACCACCTAAGCCATCTCATAAACCTCTACAACATAGTAATCAAATGTTACTAATCAAGCTTGGTACTTTCTAGTTACACCAATTAAACCTTAACACAGCAATAAAGCATACAATATCATGCTAATCATGCTTAATTAAGCTTAATTATACTCATTAACCTCTAATCACAACAACTTAAACATGGCAGATTAGCAAACATCATTGATCAATTAACTCAACCACATACATCGAAATATTCATCACACCATTCTAATGATGCTGAAACAATTTCAAATACATCTCTAGAATACCATTGATCCTTCAATCAATAGCAATACTGCTATACAAATTCAACGAAGTAAATCTCGTAACTGACTCGTATACACTAATCCCTCCTACTTAAGCTAAGGATGATCTTAGCTAACATCAAAGCTAATGAATATTGATGTTTTAAACTATGGAAAACCAACTTACCTGCAAGGCTTTCAGATCTCTTCTTCCACCTGCAACCTCTCCCTCTCTCTCTCTCTCTCTCTCTATATTGTTTGCTTCCATGGCTGCAAATGGTGATTAAAGTGAGCTATATTTGTCTGAGGAAGGAGGGCTAGCTGAGTTGTAGGACAGGTGTCACCAGACCCCTACCCCATCTTTAGGACAGGTGTCACCAGACCCCTACCCCATCTTTTTGACTTTTTGCTAATTCTTTCCCCAAATACTTTCTGTCACTTCCCTAAATATCTATCATTATCCAATTCACAAATTCGTCCAAAGCAGAGCTGGGCTGGAAATGGGCTTCACTTTGGGCCTAAATCCAAGTAATTATATCAGACTTCATAGCCCAATCCAAATGCATCATAGGCCTTTAGATGTTTTATGTAATCTTGGCCAATTTGTATGCCTAATTCAATAATCTAATTCCATTTGATCTTCAGTTATAGCTAAGCTCAAAACAAGATATGTTGTAAGATCAAGATGTGTCTAAGCCCAATCTAAGAGATGAATATGCAAAAGAGCATTTAGATCCAATTCAGGTTATAAGATAAGCAGATGTAGCTTTTGGATCTAATCTAGGCACATTGGCAAGTCAAGTTATAAAATATACCCCTTTAGATCCATCTAGGCATATTGGTATTGGGTTATCACATTCTACCCCCCTTAAGAAAATTTCGTCCTCGAAATTTGACATACCTCACTCAGCAAATAGATAGGGGTACCGATTCCTCATATCCTCCTCACGTTCCCAGGTGGCTTCGTCAATATCATGGTGTTGCCACTGAACTTTCACCAATGGAATTACCTTCGACCTAAGCTCTTGTTCCCTTCGATCCAGAATTTGAATAGGCTTCTCTTCATATGAAATATCCTCTTTGAGCTGTATTGGTTCGAAATCAATCACATGAGATGGATCTGGTTCATACTTCCTTAACATTGATGCGTGGAACACATTATGCACATTCGCCAACTTAGGAGGTAATGCCAGCCGATAAGCAACAGCCCCGACTTTCTCGAGTATTTCAAACGGACCGATATACCGTGGACTCAGCTTTCCTTTCTTGCCAAACCTCATGACACCCTTTGATGGAGATATCTTCAAGAATACATGATCTCCTTCCTTAAATTCAAGTGGTCTTCTCCGATTGTCAGCATAACTCTTCTGTCTGCTTTGTGCTGTTCGTAGTCTTTCCCGAATGAGCTTGATTTTGTCATTTGTGATCTGAATCAACTCCGGGCCCGTTAGCTTCCGCTCACCAGCCTCTTCCCAACAAATTGGTGACCGACACTTCCTTCCATATAATGCCTCATATGGTGCCATCCCAATACTACTCTGATAGCTGTTATTATATGCAAACTCCACCAGAAATATATGATTATCCCAGCTACCACCGAGGTCCATAACACAAGCACGGAGCATATCTTCGAGGGTCTGGATAGTCTTCTCTGATTGACCATCTGTTTGAGGATGAAAGGCAGAGCTGAATTGCAATTTAGTTCCTAATGCTTGTTGCAAAGCTTTCCAGAAATGTGATGTAAAGCGAGAATCCCGATCGGATGTGATTGTGATGGGCACTCCATGCAGTCGAACAATCTCTTCAATATAGATCTTTGCAAGCTTGTCTAAAGTATAATCCACTCTGACAGGAAGGAAATGAGCAGATTTCGTCAGTCGATCAACAACAACCCATATTGCATTATGGCCCTTTACGGTCCTCGGTAATCCTTGAACAAAGTCCATCGTCACATCCTCCCATTTCCATTGAGGGATTGGCAGTGGCTGCAAAGTACCTCCAGGTCTCTGGTGCTCTGCTTTAACCTGTTGACAAACCAAGCATTTTGATACAAACTCAGCAGTATCCTTCTTCATACCACTCCACCAATAATGTTCCCGAAGATTACGATACATTTTTGTGCTGCCAGGATGAACACTATAAGGAGTTCGATGTGCTTCTTCCAAAATACATCTTCGGATGTCTATATCATTCGGGACGCAGAGCCTTCCCCTGAACCGCAATATACCATCCTCAAGAACATGAAAAGCAAGATTCTTTTCCCTATTCTTAGTATCTTGAAGTGCTAATAACTGAGTGTCATTCTGTTGTGCTTGCTTAATTCTATGGAGCAATAATGGTTCAATCTTCATTGTAGCTAGAATCACATTACTACTCTTCACAAGAAATTTGAATTCTGAATCCCTTACTTCTTCAAAGAGCATCCATTCTTTAATCATCAAAGAAGCTAGAGAAGCTGACTTCCTACTCAATGCATCGGCAACAATATTGGCCTTACCTGGATGGTATAAAATGGTGCAGTCGTAGTCCTTCAAGAGATCCAACCATCGCCGTTGTCTCATATTCAGCTCCTTTTGTGAAAATAAATACTTCAAGCTCTTGTGATCAGTATATACATCAAACTTCTCCCCATAAAGATAGTGCCTCCATATTTTCAATGCAAAGATGATGGCAGCAAGTTCAAGATCATGAGTCGGATATCGCTGTTCATATTCCTTCAATTGTCTAGATGCATAAGCAACCACTCCTTCATTCTGCATTAGAACACAACCCAAGCCCTTATGTGAAGCATCAGTATAGATCACATATCCTCCAGAACCAGATGGAATGATCAAAATGGGTGCAGTCGTTAATCGCCTCTTCAACTCTTGAAAACTCATCTCACATTCATCTGGCCAACTAAACTTAGCACCTTTCCGTAGAAGTCTTGTAAGCGGAGTAGCAATGCGAGAAAATCCCTCCACAAACCTTCTATAGTAACCTGCAAGTCCCAAGAAGCTTCGAACCTCAGTCACATTGGTCGGCCTTTCCCAATTGATTATAGCCTCTATTTTGGATGGATCAACGCATATGCCTTCCTTGGTAATGACATGTCCCAAGAATACAACCCTGTCAAGCCAGAACTCACACTTGCTGAACTTGGCATACAATTGGTGCTCTCTAAGTTTCTGCAAAATAATTCTCAAGTGTTCTTCGTGTTCTGCACGACTCTTAGAATAGATCAAGATATCATCAATGAAGACAATCACAAATTTGTCTAAGAAAGGCTTGAAGGTTCTATTCATGAGATCCATAAAGGCTGCTGGTGCATTAGTCAAACCAAACGGCATAACAAGAAACTCATAATGGCCATATCGTGTCCTGAATGCCGTCTTAGGAACATCATCTCTACTGACTTTGAGCTGGTGATACCCTGATCTAAGATCAATTTTGGAGAAAACCTCAGCCCCTTGTAATTGGTCGAACAGATCATCAATTCTAGGCAATGGATACTTGTTCTTCACTGTTACTCTATTCAATTGCCTGTAATCTATGCATAGTCTCAAGGATCCATCCTTCTTCTTTACAAACAATACTGGAGCACCCCATGGAGATACACTAGGCCGAATGAAACCCTTCTCCAAAAGTTCTTGCAATTGCTCTTTTAATTCCTTCAGTTCTACAGGAGCCATTCGATAAGGAGTCTTCGAAATAGGAGTTGTTCCAGGAAGTAACTCAATAGAGAACTCAATTTCCCTATCAGGGGGTAGGCCTGGTAATTCTTCTGGGAATACATCTGGAAATTCTCTAGTGATAGGAACATCATCTATGCTTACCCTTTCCTTTTTATCCTCTACTACATAGGCAAGGAAACCCTCACACCCCTTGCTAAGTAATTTGTTAGCTTTAATATATGAAATCAAAGAGCAAGCACCAGACTCCCTATTTCCCACAAAATAAAATATAGGCTGATTGGGAATAGTAAATGTAACTACTTTCTTGTTGCAATCTAGGCAAGCATGATAAGTAGAAAGCCAATCCATGCCTAGAATCACATCAAAGTCACTCATTGGTAAAACAATCAAATCCGCATCCAAGTTCCTATCACCCAATTGGATAATGCATGATTTGTAAACCATATCAGAAATCAAGGGATCTCCAGCAGGAGTGGACACTGCTAACTGGTATCCCAACGGTTCCGGGTTGGTCTTCAAATGGCGTGCAAAATGGGGAGAGATGAAGGAATGTGTAGAACCTGAATCCACCAAGATATAAGCCATATTACCACATATCGGGAGGTTACCTGTAATGACAGAGTTTGAGGCTTCAGCATCACTCTCCGTAAGAGCATAAACCCTTCCCTGTACATTCGGCTTTGGTGCCCTCGCTCCCGAGTTAGTTGGATTCTGCTGTTGCATCTGGGGACAATCTTTGATCTTGTGATCAGTTCTTCCACATTTGAAACATGCTCCCGATCCTGCACGACAGGGTGGCCGGTGGGCTTTTCCACATTTATCACATTGGTTGTAATTCTGTTGAGGTTGCCCTTTTTGTATCAGAGCCTTCTCCTTAGACCTCTTAAAATCATAAGTTCTAGGCTTCAACTGTTGAGAATAAGAAGAAGAACCTCTCTCTTTGTTTTTCTGCCCTTGCTCTGAATGATATTCGACTATATCTTTCTCCACCAATTGAGCCCTTTCGTAGACATCATCATATACTCGTAACTTCAGCGCAGCAAGTCTACTCCTAATGGCAGGCCTCAAGCCCCTCTCAAACTTCTTAGCTCTCTCACATTCATCAGCAATGAGTTGAGGTGCAAACCTGGATAATTCTGCAAAACGAGCTTCATATTGATCCACAGTCATATTGCCTTGCTCTAGCTTCAGGAAATCGATAACCTTTTGATCCCGCGCACAATCAGAAAAGTATTTCCCTAGGAAGACCTCAACGAATCTCCTCCAGGTAATAGTCTGACCACCAGCCACAAGTCTCGGCTTCGTTGCCCTCCACCAATGGTCGGCATTGCCTTCAAGCATAAACTCAGCAAAAATGATCATATCCTCTTCACAACAGGTCAAGGCTGTAAATATCTTCTCTAGCTTGTTAATCCAACCCTCAGCTTCTGCCGGATCACCGGTCCCTTGAAATTTAGGAGGATTAAGTTTCATAAACTGTTCCACAGCACATCTCTTGATAGCCTCAGCTTGTTCACCTCGAGCAGTATTATCCCGGTCATGTTGAGTCATTTGAGCCCTCATAATGTCCGTCATTTGATCCAAAGCATGAAAAATACCCTCCAATCGAGGATCTAGACTCCTGCTGTTTCCCCTCATTCTGATATACCTTAAATGCAAGCAAAATACACATACATTGAATAAATCATTCAAACATCAACCCTAGACTCTTGACACAACTAGACAAGTTTACAATCATTTTTATAGCCTATTGCTCTGATACCATAAATGTCACGACCCGAATCAAGCCGTGACTTGATTCGTGGCCATGACCAATCATGATCGATCAAATAAGGTTGTGTAAGAGTGTGACTCGTTTAAAACATTGTAGTGCACCGAATTAACCCTATTCCTTTCATGCCCGATTAAAACAACTCGTACTTGATCATTCAAAGCAAACTATACCATAAGAAACTCAATTGTTATTACAACTCTTTTACTTGCATTTACATGTGTACAAGACTTGAAATTAAGTCCATATTCATGCCCTACATCCTATGTAGACCCTTGAAGAGACTTATCCAAAAGGATCACCATGGCTGACCACTATATGTACCTTCTATCCAAACGAACGACTTCAAAAACACTTCTAGGTATATCCACCGCTCCTAGTCCCAAACTTCAACTCTTATGATCTGAGATGTTAAAATCAAAGGGTGAGCTTACATTGCTCAGTAAGTTGACAATCCATAGTTCAAACATTAAAATCCATCAACTGCAATGAAAGCTATTCAGTACAATCATTTCAATTCACAATAGAAGCAACATTCAACCACCAGGAAGTATTCATACTTACTTGTAGACACCATATGGGTTTGCACAGGCAACAATATAACTTGATTATGCAAGATCATATAATTTAGTGGAACCATGAGTGGGTGCAATATTCAACAACTATCTAATGACCTATTAGCTTTGTGGATGCATGCACGTAACCGACTGGCCAGTGGACCCTTCCGGGTAATCGTAAACATTACCAACCGATCAGTGGTCCATTCATCCCTTCCAGGATCATATCATCATGTTCCTCACGGGAACCTTCCGTATCATCTTTCTTATAACATATACCAGCTGATCAGTAGCCATTCGTCCCTTCCGGGACATCCCTCTTGAGGGATATTCGTATCATTTGTCCCTTGCGGGATATGCATATGCTTGCATGCTATGTATGCTTCAATCACTTAGGCACTTATATAGCCCAATCATGTAGCATATTCATGTTGCACATTCATGTCAATTAAATATATCCCACTCTTGTGGGAATCAAAGAAATGTCAGCAATATGCCTCATTCACATAACCATCCAAAATGGATCATCATCTTCAGCAAGCTTAATGGAGCTTAATCACAGTTCATAAGAATAATTAAACCTGTCTCATCATGCTATCCAGCTTATGACCACCTAAGCCATCTCATAAACCTCTACAACATAGTAATCAAATGTTACTAATCAAGCTTGGTACTTTCTAGTTACACCAATTAAACCTTAACACAGCAATAAAGCATACAATATCATGCTAATCATGCTTAATTAAGCTTAATTATACTCATTAACCTCTAATCACAACAACTTAAACATGGCAGATTAGCAAACATCATTGATCAATTAACTCAACCACATACATCGAAATATTCATCACACCATTCTAATGATGCTGAAACAATTTCAAATACATCTCTAGAATACCATTGATCCTTCAATCAATAGCAATACTGCTATACAAATTCAACGAAGTAAATCTCGTAACTGACTCGTATACACTAATCCCTCCTACTTAAGCTAAGGATGATCTTAGCTAACATCAAAGCTAATGAATATTGATGTTTTAAACTATGGAAAACCAACTTACCTGCAAGGCTTTCAGATCTCTTCTTCCACCTGCAACCTCTCCCTCTCTCTCTCTCTCTCTCTCTCTATATTGTTTGCTTCCATGGCTGCAAATGGTGATTAAAGTGAGCTATATTTGTCTGAGGAAGGAGGGCTAGCTGAGTTGTAGGACAGGTGTCACCAGACCCCTACCCCATCTTTAGGACAGGTGTCACCAGACCCCTACCCCATCTTTTTGACTTTTTGCTAATTCTTTCCCCAAATACTTTCTGTCACTTCCCTAAATATCTATCATTATCCAATTCACAAATTCGTCCAAAGCAGAGCTGGGCTGGAAATGGGCTTCACTTTGGGCCTAAATCCAAGTAATTATATCAGACTTCATAGCCCAATCCAAATGCATCATAGGCCTTTAGATGTTTTATGTAATCTTGGCCAATTTGTATGCCTAATTCAATAATCTAATTCCATTTGATCTTCAGTTATAGCTAAGCTCAAAACAAGATATGTTGTAAGATCAAGATGTGCCTAAGCCCAATCTAAGAGATAAATATGCAAAAGAACATTTAGATCCAATTCAGGTTATAAGATAAGCAGATGTAGCTTTTGGATCTAATCTAGGCACATTGGCAAGTCAAGTTATAAAATATACCCCTTTAGATCCATCTAGGCATATTGGTATTGGGTTATCACACAATCCTCAAACCCTGGTCCTCACAATTCTGGTGTTCTATCCATCGTCGTTCCCGGTTTCATAGCTTTTGTCGGTGTGGTTCGTCCTACTGTCAATGCACAAAGTTTCAGACGCAACTTACAATTTCGATGACTGGATGTCGACCATGATCTTCGTGATAGCAATGAAGCGATTTCTGGCAAAAGTTACGACATTTTATCTACAGATCAGAGCAAGGGCAAGCCCGTCTGATGCACGTCCTGGTGCTAATCATCGGCTTAAGGCTGGAGCTAGAAGAGACCATTTGTCACTTCCGGTAGGTGCCATTATAGGACTTTGGGCAAGCGATTCAAGGAAGCACTAAATGGATTAATAAAAGAGCATTGGGCTGATTATGGGAATGGAGAGACCGAGATAAGCCCACGTGCAGAGCGAGGTCTAATCCATGTCATCGGACTAAACATCCATGACTCAGCATTTCTGAGGGCATTTGCCCATGATCAGATTTGAAAGCTTTTACACAACTTTTGAAGTTATTGAGTTTATCTCATGGCGTTCAACAATTCGAAACTTGTCATGCTGGTAGTGCGGAGTTTCTTCACTTCGATGTCTTGGTTCGTTCCTGATCTTGGGTATGTGTCAATCCTCAAACCCTGGTCTTCTCCATTCTGGTGTTCTATTCATCGTTGTTCCCGGTTTCATAGCTTTTGTCAGTGTGGTTTGTCCTACTGTCAACGCACAAAGTTTCAGATGCAACTTACAATTCGGATGACTTGATGTCGACCATGATCTTCGTGATAGCAATGGAAGTGATTTCTGGAAAAAGTTACAACGTTTTTTATGCGAACCTCGCCAACACCTTGATGAGACCCAATACCAAGTATGATAAGAACCTCACCAACTCGTGACGAAACCCGTATTCAACTAAGGTTTCCTGGAAACGTGTCCTTATCAAGCTCGAAAGGTGGAACCTTGACCCATTACCGATATAGAGGTAAGAACCTTGGTATAGTGAAGAGGCCACAATCAACTATGGAAGGGTTGATTGATAAGTCGGGGATGAACGCCACGGAATACTCCGGTAAGTTCGAATAGTTCTTCAAAGAACCAAAGAGAATAAAATCTCACACTTCATTAATGAATAAAACTCATCCTATTCGTCCAAAAGGAAGCACCAGCCTTTAAATAGGCCAAAGTGCAATATTACATCAAAAATAACCTTCCTAAATGGTTCTCATGGGATAGGAAACTAATTAGAAAGCAAATCTAAGTGTTTCCTCAGGGAAATTAGAAAATATTACCAATATTTTCAGAACTAAGCAAAGGGGAAGGAAATATATTCTACTTGCTAAAAGAGGAAAGTGATATATTCTCGTAGATAACTTCAATATATCATCATTAACTTGTGTTTCTCTTGCCTCTTTAGTTCTCTCAACTTCCTTTCTTGAAAATATTCTTGCTCTTTCATCTGGCTAAGTTATATTTCTTCAAAATACTTGCCCTCTTGACATTCAACCGAAATATATTTCTTGAAGAACTTGCACCCTTGATAAATAGCTGAAATATATGGCCTTCTTCATTTGTCCCTTTTTGAAATATCATGGACAATGTTGAGTCATTCAGTTTGCTTGTCACTTGTATACATATCCATGTCCTTCATTTCGTCTTACTTGAGCTTCTCATCATTGGACCTTGAAAGACTTTGATTTCATTCTTGAAGCTCGTATCTGGGATCACATCAGTTTTGTCTACAGATCAGTGCAAGGGCAAGTCCGTTTGATGCACGTCCAGGTGCTAATCATCAGCTTAAGGCCGGAGCTAGAAGAGACCGTTTGTCACTTCCGGAAGGTCCCATTATAGGACTTTGGGCAAGCGATTCAAGGAAGCACTAAATGGATTAATAAAAGAGCATTGGGCTGATTATGGGAATGGAGAGACCGACATAAGCCCATGTGCAGAGCGATGCCTAATCCATGTGATCGGACTAAAACATCCATGACTCAGCATTTGTGAGGACATTTGCCCATTATCAGATTTGAAAGCTTTTACACAACTTTTGAAGTTATGGAGTTTATCTCATGGCGTTCAACAATTCGAAACTTGTCATGCTGGTGGTGCGGAGTTTCTTCACTTCGACGTCTTGGTTCGTTCCAGATCTTGGCTATTTGTCAATCCTCAAACCCCAGTCTTCTCAATTCTGGTGTTCCATCCATCGTTGTTCCCAGTTTCATAGCTTTTGTTGGTGTGGTTCGTCCTACTGTCAACGCACAAAGTTTCAAATGCAACTTACATTTCGGACGACTTGATATCGACCATGATCTTCGTACAGCAATGAAGTGATTTCTGGCAAAAGTTACAAAATTCTGTCTACAGATTAGAGCAAGGGCAAGTTCGTCTCATGCACGTCCAGGTGCTGATCACCGGCTGAAGGCCGGAACTAGAAGAGACCATTTGTCACTTCTGGTAGGTTCCATTATAGGACTTTGGGCAAGCGATTCAAGGAAGCACTAAATGAATTAATAAAGGAGCATTGGGCAGATTATGGGAATGGAGAGACCGAGATAAGCCCACTTGCAGAGCGAGGCCTAATCCATGTCATCGGACTAAAACATCCATGACTCAGCATTTGTGAGAACCTTTGCCCATTATTAGATTTGAAAGCTTTTACACAACTTTTGAAGTTATCCAGTTTATCTCATGGAGTTCAACAATTCAAAACTTGTCATGCTCGTGGTGCGGACTTTCTTCACTTCGAAGTCTTGGTTCGTTCCAGATATTGACTACGTGTCAATCCTCAAACCCTGGTCTTCTCAATTCTGGTATTCTATCCATCGTTGTTCCGGGTTTTATAGCTTTTGTCGGTGTGGTTCGTCCTACTGTCAATGCACAAAGTTTCAAACGCAACTTACAATTCCGACGACTTGATGTCGACCATGATCTCTGTGACAGCAATGAAGTGATTTCTGGCAAAAGTTAAGACATTTTGTCTACAGATCAGAGCAAGGGCAAGTCCGTCTGATGCACGTCCAGGTGCTAATCATCGGCTTATGGCCGGAGCTAGAAGAGACCGTTTGTCACTTCCGGAAGGTCCTATTGTGATGTGAACCCTACCAACATGTGGCAAAACCCAACAACAATATATGGAAGAGAACCCCAAGATCTGCAAAGAACAAGTTCCGAAGGCGAGCTTTGACCCACTACCTAGCGAGATAGGAACCAAAGCTACGGTTTGGAAAGGACGCCACACCCCGAGGATCGAAGTGATAAGTCCGGTTGTAGAACGCCACAAGAAATCTTGATAAGTTCTACGAGTCTTCTCAAGAACCAAGAAGAGCAAATTCCTCACAAAATTATGTATTGAAACAAAAGAAGTCTGAAAAATTCGTCCATCCTCAGCCTTCACCTATAAATAGGCCACAATTACAAGATATGCGAAATATTGTATTTCCAGATTGCCTCCTATGTAATAGGCAACAAAAATATTCTAACTATTCTTTAGGAAACAATGAAATATTACCCTAATATTCTGACTTAGAAAGGTAATATATTACTTAGTCATGTAATATTCTTCTTTGACCAGAATTATTCAACTTTCACTGGAATCTTCGAGAACTTCAATAATGTTGACATATGTTGCTGGCACACGTGGACTTGCTTCAGCATGCTTCATTGAGTTTGCCTGAGTCCAAATTCTCCGAACTAGCCCGTTCAGATCTTCTCTAAGCTTCTTGGCCCGTGCCCTCATAATTGGCCCGTTAGGAACTCTAATAGGATCTCTTGTACCATTTTCTTGATTTGCATCATTCTCCCCCTCTTTTAAAGGATTTGTCCTAAAATCTTCATCTGCATTAAACGGAGATAGATCAGAGACATTAAAACTTGCATTGACACCATACTCACCTGGTAAATCCAACTTGTAGGCATTATTATTTATTCGCTCTAGCACTTGGAAAGGTCCGTCGCCCCTTGGAAGGAGTTTCGAACGTCGTCTTTCGGGAAACCGTTCCTTCCTCATGTGCAACCACACCCAATCTCCAGGTTCAAACACCACTTGCTTACGTCCCTTGTTTGCTTGTTTGATAGATTGCTCAGTCCTCCTTTCTATGTTCAAGTGTGCCTTCTCATGGATTTGCTTTACAAATTCAGCTTTCTTCTTTCCATCTAAGTTAGCACGTTCACTCAAAGGTAAAGGAGACAAATCCAAGGGTGTTAGTGGATTAAAACCATAAACAATCTCAAATGGTGAAAACTTGGTTGCAGAATGAACGCTCCTATTGTAAGCAAATTCGACATGTGGCAAAAATCTTCCCATGATTTCAAATTCTTCTTAATAATAGCACGTAATAAAGTAGATAAAGTCATATTCACTACTTCGGTTTGACCATCAGTTTGTGGGTGACAAGCTGTAGAGTATAATAATTTGGTGCCTAACCTTCCCCACAATGTCTTCCAAAAGTAATTCAAGAACTTTGTATCTCTATCGGAAACTATGCTTCTAGGCATGCCATGCAATCTAACAATCTCCTTGAAAAATAGATCAGCTATATGAGATGCATCATCAGTTTTATGACATGCAATGAAATGTGCCATTTTAGAGAATCTATCAACAACCACAAAGATTGAGTCTCTTCCCCTCTTAGACCTAGGTAACCCTAAAACAAAGTCCATGGAAATGTCAACCCAAGGCTCTCTAGAAATATTCAATGGTGTATACAATCCATGTGACTGTAACTTAGATTTAGATTGTCTACATGTAATGCACTTTTCACAAATCCTCTCAGCATCCCGTTTCATATGGGGCCAAAAAAAAATGATCATGCAACATAGCCAATGTTTTAGCTACCCCAAAATGACCCATCAAACCACCACCATGTGCTTCCCTAACTAGTAACTCACGCAAAGAAGAATGGGGAATGCAAAACTTATTTTCTCGAAATAGAAACCCATCAAGCAAGTAATACTTGTCATGAGATCTTTTTGCGCATTCTTTAAACACATCACCAAAATCAGAATCTAATGCATACAAATCCTTAATGTACTCAAATCCAAGCAACTTAGCATCAAGTGTGGAAAGTAGAGCATACATTCGAGATAGTGCATCCGCAACAATATTTTCCTTACCTTGCTTGTATTTGATCACGTATGGAAATGTCTCGATGAACTCCACCCACTTAGCATGGCGTTTGTTCAGCTTGTGCTGCCGCCCCTTCAAATGCTTCAACGATTCGTGATCTGTGTGGATCACAAATTCTTTTGGCCAAAGGTAATGTTGCCAGGTCCTTAATGTCCGAACTAATGCATACATCTCCTTATCATATGTTGGATAGTTTAGGGCTGCTCCACTTAGCTTTTCGCTGAAATATGCGATTGGTCTTCCTTCCTGCATTAAAACTCCACCAACTCCAATACCTGAAGCATCACACTCAATTTCAAAAGTTTTAGTAAAGTTAGGTAAAGCAAGTAAAGGTGCATTTGTTAACTTCTCCTTAATCACTTTGAATGCCCTTTCTTGCTCCTCTCCCCCCCTAAATGGAGCATTCTTCTTGATCACTTCAGTTAAAGGTGTAGCAAGACTACTAAAATTCTGAACAAAACGTCGATAAAAACTAGCTAACCCATGAAAACTTCTTACCTGACCAATAGTTGTAGGAGTTCGCCAATCTTGAATTGCTTTCACCTTTTCATGGTCAACTTGAATACCTTGGGCACTCACAACAAATCCAAGAAACACAAGCTTATCTGTGCAAAACATACACTTCTTCAGATTTGCGTACAACTTTTCTTTTCTTAAAATATCTAGAACAAGTTTTAAATGTTCCACATGGTCATTCAAATTTTTGCTATAAATCAGAATATCATCAAAGTAGACAACCACAAATTGTCCAATGTAAGCACACAAAACATGGTTCATAAGTCTCATGAAAGTGCTCGGTGCATTAGTTAATCCAAAAGGCATAACTGACCATTCATATAATCCATGTTTTGTTTTGAATGCAGTTTTCCACTCATCACCTTCTTTCATCCTAATTTGATGATATCCACTCTTAAGATCAATCTTAGTAAAAACACAAGAACCATGCAATTCATCAAGCATATCATCTAATCTAGGGATGGGATGTCGATACTTTACCGTGATATTGTTGATTGCACGACAATCAACACACATCCTCAATGTCCCGTCCTTCTTAGGTACTAGCAGCACCGGAACCGCACAAGGACTCATGCTTTCTCGTACATACCCCTTTTCCAATAACTCACCTACTTGCCTTTGAAGTTGCTTTGTTTCCTCGGGATTACTCCGGTAGGCTGGTCGGTTTGGGATTGATGCACTGGGTATGAAGTCAATTTGATGCTCAATTCCTCGAATTGGTAAACCTGAAGGCAACTCCTCAGGAAACACATCATCGAACTCTTGCAAAAGGGAAATAACATTGCTCGGCAAAGAACCGACAAGATCATTAGTGTTTAAAAGGACCTCCTTGTACATAAGTACTATAAGGGGTTGATCAGAAAATAATACTCTCTTGATCTCTCTTTTCTTTGCAATGAAACTTAATTTTTCCTCTCTTGCTCTCCCTATGGCTGAAACTCTCTCTTCTCCTCTTTCACTCTTTTTCTTATTCTTTCCTCTTTCTTTTTCTTCTCTCATACTTTCTTTTCTCTCAGTTTCTTTTCTCTCAATTTCAGATTTTGTCCTTGTTTTCTTTTCACTTGCTCTTTTCAGCTTCATTTGATCATCAAGAACTTGTTTTGGAGTTAATGGCATAAGAGCTATGGGCTGCTTATTCATTACAAAGGAGTACCTATTGGTAAAACCATCATGTGTAGCCCTCCGATCATATTGCCATGGCCTTCCCAATAGTATATGGCATGCATGCATGGGAACTACATCACAAAGCACCTCATCCACATATTTTCCAATAGAAAAAGCAACCAGAACTTGCCTTGTCACCTTGATGTCTCCACTATCATTTAACCATTGGAGTCGATAAGGTCGTGGATGCTTCAAGGTGGGTAATGCCAATTTCTCCACCAATTCTGTGCTAGCCACGTTGGTGCAACTCCCTCCATCAATTATGACGCTGCACACTTTGTTGTTCACAAAGCATCGAGTATGGAACAAGTTCTCTCTTTGATTATTTTCTTCCTCCTTAACCTGCATGTTGAGAGCTCGTCTTGCCACCAATATCTCTCCTTCAACAGCATACTGCCCATCATAAGCATCTTCTAAGGGTGGCATGTCAGGATCGTCTTCTTCATCTTCCGACTCTAGCTCTCCTTGGGCATTTATAATCATCACCCTCTTGTTTGGGCATTGGTTAGCCATGTGTCCCCTGCCTTGGCATTTAAAACACTTAATATCACGATTCCGAGTAGTAGAGATATCGGTTGTACCTTGGGAATCGCGGCTGGTGTTTCCCGACTTAGGCTCAATTTTAGCCTTAAGAGTTGAAGATGTCTGTGGCTTTTCTTCCTTCTTTGAGGAGCTCAGCTTCCAAAGATTGGACCCCGAGTTGGGACCTGATCGTGTGCCTCCTCTCCTGAGTTGTTGTTCCACTTTCATCGCCATGTGCACCATCTCTTCCAACTCTACATAATGATGCATTTCTACTCTATCATGAATTTCTCGGTTCAAGCCAAACAAAAATCTGGCCATAGTGGCTTCTCGATCTTCCTCCACATTGGCTCGTATCATTGTAATCTCCATCTCCTTAAAATAATCTTCAACACTTCGACTCCCTTGTCTAAGAGATTGCAACCTTTTATGCAACTCTCGGTAATAGTAGCTTGGAACGAACCGCTTCCTCATCACCGATTTCATGTCCTCCCATGTTTCAATCGGATGTTCTCTATTCCGTCTCCTGCTCAAAACAAGCTGGTCCCACCATGTAATAGCATAATCAGAAAACTCAATGACAGCAAGTTTTACCTTCTTTGCTTCGGAATAGTTGTGGCAATCAAATATGAACTCCATCTTCTTCTCCCACTCAAGATATTATGCTTCTGGATCAGATTTGCCTTGGAAAGATGGAATCTTCATCTTGATGCTACCCAAATTATTATCTTCTCGATTCCTAACCTCTCCATTCCGATGCCCAAACCTGCCTCGTTGCTTGTTCGGTTCTTCTAACTCCTCATCATCCTCGTTATCTCCCCATGGAACATGTCGCCCATGCCCCCTGTTGTTGTGGCTGTAATGCGGCTCACTCGATACTCTGTCTTCCACCTGATCCAACCTATTTTGAATTGGCTCCAATTCAAGTCGCATTATCCATCTCATCTCCCCCAACAATGCTTCCATTTGAAGATTCGGGATGGTATGCTGTTGAATCTCTTCGGATGGATCTCTGTCTCGATGTTGAGCCATGTATAGATTCTGCAACTAGGTTAGTATGAATATAGAAAGAAAAAAGGACCTCACCTCACTCCCTCACGTGTTTCACTCAAAAGATGATTCACTCAATTCACTCGTGTTTCTCTCAAGCATTCGGCTTTTACCCTCTAATATGCTCACCACTCTGGCCTTTTTCCACTCCTGTTGCCTTCTTTAGTTCTTAATCGGACTCAAGGAACAACCAAGAAACTTGCAGCAATTCAAGTATGAATCCAACCAAAACAAATCACAAGGATCCTTAGGGTGAAGAGTCAAGGAAATAGATGAGTATGAATCTTAAACATAAGAATGATGGAAAAGGTATGATTCTGAGCAAGAAAACTAGGTGGATTTATGATTGATGAGTTGATGCTAAGACAGTATGATATCTTCTTCACTTCCCTTGATTTCTTTCTTTCTACTTTTGGTTTCTGTCTTTCCTTCTTCTTTTTTTTTGTTTTGCTGTTGATACTTTTTTTTCTTTTTTTTTTGCACGAATTTTTTTTATTTTTTTATTTTTTTATGCAAGCAAACTCAAGAACAAACTAAGAAAAGAAAGGATAGAATTCAAAAAGAACAAAGAAGAAAATAAGGAAAAAGGATAGATGAAACTTGTCTTAGAACCAAAGCTCTGATACCAACTGATGTGAACCCTACCAACATGTGGCAAAATCCAACAACAATATATGGAAGAGAACCCCAAGATCTGCAAAGAACAAGTTCCGAAGGCGAGCTTTGACCCACTACCTAGCGAGATAGGAACCAAAGCTACGGTTTGGAAAGGACGCCACACCCCGAGGATCGAAGTGATAAGTCCGGTTGTAGAACGCCACAAGAAATCTTGATAAGTTCTACGAGTCTTCTCAAGAACCAAGAAGAGCAAATTCCTCACAAAATTATGTATTGAAACAAAAGAAGTCTGAAAAATTCGTCCATCCTCAGCCTTCACCTATAAATAGGCCACAATTACAAGATATGCGAAATATTGTATCTCCAGATTGCCTTATGTAATAGGCAACAAAAATATTCTAACTATTCTTTAGGAAACAATGAAATATTACCCTAATATTCTGACTTAGAAAGGTAATATATTACTTAGCCATGTAATATTCTTCTTTGACCAGAATTATTCAACTTTGACTGGAATCTTCGAGAACTTCAATAATGTTGACATATGTTGCTGGCACATGTGGACTTGCTTCAGCATGCTTCATTGAGTTCGCCTGAGTCCAAATTCTCCGAACTAGCCCGTTCAGATCTTCTCTAAGCTTCTTGGCCCGTGCCCTCGTAATTGGCCCGTTAGGAACTCTAATAGGATCTCTTGTACCATTTTCTTGATTTGCATCATATTGTAGGACTTTGGGTAAGCGATTCACAGAAGCACTAAATGGATTAATAAAAGAGCATTGGGCTAATTATGGGAATGGAGAGACCGAGATAAGCCCACGTGCAGAGCGTGCCCTAATCCATGTGATCGGACTAAAACATCCATGACTCAGCATTTGTGAGGACATTTGCTCATTATCAGATTTGAAAGCTTTTGCACAACTTTTGAAGTTATGGAGTTTATCTCATGGCATTCAACAATTCGAAACTTGTCATGCTGGTGGTGCGGAGTTTCTTCACTTTGACATCTTGGTTCGTTCCTGATCTTGGCTACGTGTCAATCCTCAAACCCTGGTCTTCTCAAATCTGGTGTTCTATCCATCATTGTTCCCCGTTTCATAGCTTTTGTCGGTGTGGTTCGTCCTACTGTCAACGCACAAAGTTTCAGACGCAACTTACAATTTGGACGACTTAATGTCGACCATGATCTTCGTGATAGCAATAAAGCGGTTTCTAGCAAAAGTTACGATATTTTGTCTACAGATCAGAGTAAGGGCAAGTCCGTCTGATGCATGTCGAGGTGCTGATCATCGGCTTAAGGCCGGAGCTAGAAGAGACCGTTTGTCACTTCCGGAAGGTCCCATTATAGGACTTTGGTCAAGCGATTCGAGGAAGCACTAAATGGATTAATAAAAGAGCATTGGGCTGATTATGGGAATGGGGAGACCGAGATAAGCCCACATGCAGAGCGAGGCCTAATCCATGTGATCGGACTAAAACATCAATAACTCAGCATTTGTGAGGACCTTTGCCCATTATCAGATTTGAAAGCTTTTACACAACTTTTGAAGTTATCCAGTTTATCTCACGGCGTTGAACAATTCAAAACTTGTCATGCTCGTGGTTCGGAGTTTCTTCACTTCGAAGTCTTGGGTCGTTCCAGATCTTGGCTCCGTGTCAATCCTAAAACCCTGGTCTTCTCAATTCTGGTATTCTATCCATCGTTGTTCCCGGTTTCATAGCTTTTGTCGGTGTGGTTCGTCCTACTGTCAACGCACAAAGTTTCAAACGCAACTTACATTTCAGACGACTTGATGTCAACCATGATCTTCGTGATAGCAATGAAGTGATTTTTGGCAAAAGTTACGATATTTTGTCTCCAGATCAGAGCAAGGGCAAGTCCGTCTTGATGTGATCCAAGATACGAGCTCGAAGCTTGCAATCGAAGTCTCTCATGATCGGATGATGAGAAGCTCGTGCACGATGAAGAAGATGATATGGATATGCATACAAGTGATGAGCAAGCTAAATGACTCAATATTATCCATAATATTTCAAAAATGGACCAATGATGAAGGCTACATATTTCAACTAAATGTCAAGAGTGAAAGTGGTTCAAGAAATATATTTCAGTTTATGTCATGAGGGAATCAGTTTATTGATTAATAGAGTTTGAGATTTTATTCTCTTTGGTTCTTTGAAGAACTATTCGAACTTATCGGAGAATTCTGTGGCGTTCATCCTCGACTTATCAATCAACCATTCCATAGTTGATTGTGACGTCTTCACCATACCAAGGTTCTTACCTCTTTATAGGTAATGGGTCAAGGTTCCATCATCTGAGCTTGTCAAGGACACGTTCCTTGGAGACCTTAGTCGTATACGGGTTTCGTCATGTGTTGGTGAGGTTCTTATAACATTTGATATCATCACGTTGTTGTCAAGGTTCGCATCACCGCTACCGTGATCGAGCAAGCCACCGCAGTGATCAATCAGTAGGCTGGCTGCTACCATGATCCAACAAGCCACAGCAGGGATCGAGCAAGCCACAGCAGTGATCGATCAGTGATCGAGCACTGCTAGAGCAAGGCTGCTACCGTGCGGCTACGCTACCGCATTGCTATGCTGCCATG
Source organism: Lagerstroemia speciosa (assembly GCA_037672795.1). Lineage (NCBI taxonomy): Eukaryota > Viridiplantae > Streptophyta > Magnoliopsida > Myrtales > Lythraceae > Lagerstroemia > Lagerstroemia speciosa. The sequence continues at coordinate 1,310,834 of CM075290.1, read as the reverse complement.
GTACCGCGCTCGAGCAAGGCTGCCACCGTGGTACTGTGGTCAAGGAAGCTGCTGCAACTCTACCATGCTCGAGCAAAGTTGCAATCGTGCTACCTTGGTACCGTGGTCGAGCAAAAGCCACGGCAATGTTCGAGTACTACTCGAGAAGGATTCTATTGTGATCGATCTGTGCTGGAGCAAGGCTGCAACCGTGATCGACCATTGCTCGAGCAAGGATGCTATTGTGATCGAGCAAGCCACATAAGTGATCGATCAGTGCTGGTGCAAGGCTGCTACCATGATCGAGCAAGCCACAACAGTGATTGAGCAGTGCTTGAGCAAATCTGCTACCGTGATTGAGCAAGCCAGAGGAGTGATCGAGCACTGCTTGAGCAAGGATGCTAACGTGCTGCTACGCTACCGCGCTGCTACACAAACACACTGCTATGCTACTGCGGTACCGTGTTAGAGCAAGGTTGCCACCTTGGTACTGTGGTCGAGGAAGCTACTGCAATGCTACTGTGCTCGAGGAAAGCTGCGGCTGTGCTACCTTGGTACCGTGGTCGAGCAAGACTGCTACCGTGGTACCATGGTAGAGCAAAAGCCACGGTAGTGATCGAGTACTACTCGAGCAAGGCTGCTACTGTGATCGAGCAAGCCACAGTAGAGATCGATCAGTGATCGAGCACTGCTTGAGCAAGGTTGCTACTGTGCTGCTACGCTTCAGCGTTGCTATGCTACCGCGGTACCGTGGTCAAGGAAGGCTGCCACCATGGTCCCGGGGTCGAGGAAGCTTCTGCAATGCTACCATGCTCTAGCAAAGCTGCAAGCTTGCTACCTTGGGTCTGTGGTCGAGCAAGGCTGCTACCGTGGTACTGTGGTTGAGAAAAAGCCACAGCAGTGATCGAGTACTACTCGAGCAAGGATGCTACCGTGATCGAGAAAGCCACGGCAGGGATCGATCAGTGCTGGAGCAAGGTTGCTACCGTGATCGAGCAAGCCACGACGGTGATTGAGCAAGGCTGCAACAGCGATCTAGCAAGCCACAACAGTGATCGATCAGTGCTGGTGGAAGGCTGTACTGTGATCGGGCAAGCCACAGCAGTGATCGAGCAAAGCTGCGGCCGTGCTACCGTGCTAGCATGGTACCATGGTCGAGGAAGCTGCTGCAGTGCTACCGTGATCGAGTAAGCCACAGCAGTGATCGATCAGTGCTGGAGCAAAGCTGCAACCGTGATCGAGCATTGCTCGAGCAAGGATGCTATCGTGATCGAGCAAGCCACAGAAATAATCGATCAGTGCTGGTGCAAGGCTGCTACCATGATCGAGCAAGCCACAGCAGTGATCGAGCAGTGCTTGAGCAAATCTGCTACCATGATTGAGCAAGCCATAGGAGTGATCGATTAGTGATCGAGCACTGCTTGAGCAAGGATGCTAACGTGCTGCTACGCTACTCGCTGCTACGCAAACGCACTGCTATGCTACCGCGGTACCGTGTTAGAGCAAGGTTGCCACCTTGGTACTGTGGTCGAGGAAGCTGCTGCAATGCTACTGTGCTCGAGGAAAGCTGCGGCTGTGCTACCTTGGACCATGGTCGAGCAAGACTGCTGCCATGGTACCATGGTCGAGCAAAAGCCACGGCAGTGATCGAGTACTACTCGAGCAAGGCTGCTACTGTGATCGAGCAAGCCACAGCAGAGATCGATCAGTGATCGAGCACTGCTTGAGCAAGGTTGCTACCGTGCTGCCACGCTTCAGCGTTGCTATGCTACCGCGCTACCGTGGTCAAGGAAGGCTGCCACCGTGGTCCGGGGGTCGAGGAAGCTTCTGCAATGCTACCATGCTCTAGCAAAGCTGCAAGCTTGCTACCTTGGGTCTGTGGTCGAGCAAGGCTGCTACCGTGGTACTGTGGTTGAGAAAAAGCCACGGCAGTGATTGAGTACTACTCGAGCAAGGATGCTGCCGTGATCGAGCAAGCCACGGCAGGGATCGATCAGTGCTGGAGCAAGGCTGCTACCGTGATCGAGCAAGCCACGGCGGTGATTGAGCAAGGCTGCAACAACGATCTAGCAAGCCACAGCAGTGATCGATCAGTGCTGGTGGAAGGCTGTACTGTGATCGGGCAAGCCACAGCAGTGATCGAGCAAAGCTGCGGCCGTGCTACCGTGCTAGCATGGTACCATGGTCGAGGAAGCTGCTGCAGTGCTACCGTGATCGAGCAAGCCACAGCAGTGATCGATCAGTGCTGGAGCATGGCTGCTACCGTGATAGACCAAGCCACAACTGTGATTGATCCTTGATCGAGCACCGCTCGAGCAAGGTTGCCACCGTGCTGCTGCGCTACCGCTCTACTACGCTACTCGGTACCGTGGTCGAGCAAGACTGCAACCATGGAACCGTGGTCGAGGAAGCTGCTGCAATGCTACCGTGCTCGAGCAAAGCTGCCGTTGTGCTACCTTGGTACTGTGGTTGAGCAAGGCTGCTACTGTGGTATCGTGGTCGAGCAACAGCCATGCCAGCGATCGAGTACTGGTCGAGCAAGGATGCTATCGTGACCGAGCAAGCCACGATAGTGATCGAGCAGTGCTGGAGTAAGGCTGCTACTTTGATCGAGCAAGCCACAGCAGTGATTGATCAATGCTGGAGTAAGGCTCCTACTGTGATCGAGTAAGCCACAGCAGTGATCGATCAGTGCTGGAGAAGGGCTGCTACCGTGACCTAGCAAGCGACAGCAGTGATCGATCAGTGATTGAGCACTGCTCAAGCAAGGTTGCTACCGTGCTGCTATGCTACCGCGCTGCTAAGCCACCCTGGTACCGCGGCCGAGCAAGGTTGCCACTGTGGTACCGTGGTCGAGGAAGCTGCTGCAATGCTACCGTGTTCGAGCAAAGCTACGGCCGTGCCACCTTGGTACCATAGTCGAGCAAGGCTGCTTCCGTGGTGTCGTGGTCGAGCAAAAGCCACGGCAGTGATCGAGTACTGTTGGAGCAAGGATGCTTCCGTGATCGACCAAGCCACGGCAGTGATCGATCAATGCTTGAGTAAGGCTGCCACCCAGATCGAGCAAGCCATAGCAGTGATGGATCAATCCTGAAGCAAGGCTGCCACCGTGATCGAGCAAGCCACGACAGTGCTCGAGCAGTCTTGGAGCAAGGTTGCTACTCCGATCTAGCAAGCCACAGCAGTGATCGATCTGTGCTGAAGCAAGGCTGCTACCTTGATCGATCAAGCCATAGCAGTGATGGATCAATGATCAAGCACTGCTTGAGCAAGGCTGCCACTGTGCTGTTACGCTACCGCGCTGCTATGCTACCGTGGTACCGTGGTCAAGCAAGGCAGCCACCGCTGTACTGTGGTCGAGGAACCTGCTGCAATGCTATCGTGCTTGAGCAAGCCACAGCAGTGGTCGATCAGTGTCGGAACAAGGCCGGTACCGTGATCTAGAATGCCACAGCATTGATCGATCAATGCTGGAGCAAGGCTGCTATCGTGATCGAGCGAGCCACAGTAGGGATTGATCAGTGCTGAAGCATGGCCGCTACCGTGATTGAGCAAGCCACAGCAGTGATCGATCAGTGATCGAGCACCACTCGAGCAAGGTTGATACCGTGCTGCTATGCTACCGCGGTACCGTGGTCGAGCAAGGTTGCCACCGTGGTACCGTGGTCGAGGAAGCTGCTGCAATTCTACTGCGCTCGAGCAAAGCTGCAGCCGTGCTACCTTGGTACCATTGTCCAGCAAGGCTGCTACAGTGGTACCGTGGTCGAGCAAAAGCCACGACAGTGATCGAGTACTGCTCGAGCAAGGATGCTACCGTGATCGAGCAAGCCACGACAGTGATCGATTAGTGCTTGAGTAAGGCTACTACCGTGATCGAGCAAGCCACGGCAGTGATCGAGCACTGCTGGAGCAAGGCTACTACCCTGATCTAGCAAGCCACAGCAGTGATCGATCAGTGCCGGAGCAAGGTTGCTACCTTGATCGATCAAGCCACAGCAGTGATGGATTAGTGGTTGAGCACTGCTTAAGCAAGGCTGCTACCATGCTGCTACGCTACCGCGCTGCTACGCTACCACGGTACCGTGGTCGAGCAAGGCTGCCACCGTGGAACTGTGGTCGAGGAAGCTGCTGCATTGCTACGGTGCTCGGGCAAAGCTGCGGTCGTGCTAGCTTGGTACTGTGGTCGAGGAAGGCTGCGACCGTGGTACCGTGGCCGAGCAAAAGCCATGGCAGTGATCAAGTACTGCTTGACCAAGGATGCTACCATGATCGACCAAGCCACTTCCGTGATCGATCGGTGCTTGAGCAAGGCTGCTACCCTGATCGACCAAGCCACCGCGGTGATTGATTAGTGTTGGAGCAAGGCTGCTACCGTGGTCGAGTAAGCTACGGTAGTGATCAAGCAGTGCTTGAGTAAGGCTGCGACCTTGATCGAGCAAGCCACAGCAGTGATCGATCAGTGCTGGAGCAAGGCTGCTACCGTGATCGAGCAAGCCATCGCTGTGATCAATGAGTGCTGGAGCAACGCTGCTGCCGTTGTCGGGCAAGCTACGACAGTGATCGAGCAGTGCTTTAGCAAGGTTGCCACCTTAGTTGTGCAAGCCATAGCAGTGATTCATCTGTGCTGGAGCAAGGCTGCTACCGTGTTCGTGTAAGCCACAACACTTATCGATCAGTGATTGAGCACTACTCGAGCAAGGCTGCTACCGTGCTGTCGCGCTACCGCGCTGCTATGCTACTGCGGTACCATGGTTGAGCAACGCTGCCACAGTGGTACCGTGGTGGAGGAAGTGGTTGCAATGCTACCGTTCTCGAGCAAGCCACAGCAGTGGTCGATCAGTGCTGGAACAAGGCTGCTACAGTGATCTAGATGGCCACAGCATTGATCGACCAATGCTGGAGCAAGGCTGCTATCGTGATCGAGCAAGCCACAACAGTGATCGATCAGTGCTGGAGCATGGCTGCTACAGTGATCGAGCAAGCCACAGCAGTGATTGATCAGTGATCCAACACTGCTCGACCAAGGTTGCTACCGTGATGCTACGCTACCTCGCTACTATCCTACCGTGGTACCGTGGTCGAGCAAGGCTGCCACAGTGGTATCGTGGTCGAGGAAGCTGCTGTAATGCTACCGCGCTTGAGCAAAGCTGCGGCCGTGCTACCTTGGTACCGTGGTCGAGCAAGGCTGCTACCGTGGTACCGTGGTCGAGCAAAACCCGCGGCAGCGATCGAGTGCTGCTCGAGAAAGGATGCTACCGTGATCGAGCGAGCCACAGTAGTGATCGATCAGTGCTGGAGTATGGCTGCTATTGTGATCGAGCATGCCACACCAGTGATCGTTCAGTGATCAAGCATCGCTCGAGCAAGGTTGCTACCGTGCTGCTACGCTACCGCGCTGCTACGCTACTACGGTACCGTGGTCGGGCAAGGCTGCCGCCGTGGTACCGTGGTCGAGGAAGCCATTGCAATACTACCGTGCCAGAGCAAGGCTGTGGCCGTGCTACCTTGCTACCGTCGTCAAGTCAGGCTGCTACCGTGGTACCGTGGTTGAGCAAAAGCCACGATAGTGATTGAGTACTGCTAGAGCAAGGATGCTACCGTGATCGAGCAAGCCACGACAGTGATCCACCAGTGTTGGAGCAAGGCTGCTACCGTGATAGAGCAACCTGCGGCAGTGCTCGAGCACCGCTGGAGCAAGGCTACTACCTTGATCTAGCAAGCCACCGCAGTGATCAATTAGTGCCGGAGCAAGGCTGCTACCATGATCGATCAAGCCACAGCAGTGATGCATCAGTGGTCGAGCACTGCTTGAGCAAGGCTGCTACCGTGCTGCTACACTACCGCGCTGCTATGCTACCGCGTTACCGTGGTTGAGCAAGGCTGCCACCGTGGAACTGTAGTCGAGGAGGCTGCTGCAATGCTACGGTGCTCGAGCAAAGCTGCAGCCGTGCTAGCTTGGTACTGTGGTCGAGGAAGGCTGCTACCGTGGTACCGTGGTCGAGCAAAAGCCACGGCAGTGATCCGGTACTGCTCGACCAAGGACGCTACCATGATCGACCAAGCCACGTCAGTGATCGATCAGTGCTTGAGCTCGGCTGCTGCCCTGATCGAGCAAGCCACCGCGGTGATTGATCAGTGTTGGAGCAAGGCTACTACCATGGTCGAGTAAGCCACGGTAGTGATCGAGCAGTGCTTGAGTGTAAGGCTGCGGCCCTGATCGAGCAAGCCACAGCAGTGATCGATCAGTGCTGGAGCAAGGCTGCTACCGTGATCGAGTAAGCCATCGCTGTGATCGATCAATGCTGTTGCCGTGATCGGGCAAGCTACGACAGTGATCGAGCGGTGCTTCAGCAGGGCTGCCACCTTAGTCGTGCAAGCCATAGCAGTGATTCATCAGTGCTGGAGCAAGGCTACTACCATGTTCGCGTAAGCCACAGCACTTATCGATCAGTGATCGAGCACTGCTCGAGCAAGGCTGGTACAGCGCTGCTATGCTACTGCGGTACCATGGTTGAGCAATGCTACCACCGTGGTACCGTGGTTGAGGAAGCTACTGAAATGCTACCGTTCTCGAGCAAGCCACAACGGTGGTCGATCAGTGCCGGAACAAGGCTGCTACAGTGATCTAGAAGGCCACAGCATTGATCGACCAATGCTAGAGCAAGGCTGCTACCGTGATCGAGTAAGCCATAGCTGTGATCGATCAGTGATCCAGCACTGCTCAACCTAGGTTGCTACCGTGCTGCTACGCTACCGCGCTGCTATCCTACCGCGGTACCGTGGTCGAGCAAGGCTGCCACCGTGGTACCATGGTCGAGGAAGCTGCTGCAATGCTACCGTGCTTGAGCAAAGCTGCGATCATGCTACCTTGGTACCGTGGTCAAGCAAGGCTGCTACCGTGGTAACGTGGTCGAGCAAAAGCCATGGCGGCGATCGAGTACTGCTCGAGCAAGGATGCTACCGTGATCGAGCGAGCCACAGTAGTGATCGATTAGTGCTGGAGGATGGCTGCTACCGTGATCGAGCAAGCCACAGCAGTGATCGTTCAGTGATCAAGCATCGCTCGAGCAAGGTTGCTACTGTGATGCTACGCTACAGCGCTGCTATGCTACTGCTGTACCGTGGTCGGGAAAGGCTGCCCCCGTGGTACCGTGGTTGAGGAAGCCACGGCAATACTATCGCGCTCGAGCAAAGCTGTGGCGGTGCTACCTTGTTACCATCGTCAAGTCAGGCTGCTACCGTGGTACCGTGGTTGAGCAAAAGCCACGACAGTTGTCGAGTACTGCTAGAGCAAGGATGCTGCCGTGATCGATCAAGCCATGATAGTGATCGATCAGTGTTGGAGCAAGGCTGCTACCGTGATAGAGCAACCTACGACAGCGCTCGAGCACTGCTCGAGCAGTGATCGATCAGTGTCGGATCTAGCAACCTGATCCAGCAAGCCACAGCAGTGATCGATCAGTGCCGGAGCAAGGCTGCTACCTTGATCGATCAAGCCACAGTAGTGATGGATTAGCGGTCGAGCACTGCTTGAGCAAGGCTGCTACCGCGCTGCTATGCTACCGCGGTACCGTGGTAGAGCAAGGCTGCCACAGTGGAACTGTGGTCGAGGAAGCTGCTGCAATGCTACGGTGCTCGAGCAAAGCTACGGCCGTGCTAGCTTGGTACTGTGTTCGAGGAAGGCTGCTACCGTGGTACCGTGGTCAAGCAAAAGCCACGGCAGTGATCGAGCACTACTCGACCAAGGATGCTACCCTGATCGAGCAAGCCACCATGGTGATTGATCAGTGTTCGAGCAAGGCTGCTACCATGCTTGAGTAAGCCGCGGTAGTGATCGAGCAGTGCTTGAGTAAGGCTGCGACCCTGATCGAGCAAGCCACAGTAGTGATCGATCAGTGCTGTAGCAAGGCTGCTAGCGTGATCGAGCAAGCCATCGCGGTGATTGATCAGTGCTGGAGCAACGCTGCTGCCTTGATCGGGCAAGCTGCGACAGTGATCGGGCAAGCTATGACAGTGATCGAGCAGTGCTTCAGCAAGGCTGCCACCTTAGTCGTGCAAGCCATAGCAGTGATTCATCAGTGCTGGAGCAAGGCTGCTACTGTGTTCGCGTAAGCCACAACACTTATCGATCAGTGATAGAGCACTGCTCGAGCATGACTGCTACCGTGCTGCCACGCTACCGCACTGCTATGCTACCGCGGTGCCACGGTTGAGCAATGCTGCCACCGTGGTACCGTGGTTGAGGAAGCTGCTGCAATGCTACCGTTCACAAGAAAGCCACACCAGTGGTCGATCAGTGCTAGAACAAGGCTGCACAGTGATCTAGATGGCCACAACATTGATCGACAAATGCTGGAGCAAGGCTGCTACCGTGATCGAGCAAGCCACAGCTATGATCGATCAGTGCCGGAGCATGGCTGCTACCGTGATCAAGCAAGCCACAACAGTGATCGATCAGTGATCCAGCACTGCTCGACCTAGGTTGCTACCGTGCTGCTACACTATCACGCTGCTATCCTATCGCGGTATCGTGGTCAAGCAAGACTGCCACCGTGGTACCGTAGTCGAGGAAGCTGCTGCAATGCTACCGTGCTCGAGCAAAGTTGCAGCCGTACTACCTTAGCATCGTGGTCGAGCACGGCTGCTACCGAGGTACCGTGGCCGAGCAAAAGCCATGGCAGCAATCGAGTATTGCCCGAGCAAGGATGCTACCGTGATCGAGCGAGCCACAGTAGTGATCGATCAGTGCTGGAATACGGCTACTACCATCATCGAGCAAGCCACACCAGCGATCGTTCAGTGATTAAGCATTGCTCGAGCAAGGTTGCTACCGTGCTGCTATGCTACCGCGGTATCGTGGTCGGGCAAGGTTGCCACCGTGGTACCGTGGTCGAGGAAGCCACGGCAATACTACCCTGCTAGAGCAAAGCGGTGGCCGTGCTACCCTGCTACCGACGTCAAGTCAGGCTGCTACCGTGGTACCGTGGTTGAGCAAAAGCCGCGACAGCGATCGAGCATTGCTAGAGCAAGGATGCTACCATGATCGAGCAAGCCATGACAGTGATCGATCAGTGTTGGAGCAAGGCTGCTACCGTGATAGAGCAATCTGTGGCAGTGCTCGAGCACTTCTGGAGCAAGGCTACTACCGTGATCTAGCAAGCCACAGCAGTGAACGATGAGTGGCGGAACAAGGTTGCTACCTTGATCAATCAAGCCACAGCAGTGATGGATCAGCGGTCGAGCATTGCTTGAGCAAGGCTGCTACCGTGCTGCTCTGCTACCGCGCTGGTATGCTACCACTGTGCCGTGGTCGAGCAAGGTTGCCACCGTGGAACTGTGGCCGAGGAAGCTGCTGCAATGCTACGGTGCTCTAGCAAAGCTGCGGCCGTGCTAGCTTGGTACTGTGGTTGAGGAAGGCTACTACCATTGTACCGTGGTCGAGCAAAAGCCACGGCAGTGATCCAGTACTGGTCGACCAAGGATGCTTCCATGATTGACCAAGCCATGTCCGTGATCGATCAGTGCTTGAGCAAGGCTGCTACCCTGATCGAGCAAGCCACCGCTGTGATTGATCAGTGTTGGAGCAATGCTGCTACAGTGGTCGAGTAAGCGACGGTAGTTGTCATGACCCGAATCAAGCCGTGACTTGATTCGTGGCCATGACCAATCATGATCGATCAAATAAGGTTGTGTAAGAGTGTGACTTGTTTAAAACACTGTAGTGCATCGAATTACCCCTATTCCTTTCATGCCCGATTAAAACAACTCGTACTTGATCATTCAGAGCAAACTATACCATAAGAAACTCAATTGTTATTACAACTCTTTTACTTGCATTTACATGTGTACAAGACTTGAAATTAAGTCCATATTCATGTCCTACATCCTATGTAGACCCTTGAAGAGACTTATCCAAAAGGATCACCATGGCTGACCACTATAGGTACCTTCTATCCAAACGAACAACTTCAAAAACACTTCTAGGTATATCCACCACTCTTAGTCCCAAACTTCAACTCTTATGATCTGAGATGTTAAAATCAAAGGGTGAGCTTGCATTGCTCAGTAAGTTGACAATCCATAGTTCAAACATTAAAATCCATCAACTACAATGAAAGCTATTCGGTACAATCATTTCAATTCACAATAGAAGCAACATTCAACCACCAAGAAGTATTCATACTTACTTGTAGACACCATTTAGGTTTGCATAGGCAGCAATATAACTTGATTATGCAAGATCATATAATTTAGTGGAACCATGAGTGAGTGCAATGTTCAACAACTATCTAATGACCTATTAGCTTTGTGGATGCATGCACGTAACCGACTGGCCAGTGGACCCTTCCGGGCAATCGTAAACATTGCCAACCGATCAGTGGTCCATTCATCCCTTCCGGGATCATATCATCATGTTCCTCACGGGAACCTTCCGTATCATCTTTCTTATAACATATACCAGCTGATCAGTGGCCATTCGTCCCTTTCGGGACATCCTTCTCGAGGGATATTCGTATCATTTGTCCCTTGCGGGATATGCATATGCTTGCATGCTATGTATGCTTCAATCACTTAGGCACTTATATAGCCCGATCATGTGGCATATTCATGTCAATTAAATAAATCCCACTCTTGTGGGAATCAAAGAAATGTCAGCAATATGCCTCATTCACATAACCATCCAAAATGGATCATCATCTTCAGCAAGTTTAATGGAGCTTAATCACAGTTCTTAAGAATAATTAAACCTGTCTTATCATGCTAATCCAGCTTATGACCACCTAGGATAGCTTAATTATACTCATTAACCTCTAATCACAACAACTTAAACATGGCAGATTAGCAAACATCATTGATCAGTTAACTCAACCACACACATTAAAATATTCATCACACCATTCTAATGATGCTGAAAACAAGTTCAAATACATCTCTAGAATACCATTGATCCTTCAATCAATAGCAATACTACTATACAAATTCAACAAAGTAAATCTCGTAACTGACTCATATACACTAATAACCTCCTACTTAAGCTAAGGATGATCTTAGCTAACATCAAAAAACATCAAAGCTAATGAATATTGATGTTTAAACTGTGGAAAACAAACTTACCTATGCAAGGCTTTCAAATCTCTTCTTCCACCTGCAATCTCTCTCTCTCTCTCTCTCTCTATATTGTTTGCTTCCATGGCTGCAAATGGTGATTAAAGTGAGCTATATTTGTCTGAGGAAGGAGAGCTAGCTGAGTTATAGGACAGGTGTCACCACACCCCTACACAACTCTTTTTGACTTTTTGCTAATTCTTTCCCCAAATACTTTCTGCCACTTCCCTAAATATATCATTATCCAATTCACAAATTCGTCCAACGCAGAGCTGGGCTGGAAATGGGCTCCACTTTGGGCCTAAATCCAAGTAATTATATCAGACTTCATAGCCCAATCCAAATTCATCATAGGCCTTTATATGTTTTATGTAATCTTGGCCAATTTGTATGCCTAATTCAATAATCTAATTTCATTTGATCTTCAGTTATAGTTCAGCTCAAAACAAGATATGTTGTAAGATCAAGATGTGTCTAAGCCCAATCTAAGAGGTGAATATGCAAAAGAGTATTTAGATCCAATTCAGGTTATAAGATAAGCAATGTAGCTTTTAGATCTAATCTAGGCGCACTAGCAAGTCGAGTTATAAAATGTACCCCTGTTAAATCCATCTAGGCATATTGGTATTGGGTTATCACAGTAGTGATCGAGCAGTGCTTCAGTAAGGCTGCGACCCTGATCGAGCAAGCCACAGCAGTGATCGATCAGTGCTGGAGCAAGGCTGCTACTATGATCGAGCAAGCCATCGCTGTGAACGATCAGTGCTAGAGCAACGCTGCTGCCGTGATCGGGCAAGCTACGACAGTGACAGAGCAGCGCTTCAGCAAGGTTGCCACCTTAGTCGTGCAAGCCATAGCAGTGATTCATCAGTGCTAGAGCAAGGCTGCTACCGTGTTCGCGTAACCCACAGTACTTATCGATCAGTGATCGAGCACTACTTGAACAAGGCTGCTACCGTGCTGCCATGCTACCGTGTTGCTATGGTACTGCGGTACCATGGTGAGCAGTGCTGCCACCGTGGTACCGTGGTCGAGGAAGCTGCTACAATGCTACCGTTCTCGAGCAAGCCACAATAGTGGTCGATCAGTGCTGGAACAAGGCTGCGACAGTAATCTAGAAGGCCACAGCATTGATAGACCAATGCTGGAGCAAGGCTGCTACCATGATCAAGCAAGCCACAGCAGTGATCAATCATTGCTGGAGCATGGCTGCTACTGTGATCGAGCAAGCCACAGCAGTGATCGATCAGTGAACCAGCACTGCTCGACCAAGGTTGCTACCGTGCTGCTACGCTACCGCGTTGCTATCCTACCGCGGTACCGTGGTCAAGCAAGGCTACCACCGTGGTCCCGTGGTCGAGGAAGCTGCTGCAATGCTACCGTGCTCGAGCAAAGCGGCGGCCGTGCTACCTTAGTACGGTGGTCGAGCAAGGCTGCTACCGTGGTACCATGGTCGAGCAAAAGCCATGGCAGCGATCGAGTACTGCTCGAGCAAGGATGCTACCGTGATCGAGCGAGCCACAGTAGTGATCGATCAGTGCTGGAGTATGGCTGCTGCCGTGATCGAGCAAGCCACACCAGTGATCGTTCACTGATCAAGCATCGCTCAAGCAAGGTTGCTACCGCTATGCTACGCTACCGCGCTACTATGGTACTGCGGTACCGTGGTCGGGCAAGGCTGCCACCGTGGTACCGTGGTCGAGGAAGCCACTGCAATACTACCGTGCTCGAGCAAAGCTGTGGCCGTGCTACCTTGCTACCGTCGTCAACTCAGGCTACTACCGTGGTACCGTAGTTGAACAAAAGCCACGACAGTGATCGAGTGCTGCTAGAGCAAGGATGGTATCGTGATCGAGCAAGCCACGACAGTGTTCGATCAGTGCAGGAACAAGGCTGCTACAGTGATCTAGAAGGCCACAGCATTGATCGACCAGTGCTGTAGCAAGGCTGCTACCATGATCGAGCAAGCCACAGCAGTGATCGATCAGTGCTGTAGCATGGATGCTACCGTGATCGAGCAAGCCACAGTAATGATCGATCCGTGATCCAGCACTGCTAGACCAAGGTTGCTACCGTGTTGCTACGCTACCGCGCTGCTATCCTACCGCGGTATTGTGGTCAAGCAAGGCGGCCACCGTGGTACCGTGGTCGAGCAAGGCTGTCACCGTGGTACCGTGGTCGAGGAAACTGCTGCAATGCTACCGTGCTCGAGCAAAGCTGCGGCCTTGCTACCTTGGTACCATGGTCGAGCAAGGCTGCTACAGTGGTACCGTGGTCGAGCAAAAGCCATGGCAGCGATCGAGTACTACTCGAGCAAGGATGCTATGGTGATCGAGCAAGCCATAGTAGTGATCTTTCAGTGCTGGAGTATGGCTGCTATCGTGATCGAGCAAACCACACTAGTGATCGTTCAGTGATCAAGCACTGCTCGAGCAAGGTTGCTACCGCGCTGTTACGCTACCGCGCTGCTATGATACCACGGTACCGTGGTCGAGCATGGCTGCCACTGTGGTACCGTGGTCGAGGAGGCTACTGCAATACTACCGTGCTCAAGCAAAGCTGTGGCTGTGCTACCTTGCTATCGTCGTCAAGCAAGGCTGCTACCGTGGTACCGTGGTTGAGCAAAAGCCACGACAGTGTTCGAGTACTGCTGGAGCAGGATGCTACCGTGATCGAGCAAGCTACAGCAGTGATCGAGTAATGCTCGAGCAAGGCTGCTACCGTGATAGAGGAAGCCACGGCAGTGATCGATCAGTGCTCGAGCAAGGGTGCTACCGTGATCGTGCAAGCCATGGCAGTGATCGAGCAATGCTGCTACCATGATCGAGCAAGCCACAACAGTGATCGATCGGTGCTGGAGCAAGGCTGCTACCATGATCGAGCAAGCCACAATAGTGGTCGATTAGTGTTGGAGCATGGCTGCTACCGTGATCGAGCAAACCACAGCAATGGTCGATTAGTGATGGAGCACTGCTCGAGGAAGGCTGCTACCGTGCTGCTATGCTACCGTGCTGCTACACTACCGCACTGCTATGCTACCGCTGTACCGTGGTCGAGCAAGGTTGCCACCGTGGTACCGTGGTCAAGGAAGCTGCTGCAATGCTACCGTGCTATAGCAAGGCTGCGGCTGTGCCACCTTGGTACCGTTGTCCAGTAAGGCGGCTACCGTCGTACCGTGGTCGAGCAAAAGCCACGGCAGTGATCGAGTACTACTCGAGCAAGGGTGCTACGATGATTTACCAATCCACGGCTGTGATCGATGAGTGCTTGAGCAAGGCCACTACCCTGATCGAGCAAGCCACCGCGGTGATTGATCAGTGTTTGAGCAAGGCTGCTACTGTGATCGAGCAAGCCACAGGAGTGATCTATCAGTGTTGGAGCAAGGCTGCTACCGTGGTCGAGTAAGCCACGGTAGTGATCGAGCAGTGCTGGAATAATGCTGCGACCCTGATCGAGCAATCCACAGCACTGATCAGCAAGCGTGCTGCGGTGATCGAGCAAGCCACCGCTATCATCGATCAGTGCTGGAGCAACGCTACTACTGTCGAACGTCGAAACTTCCGACTTGAGAAAAAGAATAAGGATCACGAGGCCTAGCTTGGGACTTTAAATCGGTGTTAGATTGGAGTCGCCACTAAACCGTTTATTAAGGCCGTTTAGGCGCCTAAGTCACTAAGTGATCATGATATTAACCACCTAGGTTGTTGTTGGTCTTAAAACCGAGATTTGAGTCCGGAGGTCCTGTTCGTATCTTGAAACTCGGAAGCCAAAATACGCCCAAACTTGGTACCCGTCCCTAAGTCTAGGTCGTTTGTTTGCACATTTTAATTTGTCCAATTATTTCCCTGATCGAAGTTCGAATTGATGGTCCAGAGAGAAATTCGATAATTCGTACCACGACCCTAGCATGCCACTAACCGTCCTATTCTAAGTGCGGAAAGTAAAGATTTTCACTATATTCGGGATTACATACATCCATCATCATCTCTCTCTCACACCCACTCAACTACATTGATTCACACAATACATTGATTTTCCCTTCTCACGTGCAATCGAAACAATATACATGAAAAAAGAGTATTTCAATCAATATTTACATCAATCAATTCAATCACGATAGATTTATTCGAATCGAAACAATAAAATTATTTCTGGGTTCTATTACTTAAAATACGAACAAGAGATATTGGGGAATGATATAAAAATTGAGTTAAATCGTTCAGGACCTAAACAAGTCTACCCTTGAAAGACTCAAAAGATATTCCAAAAATCGATTCGTCTCATTTCAAAATACCCGAACTTGACCCGAAATGTTTCAAAATTTTTAAGGATCAAACTCTAAGTCTTGGAATACACTTTAACCCATTTCAAAACACACAAAAATATGGGGGACTGATCAGTAAAATTCGGGTAGGGCTAGAGTGAATTTTTCAAAGCGTGACGAAAACCCCGAATCGATCCGGAATAATTTTAAATTTTCAAGACACGACCCTACACCTTAACAATGCCTAAGAACACTCCTAAACACAGAAAATGACATCAGGAACAGATCTGCAAAATTCGGAATCAATCTGGACAGATAAAAAAGAAAGGGTAAAAGACCTCGAATCGATCCCAAAACGATCCAAAATTTTCAAAATAGACCCCCAAATTTACATAACATCTAAGAACATTCTAAAACACACTAGAAGCATCAGAAACAGAGCTGGAAAATTCGAAATGGTGCTGGGCTGGTTTTAAAAAGACTGATAAAAGACTCCGATTCGATCCGAAATGATCTGAAATTTTCAAGGACTGACCCTAAACCTTAACAACACCTAAGACCACTCTAAATGACACAAAATACATCAGAAACAAACCTGAAAACAAACCTGGAAATTTTCGGAATAAATCTGGGCTGATAAAAAATAACAAAAAATGATCTCAAATCGATCCGAAATGATTCAAAATTTTCAAAAAATGATCCCTAACCCTTGGGAAATATTTAGACCCACTTGGAAACGCATTTTTGACCCCAGAGCTGACCTAAAAGCTTCGAAAAACTAGTCGGGTTTATGACCAAAATTTTGAAAATCGACTTTGAACGATCCTTTTCATCATTACGATTTTTGCACAACCCATTTTTAGTCATTCCCCGGTTTTCTTATATAAAAAATATTTTTTCTTGATTTTCTTGATTTTTCTATTTTCTTTATTTTATCATTTCTTATATTTCCTAAAAAAATGAGCAATATATATTCATTCTAAAAAAAAACCTAACTAGCAAGTTTTCATTTTTTCAAGGATCCTTTTCCGTGTTTTTCACAAAACATGAATCCTATTTTTTTTATTTTCTCATTTTTGTATTTTCTATTTTTCGTAAAACATTTTTGAAAAGGAGAAAAGAAAATAAAACAAAAGAAATTATTTACAAAGATAAGGCCTAAATCTCGATCAAGAAGTTATACCTACAACCAACGATGATGACGATGTCGAGGAATGAACAAGACTTCGGCTTGGTTGATGTCGAACCCGAGCACCTTCGGGATTTGAGGAAGACTCGTCGATTCACACGGACTCGGGCTTGGTCTTGATGATTTGCACGGGCTCGGCTCGGATTGACGAAGAACTCCAAGTTGGTGTCAGAATCGGGCTCGGGTCGACAGCGAATCCGAATTTGGAACGGGATGAAGATTCTTGATTTTTTTTTTCAACACATGAATCTAAGAGTGGATATTCAAGAGAGAGTTTAATGTGTGTTTTTGATGTATTCAAGATGTCCCAAAATCTGCAAATGAATGGCATATTTATAGAGGAAATGCTGTGGTGGCTGAAATGTAACACACCAGAAACTTCAGGGGCTGAAAAGAGAAACGAAAATAGAATAAAATAATAATAATAATAATAATAAAGAAAAGCAAATGTGCAGAGATTGAACAGAGTAGCAGCGGACGGCAGCGACGCGAGGGAGGACAGCAGCGACGGGAGGGAGGCCGAGAAGTCAAGAGTGACAGCCGGAGCAGGACGACGTCGTACGGCCGATCAGAAGGCCGGTGCCGTGCACGGCAACCGGCGGTACGAATCTCGACAGTGGGGAGGAGAGATAGAGAGAGAGAGCCGGTGTGAAAATGATCGGGGAAGCTCGGGAAGGTCAGCAAGGGCGGCTCATCGATGACTAGCGCTGGCGGATGTCAGAGGAGGTGTGTACGGCGCCGGAACAGATGATTTCGGCTCCGAAAAGTAGAGAGAGAATGAACGGAAGTGACTGGAGAGGGGGAGAGATAGGGTCGCGAATGGACGGGGATGGACTCGGGATGGAGCCGAACGCTCGACGGAGTCACCGGTGTGGTTGGAAGTGGTCGGAAGTGGCGGAGAAGGCCACCCATGGCTGGCCGTGACTCTCTGTAAAATTGCGGGGAAGGAAGAAGAAGATGCACTGTTCAAACAAAAAAACATTTTTTTTTCCATTTCAATGTGCAAATTTTTTGGTCATTTTTTCGTATGAAGTAACATAAAACAAAGTGAAAAAAATTAAGTTTGAAATAGGATTAAAATATGTGACACTAGTAGGAACGAAACGGGACTTTAATCGGGCCAAAATCAGGTATCCACGAATACTGTGTTCACTTCCA
This sequence comes from Lagerstroemia speciosa, assembly GCA_037672795.1. NCBI lineage: Eukaryota > Viridiplantae > Streptophyta > Magnoliopsida > Myrtales > Lythraceae > Lagerstroemia > Lagerstroemia speciosa. The sequence goes on along the minus strand of CM075290.1, from coordinate 1,293,138 downwards.
CTTAAACCCCCCTTTTTTTTGTATTTTCAGTTTTGATTTAATTTTATGTATGAAATAGAATAAAATAAAAATAAAGATTAAAATAGGAAAATTAAAATATCAAAATAAAATTTAAAATATGGAATACTAAAAGGAACGAAATGGGATTTGACCGGGTCAAAATCGGGTGTCTACAACTACCATGATCGGGCAAGCTACGACAGTGATCGAGCAGTGCTTTAGCAAGGCTGCCACCTTAATCGAGCAAGCCACAACAGTGATTGATCAGTGCTATAGCAAGGCTGCTACCGTGTTTGGGTAAGCCACAGCACTTATCGATCAATGATCGAGCACTGCTCGAGCAAGGCTGCTACCGTGCTGCTATGTTACCGCGCTGCTGTGCTACTACGGTACTGTGGTTGAGCTGCAATGCTACCGTGGTCGAGCAAAGCTGCTGCAATGCTACCGTGGTCGAGCAAAGCTGCGGCCGTGCTACCTTGGTACCGTGGTCGAGCAGGGCTGCTACTGTGGTACCGTGGTCAAGCAAAAACCGTGGCAGCAATCGAGCACTGCTCAAGCAAGGATGCTACCGTGACCGACCAAGCCATGGCAGTGATTGATCAGTGCTGGAGCAAGGCTACTACCGTGATCGAGCAAGCCACATCATTGATCGAACAGTGCTAGAGTAAGGCTGCTACTGTGATCGGGCAAGCCATAGTAGTGATCGATCAGTGCTGGAGAAAGGCTGCTATCGTGATCGAGAAAGCCACAGCAATGATCGAGCACTGCTCGAGCAAGGCTGCAACACTGCTGCTATGCTGCCGCGCTACTATGCTATCGCGTACCGTGGAACCGCGGTCAAGCAAGGCTACCACTGTGGTACCGTTGCCGAGCAAAAGCCACGGCAGTGATCGAGTACTGGTCAAGCAAGGATGCTACCGTGATCGAGCAAGCCACGGCAGTGATCGATCAGTGCTGGGGCAAGGCTGCTACCGTGATCAAGCAAGCCACGACAGTGATTGAGCAGTGCTTGAGCAAGGCTGCTACCCTGATCGAGCAAGCCACCGCAGTGAACGATCAGTGCTGGAGCAAGGCTGCTACCATGATCAAGCAAGCCACGGCAGTGATCAAGCAGTGCTTGGGCAAGGTTGCTACCGTGATCGAGCAAGCCACGACAGTGATTGATCAGTGTTGGGGCAAGGCTGCTACCGTGATCCAACAAGCCACGGCAGTGATCGAGCAGTGCTTGAGTAAGGCTGCTACCCTGATCGAGCAAGCCACCGCAGTGATCGATCAGTGCTGGACCAAGGCTGCTACTATAATCAAGCAAGCCACAGCAGTGGTCAATCGGTGCTGGAGCAAGGCTGCTACCGTGATCGAGCAAGGCATAGCCACGATCAATCAGTGATCGAGCGGTATCGTGGTCGACCAAGGCTTCCACCGTGGTACCGTGGTCGAGGAAGCTGCTGTAATGCTACCATGGTCGAGCAAAGCTGCGGCCATTCTACCTTTGTACCATGGTCGAGCAAGGCTGCTACCGTGGTACCGTGGTCGAGCAAAGGCCACGACAGTGATCGAGTACTGCTCTGGCAAGGATGCTACCGTGATCGAGCAAGCCACGGTAGTGCTGCTACCGAGATTGAGCAAGCCATGGCAATGATCGAGCAGTACCTGAGCAAGGCTGCTGTCGTGATCGAGCAAGCCACAGTAGTGATCGATCAGTGCTGGAGCAATGCTGTTACCCTAATCGAGCAAGCCATAGTAGTTGTCGGTCAGTGCTGGAGCGAGGCTGCTACCGCGATCAAGCAAGTGACAGCAGTGATTGGTCAGTGATCGAGCACTGCTCGAGCAAGACTGCTACTGTGCTGCTGCGCTACCGCGCTGCTATGCTATCGTAGTACCGTGGTCGAGCAAGGCTGCCACCGTGGTTCCGTGGTCGAGGACGCTGTTACAATGCTACCGTACTCAAGCAAAGCTGTGGCCGGGCTACCTTAGTCCCGTGGTCGAGCAAGGCTGCTATCGTGGTATCGTGGTCTAGCAAAGGCCATGGCAGTGATTAATTACGGCTCAAGCAAGGATGCTACCGTGATCGAGTAAGCCACGATAGTGATCGATCAGTGCTGGAGCAAGCCTGCTACCGTGATCGAGCAAACCACAGCAGTGGTCGATCAGTGCTGGAGCAAGGCTACTACCGTGATCGGGCAAGCGATTGTTGCAAGGCTGCTACCATGACCGAGCAAGCCATAGCAGCGATTAATCAGTGATTGAGCACTGCTCGAGCAAGGCTACTGCCGTGCTGCTATGCTATCGCGCTGCTATGCTACCGTGGTGCCGTGGTCGAGCAAGGCTTTTGTCAGCCCCTTAGTGCTCAGACAATTATACTGGCTGGGATGCTAAGTCCCTCAGTGGCATTCCTGCCATGCTATGTGCTAGAGGGAAAACTGTGGTTCAGGCGTGTGGCGGCGCTACTAGTTCCAGCGACGGGAATCTGGTGTAAAATTCCCTGGTAGCAATATCACCTGCTATAAATGGCAAGAACTTAAAACAACCTCTTTAGGGGGGTATGTGGTGGCAGCCTCCCTCGGTACCAAGGCATAGGGTGTGGACGCACGTCCATGGTAGCGTGCTGGGATGCTCGTGTTCCCAAAGGCACGAGTGTGGTACCGTGTGGTGATGGATGATCGTCACGGTGATCAATTGGGATTGATCACGTAGCGGGATGCTCAATTAGAGGATCGTTGGGTGTCACGATCCATGGTTGGAATTCATGGCGGTGTTGCTCGATCAGGTATTCGGTATGTTGCTCGATTATTGATATACTAACAGCTTGGCTATGTTCGATCAGGTGCTTGGTCAGTGCTCGAGCAAGCCTCGTGACGGACACGATAGCGTGCTAGCACAAGGGGCACGCTACTATGATGGTGACCTCGTGGAGGGATGCTATAGCGTGCTAGCGCTAGCAGCACGCTACGTTGTGAGCAACCTTGTAGCTAGATACCGTGGCGTGCTATCGCTAGCAGCACGCTACGTTGCTAGCAACCTTGTAGCGGGATACCGTGGCAGAAACCGTGGTGTGCTACTGCTGAGCACTCTACCACGTGGCGATGATGGGCAACACGCTGCTAGCTACGTGACCACCTGCTAGCAGCATACCAAGCGATGGTGGCTGAACCATGGGCACATGCTCGGTGCATGTGACCCAACTGAGTGTGGGTGGCACTCAGGTGGACCCGATGGACCATGAAGGTGCGGACCATGGGATGGCGGTTGACCCGTTGACCGAAGCTGCTTTGATGAGGCGGTCATCCAATCATGAACCAGTTACCAAGTAGTTTTATTTGTCTTGTAACTTCTCTGGCAGTTGTGCTTGTGTCTAATTGGTTGGAAATTTCGGGTCCCTATGTCTTAGTTTGTAATTCGGCCATTGGTAGAATACAGAACATACTCATTGTGAGTGATGAACAGAGTTGGGGATTCTCTAGTTCAGGTGAGTGCTCTTATATCATGGGATTCGGGCGTGCTTGTGTAAGGGTTTTGTGTCAGACTCGTGTATCCAATTTTGTGAATGGAAGAGTTAAGATTTCCCGTACTCGTGTTGCTCGTTTCTGATCATTGTTGCTTAACCTTGATTGATCGATCTTGATTCGTGTGTTGGCTTGGTTGGCTAAGGGTGTTGTGGTCGCTTAGCACCATCATAGAGCGGAAAAATTTGGTGTGATTTTCGACCCGGTGACAGCTACCACCGTGGTACCATGGTCGAGGACGCTGCTGCAATGCTGCCGTCCTACCTTGGTATTGTGGTCGAGGAAGCTGCTGCAATGCTACCGTGCTCAAGCAAAGCCCGCGGCCGTGCTACCTTGGTACTGTGGTTGAGCAAGGCTGCTACCGTGGCACCGTGGCCGAGCAAAAGCCAAGGCAGTGATTGATCAATGCTGGAGCAAGGCTACCGCCGTGATCGAGCGAGCCACGGCAGTGATCAAGCAATGATCGAGCAAGGCCCCTACCATGATCAAGCAAACCATAGTAGTGATCGATTAGTAATCGACCACTGCTCGAGCAAGGCTGCCACAGTGCTACTATGCGACCGTGCTCCTATGATACCGCGGTTCCATGGTCGAGCAAGGCTGCCATCGTGGTACCGTTGCCGGGGAAGCTGCTGCAATGCTACCGTGCTCGAGCAAAGCTACGGCTGTGCTACCATGGTACTGTGGTCGAGCAAGGCTACTACCATGGTACCGTGGCCCAGCAAAAGCCACGGTAGTGATCAAGTACTGCTTGAGCAAGGATGCTACCGTGATCAAGCAAGCCATGGTAGTGATAGATCAGTGCTGGAGTGAGGCTGGTACCGTGATTGAGCAAGCCACGGCAGTGATGGAGCAGTGCTTCTGCAATGCTGCTACCTTGATTGAGCCAGCCACAGCAGTGATCGATCAGTGCTAGAGCAAGGCTGCTACCGTGATTGAGCAAGCCACAGCAGAGGTCGATTAGTGCTGGAGCAAAGCTGCTACCATGATCGAGCAAGCCATGACAGTGATCGACCAGTGCTGGAGCAAGGTTACTACCGTGATCGAGTAAGCCATGGCAGTGCTAGGCTGCTACCGTGTTCGAGCAAGCCACGACAGTAATCGAGCAGTGCTTGAGCATGGCTGCTACAATGATTGAGTAGTGCTCGAGGAAGGCTGCTCCCATGATCGAGCAAGCCACAGCAGTGATCGATCAGTACTGGAGCAAGGCTGCTACCGTGATCGAGCAAGCCACAGCAGTAATTGATCAGTGCTGGAGCAAGGCCGCTGCCGTTGCTGAGCAAGCCAGGGCAGCGATCGAGCAGTGTTGGAGCAAGGCTGCGACCATGTTCTAGCAAGCTACAACATTGAGCGACCAGTGCTGGAGCAAGGCTGCTACTGTGATCGAGCGAGCCACAACAGTGATCGATCAATGCTGGAGCAAGGCTGCTACCGCGATCGAGCAAGCCATAGCAGTGATCGATCAGTAATCGAGCACTGCTCGAGCAAGGCTGCTACCGTGCAGCTATGCTACCGCGCTGCTATGCTACCACTGTATCATGGTTGAGCAAGGCCGCCACCGTGGTAATGTGGCAGAGCAAAAGCCATGGCAGTGATCGAGTACTGCTCGGGCAACGATGCTACCATGATCGAGCAAGCCACGGCAGTGATCAACCAGTTCTGGAGCAAGGCTGCTACCATTGTCGAGCAAGCCAGAGCAGTGATCGAGCAGTGCTGGAGCAAGGCTGCGACACTGATCTAGCAAGCAATAGCAGTGATCGATCAGTGCTGGAGCAAGGCTGCTACCGTGATCAAGCGAGCCACAGCAGTGATCAATTAGTGATGGAGCAAGGCTGCTACCGTGATCGATAAGTGATCAAGCACTGCTCGAGCAAGGCTGCTACCGCGCTGCTATGCTACTGTGCTGCCATGGTCGAGCAAGGCTACCACCGTGCCTCCGTGGTCGAGCAAGGCTGATTCCGTGGTACCGTGGCCGAGCAAAAGCCACGGCAGTGGTCGAGTATTGCCTGAGCAGCGATGCTACCGTGATAGAGCAAGCCATGGCTGTGATCGAGCAGTTCTCGAGCAAGGCTGCTACCATGATCGAGCAAGCCGCAGCAGTGGTCGATCAGCGCTGGAGCAAGGCTGTTGCCGTGATCGAGCAAGCCATAGCAGTGATCGAGCACTGCTCGAGCAATGCTCCTACCGTGCTGCTACTCAACCCTGCTGTTATGCTGCCGTGGTATCGTGGTCGATCATGGCTGCCATTGTGGAACCGTGGTCGCGGAAGATGCTGCAATGCTACCGTGCTCGAGCAAAGCTGCGACCGTGCTATCTTGGTGCCGTGGTTTAGCAAGGCTGCTACTGTGGCGCCGTGGTCGGCCAAAAGCCATGGCTGGATCGAGTACTGCTTGAGCAAGGAAACTACCGTGATAAAAAAAGCCACGACAGTGATCGATCAGCACTGGAGCAAGGCTGCTACCATGATTGAGCAAGCCACAACAGTGGTCGATAAGTGCTGGAGCAAGGCTACTGCCATGATCGAGCAACCCCATAGTAGTGATCTAGCACTGCTCGAGCAATGCTACTAATGTGCTGCTACTCTACCACGCTGTTATGCTCCTGCTGTACCATGGTCGATCATGGCTGCCCCCATGGTACCGTGGTCGAGGAAGTTGCTACAATGCTGCTGTGCACGAGGAAAGCTGCGGCTGTGCTACATTGGTACCGTGGTGTAGCAAGGCTGCTACCATTGTACCGTGCCGGAGCAAAAGCCATGGCAGTGATCGAGGACTGCTCGAGCAAGGATGCTAACGTGATCGAGCAGGCCATGGCAGTGATAAATTAGTGATGGAGCAGTGCTTGAGCACGGCTGCTACCCTGATTGAGCAAGCCACAACAATGATCAATGAGTGCTGGGGCGATGCTGCTTCCATGATCAAGCAGGCCACAACAGTGATCGAGCACTGCTCGAGCAAGGCTGCTACCGTGCTGCTATGCTACCACGGTGCTACGCTACCACGTTGCGACGCTACCGCGGCACCGTGGTCGAGCAAGGCTGCCGCCAGTGTACCTTGGTCGAGAAAGGTTGCCACCGTGGTACAGTGGTCGAGGAAGCTGCTGCAATGCTACTGTGCTCGACCAAAGCTGCAGCCATGATTGAGCAAGCCACAACGATGATCGATCAGTGATCAAGCACTTCGCGAGAAAGGCTGCCACCGTGCTGCTAAGCTACCGCACTGCTATGCTACCGCGGAACTGTGGTCGAGCAAGGATGGCACGCTGGTACCATGGTCGAGGAAGCTGCTGCAATGCCACCGTGCTCGAGCAAAGCTGCGGCCGTGCTACCTTGGTACCGTGGTCGAGCAAGGTTGCTCGGGAAAGGATGCTGCCGTGAACGAGCAAGCCACGGCAGTGATCAATCAGTTCTGGAGCAAGGCTGCCACTGTTGTCGAGCAAGGCACGGCAGTGATTGAGCAGTGCTGGAGCAAGGCTGCTACCGTGATCGATTGAGCAACAACAGTGATCGATCAGTGTTAGAGCAGGGATGCTACCGGGATCGAGCAATCGGCCACAGTTATCAATCAGTGATCGGGCATTGCTCGAGCAAGGCTGCTACCGCGCTGCTATGCTACCGCAGTACCATGGTCGAGCAAGGCTGCAACCATGGTACCGTGGTCGAGCAAGGCTTCCACCGCGGAACCGTGGTCGAGGAAGCTGCTGCAATGCTACCGTGCTCAAGCAAAGCTGCGACCGTGCTACCATGGTACCGTGGTCATGCAAGCTTGCTACGGTGGTACCGTGGCCGAGCAAAAGCCTCGGCCGTGATCGAGTACTGCTCGAGCAAGGATCCTACCGTGATTGAGCGAGCCATGGCAGTGGTCGATCAGTGCTGTTGCTACAGTGATAGCGCAAGCCACGACAGTGATCGAGCGGTGCTAGAGCAAGGTTGCTACCATGATTGAGTAGGCCACGGCAGTGATCGATCAGTACTGGAGCAAGGATGCTACCGTGATCTAGCAAGCCATGGTAGTGATCGATCCGTGCTCGAGCAAGGCTGCTACCGTGTTTGAGCAAGCCATGACAGTGATCAGGCAGTGCTTGAGCAAGGCTGCTACAATGATCGAGCAGTGCTTGAGGAATGGTGCTTCCATGATCGAGCAAGCCACAGCAGTGATCGATCAGTGCTGGAGCAAGGCTGCTACCGTGATGGAGCGAGCCACAGAAGTGGTCGATCAACACTGGAGCAAGGCTGTTACCGTGACTGAGCAAGCCACAACGGTGATCGATTAGTGATCGAGCACTGCTCGAGGAATGTTGCTGCCGTGCTAGTACTTTACCGCGTTGTTATGCTGGCGTGGTACCGTGGTCGATCATGGCTGCCACCGTGGTACCGTTGTCGAGGAAGCTGCTGCAATGCTACCGTGCGCGAGCAAAGTTGCGACCATGCTACCTTGGTACCGTGGTTTAGCAAGGCTGCTACCGTGGTACCGTGGTCGAGTAAAAGCCATGGCTGTGATCGAGTACTGCTCGAGCAAGGAAACTACCGTGATCGAGAAAGCCATGGCAATGACCGAACAGTGCTGGAGCAAGGCTGCTACCATGATCGAGCAAGCCACAATAGTGGTCGATCAGTGCTCGGGCAAGGCTGCTGCGTGGATAGAGCAAGCCACGGCAGTGATCGATCAGTGATCTAGCACTGCTCGAGCAATTCTCCTACCGTGCTGCTACTCTACCACGCTGTTATGCTGCCGGAGAACCATGGTCAATCATGGCTGCCACCGTCGTACCGTGGTCGAGGAAGCTTCTACAATGCTACTGTTCTCGAGGAAAGCTACAGCCGTGCAACATTGGTACCGTAGTCGACCAAGGCTGCTATTGTGGTACTGTGCCCGAGCAAAATCCATGGCAGTGATCAAGGACTGCTCGAGCAAGGATGCTACCCTGATCGAGCAGGCCATGACAGTGATCAATCAGTGCTGGAGTGAGGCTGCTACCGTGATCGAACAAGCGACGGCAGTGATGGAGCAATGCTTGAGCACGGCTGCTACCCTGATCGAGCAAGCCACAACAATGATCGATTAGTGCTGGAGCGCCGTAGCTTCCATGATCGAGCACACCATAGTAGTGATCGATCGGTGATCGAGCACTGCTAGAGCAATGCTGCTACACTACCACGTTGCTACGCTACCGCGGAACCGTGGCCGAGCAAGGCTACCACCATTGCACCGTGGTCGAGAAAGGCTGCCACCGTGGTACAGTGGTCGAGCAAGCTGTTGTTTTGCTGCCGCTCTCCAGCAAAGGTGCAGCCGTGATTGAGCAAGCCACAGCAGTGATCGAGCACTCCGCGAGAAAGGCTACTATCATGCTGCTATGCTACCGTGGAATCGTGGTCAAGCAAGGCTGCCACCATGGTACCGTGGTCGAGGAAGCTGCTGCAATGCTACCGTGCTTGAGCAAGGCTGCGGCCGTGCAACCTTGGAACCCTGGTCGAGCAAGGCTTCTACCATGGTACCGTGGCCGAGCCAAAGCCACAACAGTGATTTAGTACTGCTCGTGCAAAGATGCTACCGCGATTGAGCAAGCCACAGCAGTGATCGATCAGTGATCTAGCACCGTGCCGTGCTGCTATGCTGCCGCGTTGCTATGCTACCGCCGTACTGTGGTAGAGCAAGGCTGCCACCATGGCACTATGGTCAGGGAAGCTGCTGTAATGCTACCGTGCTCGAGCACTACTGCGGTCGTGCTACCATGGTACCGTGGTGCCGTGGCCGAGCAAAAGCAACGGCAGTGATCGAGTACTGCTTGAGCAAGGATGCTACCATGATCGAGCAAGCCACGGCAGTGATCGATAAGTGCTGGAGCATTGCTGCTACAGTGATCGAGCAAGCCACGGTAGTGATCGAGCAGTGCTTGAGGAAGGATGCTACCATGATTGAGCAAGCCACAGCAGTGATCGATCGGTGCTGGAGCAAGGCCGCTACTGTTGTCGAGCAAGCCACAGTAGGGATCAAGCGGTGCTGGAGCAAGGCCGCTACAATTGTCGAGCAAGCCACGGTAGTGATCGATTAATGATCAAGCGCAGCTCGAGCAAGGCTGCTGCCGTGCAGCTATGCTACCGCGCTGCTATGCTACTACAGTACCATGGTCGAGCAAGGCTACAACCGTGGTACCATGGCCTAGGAAAAGCCACGGCAGTGATCGAGTATTGCTCTGGCAAGGTCGCTACCGTGATCGAGCAAGCCACGGTAGTGATTGACCAGTTCTGGAGCAAGGCTGCTACCGTTGTCGAGCAAGCCACGGTAGTGATCGAGCAGTGCTGGAGCAAGGCTGCGACCCTAATCTAGCAAGCAACAATAGTGATCGATCAGTGTTGGAGCAAGGCTGCTACCGTGATTGAGCGAGCCACAACATGGATCGATCAGTGCTAGAGCAAGGCCGCTGCCGTGATCGAGCAAGCGACTGCAGTGATTGATCAGTGATCGAGCACTGCTCGAGCAAGGCTGCTACCATGCTGCTATGCTACTGTGCTGCCATGGTCGACCAAGGCTGCCATCGTGCTCCCGTGGTCGAGCAAGGCTGCTACCGTGGTACCGTGGCCAAGCAAAAGCCACGGCAGTGGTTGAGTACTGCTTGAGCAGCGATGCTACCGTGATAGAGCAAGACATGGCAGTGATCGAGCAGTGCTTGAGCAATGCTGCCACCATGATCAAGCAATCCACCACTGTTGTACCGTGGTTGAGCAAAAGCCATGGCTGTGATTGAGTACTGCTCGAGCAAGGAAACTACCGTGATCGAGAAAGCAACGGCAGTGGCCGAACAGTGCTAGGGCAAGGCTGCTACCATGATCGAGCAAGCCACAACAGTGGTTGATCAGTGCTAGAGCAAGGCTGCTGCCATGATAGAGCAAGCCACAGCAGTGATCGATCAGTGATCTAGCACTGCTCAAGCAATGCTGCTACCATGCTGCTACTCTAGCGCCGTTATGCTCCCGCGGAACCATGGTCAATCATGGCTGCCACTGTGGTATCGTGGTCAAGGAAGCTGCTACAATGCTACCGGGCTCGAGGAAAGCTGCGGCTGTGCAACATTGGTACCGTGGTCGACCAAGGCTGCTACTGTGGTACCGTGCCCGAGCAAAATCCATGGCAATGATCGAGGACGGCTCGAGCAAGGATGCTACCGTGATCGAGCAGGCCATGGCAGTGATCAATCAGTGCTGGAGTGAGGCTGCTACTGCGATTAAACAAGCGACGGTAGTGATGGAGACGTGCTTGAGCACGGCCGCTACCCTGATCGAGCAAGCCACAATAGTGATCGATCAGTGTGGAGCGCTGCTGCTTCCATGATCGACCAAGTCATACCCATGATCGATCGGTGATCGAGCGTTGCTCGAGCAAGGCTGCTATTGTGCTGCTACACTACCACGCTGCTACTCTACCGCGGTATCGTGGTCGAGAAAGGCTGCCACCACTGTACCGTGGTTGAGAAAGGCTGCCACTGTGGTATAGTGGTCGAAGAATCTACAGCATTGCTGCCGTGCTCGAGGAAAGCTGCGGTCGTGCTTGAGCAAGCTGCAGCAGTGATCGAGCACTTCGCGAGAAAGGCTGCTACCATCCTGCTATGCTACCACGGAACCATGGTTGAGTAAGGCTCCCACCGTGGTATCGTTGTTGAGGAAGCTGCTGCAATGCTACCGTGCTCGAGCAAAGTTGCGGCTGCGCTACCTTGGTACCGATGTCGAGCAAGGCTGCTATCGTGGTACCGTGGCCGACCAAAAGCCATGGCAGTGATCGTGTACTGCTCGGGCAAGCATGCTATCGTGATCGAGCAAGCCATAGCAGTGATGGATCAGTGATCGAGCACTGCTCTAGCAAGGCTGCTACCGTGCTGCTTCGCTACCATGCAGGTATGTTACCGTCGTACCGTGGTCGAGCAAGGCTGCCACCATGGCACCGTCGCTGGGGAAGTTACTGCAATGCTACCGTGCTCAAGCACTACTGCGGTCGTGCTACCATGGTATCATGGTCGAGCAAGGCTCCTACCGTGGTGCCATGGCCGAGTAAAAGCAACGGCAGTGTCGAGTACTGCTCGAGCAAGGATGCTACCGTCATCGAGCAAGCCATGGCAGTGATCGATAAGTGCTGGAGCATTGCTGCTACCGTAATCGAGCAAGCCACGACAGTGATCGAGCAGTGCCTGAGCAAGGATGCTACCGTGATCGAGCAAGCCACAGCAGTGATCAATCGGTGCTGGAGCAAGGCTGCTACTATTTTCAAGCAACCCACGGTAGGGATCGAGCAGTGCTGGAGCAAGGCTGTGACCATGATCTAGCAAGCTACAGCAATGAGCGATCAGTGCTGGAGCAAGGCTGCTACCGTGATCAAGCAAGTAACAACAGTGATCGATCAGCGATCGAGCGCTACTCGTGCAAGGCTGCTACCGTGCAGCTATGCCACAGTGCTGCTATGCTACCACGGTACCATGGTCGAGCAAGGCTACCACCGTGGTACCGTGGCTGAGAAAAAGCCACGGCTGTGATAGAGCGCTGCTCGGGCAAGGATGCTACCGTGATCGAGCAAGGCACGGCGGTGATCAACCTGTTCTAGAGCAAGGCTGCCACAGTTTTCGAGCAAGCCACGGCAATGATCGAGCAGTGCTGGACCAAGGTTGCGACCCTAATCCAGCAGGCAACAACAATGATCGATCAGTGCTGGAGTAAGGCTGCTACCGTGATTGAGCGAGCCACAGCATTGATCGATCAGTGCTAGAGCAAGGCTGCTACCGTGATCGAGCAAGCGACTGCAGTGATTGATCAGTGATCGAGCACTGCTCGAGCAAGGCTGCTACCGTGCTGCTACGCTACTGCGCTGCCATGGTCGACCAACGCTGCCATCGTGCTCCCGTGGTCGAGCAAGGCTGCTACCGTGGTACCGTGGCCAAGCAAAAGCCACGGCAGTGGTTGAGTACTGCTTGAGCAGTGATGCTACCGTGATAGAGCAAGACATGGCAGTGATCGAGCAGTGCTGGAGCAACGCTGCTACCATGATCGAGCAATCCACCACTGTTGTACCGTGGTTGAGCAAAATCCATGGCTATGATCGAGTACTGCTTGAGCAAGGAAACTACCGTGATCGAGAAAGCCACTGCAGTGACCGAACAGTGCTAGGGCAATGCTGCTACCATGATCGAGCAAGCCACAACAGTGGTTGATCAGTGCTAGAGCAAGGCTGCTGCCATGATAGAGCAAGCCACAGCAGTGATCGATCAGTGATCTAGCACTGCTCAAGCAATGCTGCTGCCATGCTGCTACTCTACTGCGCCGTTATGCTGCTGCAGAACCATGGTCGATCATGGCTGCCACCGTGGTATCATGGTCAAGGAAGCTGTTACAATGCTACCGTGCTCGAGGAAAGCTGCGGCTGTGCAACATTGGTATCGTGGTCGACCAAGGTTGCCACCGTGGTACCGTGCCCGAGCAAAATCCATGGCAATGATCGAGGACGGCTCAAGCAAGGATGCTACCATGATCGAGCAGGCCATGGCAGTGATTAATCAGTGCTGGAGTGAGGCTGCTACTGTGATTGAACAAGCGACGACAGTGATGGAGCAGTGCTTGAGCACGACTGCTACCCTGATCGAGCAAGCCACAATAGTGATCGATCAGTGTGGAGCGCTGCTGCTTCCATGATCGACCAAGTCACAGCCATGATCGATAGGTGATCGAGCATTGCTCGAGCAAGGCTGCTACACTACCACGCTGCTACGCTACCGCTGTATCGCGGTCGCGCAAGGCTGCCACCATTGTACCGTGGTCGAGAAAGGCTACCACCGTGGTGTAGTGGTCGAAGAATCTGTAGCATTACTGCCGTGCTCGAGGAAAGCTGCGGTCGTGCTTGAGCAAGCCACAACAATGATCGAGCACTTTGCGAGAAAGGATGCTACCGTCCTGCTATGCTACCGCAGAACCATGGTTGAGCAAGGCTCCCACCGTGGTATCATTGTTGAGGAAGCTGTTGCAATGCTACCGTGCTCTAGCAAAGTTGCGGCTGTGCTACCTTGGTACCGATGTCGAGCAAGGCTGCTACCGTGGTACCGTGGCCGAGCAAAAGCCATGGCAGTGATCGTGTACTGCTCGGGCAAGCATGCTATCGTGATCGAGCAAGCCATGGCAGTGATCGATCAGTGATCGAGCACTGCTCCAGCAAGGCTGCTACCGTGCTGCTTCGCTACCATGCAGGTACGTTACCGTCGTACCGTGGTCGAGCAAGGCTGTCACCATGGCACCGTGCCTGGGGAAGTTGCTACAATGCTACCGTGCTCAAGCACTACTGCGGCCGTGCTACCATGGTACTGTGGTCGAGCAAGGCTCCTACCGTGGTGCCATGGCCGAGTAAAAGCAACGACAGTGATTGAGTACTGCTCGAGCAAGGATGCTACCGTGATCGAGCAAGCCACAGCAGTGATCGATAAGTGCTGGGGCATTGCTGCTGCCGTGATTGAGCAAGCCACGACAGTGATTGAGCAGTGCCTGAGCAAGGATGGTACTGTGATCGAGCAAGCCACAGCAGTGATCAATCGGTGCTAGAGCAAGGCTGCTACTATTGTCAAGCAAGCCACGGTAGGGATCGAGCAGTGCTGGAGCAAAGCTACAACCATGATCTAGCAAGCTACAACATTGAGCGATCAGTGCTGGAGCAAGGCTGCTACCGTGATCAAGCAAGCAACAACAGTGATCGATCAGTGATCGAGCGCTGCTCATGGAAGGTTGCTACCGTGCTGCTATGCTACCATGGTACCATGGTCGAGCAAGGCTACCACCGTGGTACTGTGGCCGAGAAAAAGCCACGGCAATGAGTACTGCTCGGGCAAGGATGCTACCGTGATCGAGCAGTGCTGGAGCAAGGCTGCGACCCTAATCTAGCAAGCAACAGCAATGATCGATCAGTGCTGGAGCAAGGCTGCTACCATGATTGAGCGAGCCACAGCAGTGATTGATCAGTGATAGAGCAAGGCTGCTACCGTGATCGAGCAAGCGACCGCAGTGATCGATCAGTGATCGAGCACTGCTTGAGCAAGGTTGCTATCGTGCTATTATACTACCGCGCTGCCATGGTCGAGCGAGGCTGCCATCGTGCTACCGTGGTCGAGCAAGGCTGCTACCGTGGTACCGTGGCCGAGCAAAAGCCACGGTAGTGGTTGACTATTGCTTGAGCAATGATGCTACCGTGATAGAGCAAGCCATGGCAGTGATTGAGCAGTGCTTGTGCAAGGCTGTTACCATCATCGAGCAAGCCACAGCAGCGGTCGATCAGCGCTAGAGCAAGGCTGCTGCTGTGATCGAGCAAGCCACAGCTGTGATCGATTTGTGATAGAGCATTGCTCGAGCAATGCTGCTACCGTGCTGCTACTCTACCGCGTTGTTACGCTGCGGCGTTACCGTGGTCGATCATGGCTGCCACTGTGGTACCGTGGTCGAGGAAGCTGCTGCAACGCTACCGTGCTCGAGCAAAGCTTTGGCCTTGATTGAGCAAGCCACAGCAATGATCGACCAGTGATCGAGCACTTCGCGAGGAAGGTTGCTACCATGCTGCTACGCTGCCGCGCTTGTATGCTACCGCGGAGCCGTGGTCGAGCAAGGCTGCCACCGTGGTACTGTGGTCGAGGAAGTTGCTGCAATGCTACCGTGCTCGAGCAAAGCTGCGGCCGTGCTACCTTGGTTCCATGGTCGAGCAAGGCTGCTGCCGTGGTACCGTGGCAGAGCAAAAGCCACGGCAGTGATCTAGTGCCGCTCGGGCAAGGATGCTACCGAGATCAAGCAAGCCACCACAGTGATCAATTAGTTCTGGAGCAGGGCTGCTACAATTATCAAGAAAGCCTCGGCAGTGATTGAGCAGTGCTGGAGCAAGGCTGCGACCATGATCTAGCAATCAACAAACAGTGATCGATCAGTGCTGGAGCAAGGTCGCTACCGTGATCAATTGAGCCACAGCAGTGATAGATCAGTGTTAGAGCAAGGCTGCGACCGTGATCGAGCAAGCGACTGCAGTGCTCGATCAGTGATCAGGCACTGCTCGAGCAAGGCTGCTACCGTGCTACTACGCTACGGTGTTGCTCTGCTACCGCGGTACCATGGTCGAGCAAGGCTTCAACCAGGGCACCGTGGTCGAGCAAGGCTGCAACCATGGTACCGAGCTCGAGCAAGCCTGCCAGCTTGGAACCGTGGTCGAGGAAGCTGCTGCAATGCTACCGTGCTCGAGCAAAGCTGCGACCGTGTTACCATGGTACCGTGGTCATGCAAGGTTGCTACTGTGGTACCGTGGTCATGCAAGGTTGCTACTGTGGTACCGTGGCCGTGCAAAAGCCTCGGCAGTGATCGAGTACTACTCAAGCAAGGATCCTACCGTGATCGAGCAAGCCATGACAGTGGTCGATCAGGGCTGCTGCGAGGCTGGTGCCGTGTTCGAGCAAGCCACAGCAGTGATCAATCAGTGCTAGAGCAAGGCTACTATCGTGTTCAAGCAAGCCACAGAAGTGATCGAGTAGTGCTTGGGCAAAGCTACTACCATGATCGAGCAGTGCTGGAGGATGGTTGCTTCCATGATCGAGCAAGCCAAAGCAGTGATCGATCAGTGCTGGTGCAAGGCTGCTACCCTGACCGAGCAAGCCATAGTAGTGATCGATCAGTACTGAAGCAAGGCTGCTACCGTGATCGAACAAGCCACAATAGTGATCGAGCACTGCTCGAGACAGGCAGCTACCGTGCTGCTATGCTACTGCGCTGCTTTGCTACCTTGGTACCGTGGTCGAGCAAGGCTGCCAACGCGGTATCGTGGTCGAGGAAGCTACTGCAATGCTACCGTGCTCGAGAAAAGATGCGGCAGTGATCGAGAAAGGCTGCTACCGTTATCAAGCAAGACACGCCAGAGATTGAGCAGTGTTGGAGCAAGGCTGCTACCATGATTCAGGAAGCCACAATAGTGATCAATCAGTGCTGGAGCAAGGCTGCTAGCAAGATCCAGCAAGCCACAGCTGTGCTCAATCAGTAATCGAACACCGCACGTGCAAGGCTGCTATCGTGCTGGTGCGCTACCGTGCTGCTATGCTGC
>CM075290.1:1253669-1276047 GCA_037672795.1 Lagerstroemia speciosa | reverse complement strand
AGTGCTGGAGCAAGGCTGCTGCCGTGATCGAGCAAGCGACAGCAGTGATCGAGTAGTGCTTGAGCAAGGCTACTACAGTGATCTAGCAAGCCACTGCAATGATCGATTAGTGCTGGAGCAAGGCTGCTACAGTGATCGAGCAAGTCACAGCAGTGATCGATAAGTGATCGAGCACTACTCGAGCAAGGCTGCTACCATGCTCCTACACAAGGCTAGTACTGTGGTACCCTGGACGAGGAAAAGCCACAGCAGTGATCGTGCACTGCTCGAGCAAGGCCGCTACTGTGATCATGCACTGCTCGAGCAAGGCCGCTACTGTGATCGAGCAGTGCTGGAGAAAGGCTGCTACCCTGATCGAGCAAGCCATAGCAGTGATGAATCAATGATCGAGCACTGCGCTGCTATGCTATCGCGGTGCCGTGGTCAAGGAAGACTGCCACCATGGTACCGTGGTTGAGGAAGCTGCTGCAATGCTACCGTGGTTGAGCAAAACTGCGGCCGTGCTACCTGGGTACCGTGGTTTAGCAAGGCTGCCACCATGGCACTGTGACAGAGCAAAAGCCACGACAATGATCGAGCACTGCTTGAGCAACAATGCCACCGTGATCAAGCAAGCCACGACTGTGATGGAGCAATGCTGGAGCAAGGCTGCTATCCTAATCGAGCAAGCCACCGCAGTGATCAATCAGTGCTGGAGAACTGCTGCTACCATGATCGAGCAAGCCACAACAATGGTTGATCAGTGCTGAAGCAAGGTTACTACCATGATCAAGCAAGCCACAACAGTGATCGATCATTCATCGACCACTGCTCGAGCAAGGCTGCTACCGTGCTGCTACACTACCTCGCCGCTATGCTACCGCAGTACCGTGGCCGACCAAGGCTGCCACCGTGGTACCGTGGTCGAGGAAGCTACTACAATGCTACCATGGTTGAACAAAGCTGCGTCTGTGCTACCTAGGATCTGTGGTCGAGCAAGGCTACTACCGTGGTGTCGTGGTTGTGCAAAACCAACCGCAGTGATCGAGTATTGCTCGAGCAAGGATGCTGCCGTGATCAAGCAAGCCACGACAATGATCTATAATTGCTGGGGCAAGGGTTTTACCGTTGTCGAGCAAGCCACAGTAGTGATCGAGCAGTGCTTGAGTAAGGCTGCTACTCTGACCTAGCAAGCCATAGCACTGATGGATCAGTGCTGGAGCAAGGCTCCTACCGTGATTGAGAAAGCCACAGCAGTTATCGAGCAGTGCCTGAGCAAGGTTGCGACCATGATCGAGCAAGCCACAGCAGTGATCGATCAGTGCTGGAGTAAGGCTGCTACCATGATCGAGCAAGCCACAACAGTGGTCGATTGGCACTGGAGCTAGGCTGCGACCGTGATCGAGCAAGCCATAGTAGTGATCGATCACTGTTGGAGCAAGGCTGCTACCGCGATCGGGCAAGCCACAACAGCAATTGTGTAGTGCTTGAGCAAGGCGGCTACCCTCATCGAGAAAGCCACTGCAATGATCGATCGGTGCTGGAGGAAGGCTGCTACCATGATCCAGCAAGCCACAGCAGTGGCCGATCAGTGTTGGAGTATGGCTGCTACAGTGATCGAGCAGGCCACAGCAGTGATCGATCAATGATCCAACACTGCTCGAGCAAGGCTGCTTCCGTCCTGCTACGCTACCGCGCTGCTATGCTACCTCGGTACCATGGTCGAGCAAGGCTGCCACCGTGGTACCGTGGTCGAGGAAACTGCTACAATGCTACCATGCTCGAGCAAAGCTGCGGCCGTGCTACCTTGGTACCGTGGTCGAGCAAGGCTGCTACCGTTGTACCATGGTCGAGCAAAAGCCACAACAGTGATCGAGTACAGCCCGAGCAAGGATGCTACTGTGATCGAGCAAGCCACAGCAGTGATCGATTAGTGTTGGAGCAAGGCTGCTACCGTGATCAAGCAAGCCACAGTGGTGATTGATCAGTGATCGAGCACTGCTCGAGCAAGGCTGGTACAGGGTTGCTACACTACCACGCGACTTTGCTACCGCGGTCCCATGGTCGAGCAAGTTTGCCACCGTGATACTGTGGCCCAGGAGGCTGCTACAATGCTGCCGTGCTCGAGCAAAGCTGCGGTCATGCTACCCTTGTAGCGTGGTCAGGCAAGGCTGCTACTGAGGTACCGTGGTCTAGCAAGGCTGCTACCGTGGTACCGTGCACGAGTGAAAGCCACGGCAGTGACCGAGTACTGCTCGAGCAAGGATGCCACCGTGATCGAGCAAGCCACGGCAGTGATCGATCAGCACTAGAGCAAGGCTGCTGCCTTGATCGAGCAAGCGACTGCAGTGATCGAGCAGTGCTTGCGCCAGGCTGCTATCGTGGTCTAGAAAGCCACCACAGTGATCGATCAGTGTCGGAGCAAGGCTGCTTCCGTGATCGAGGAAGCCACGGCAGTGATCGATCAGCGATCGAGCACTGCTCGGGCATGGCTGCTACCGTGCTGCTACGCTACCGCCTACAATGCCACCGCGGCACCGTGGTCGAGCAACGCTGCCACCGTGTTACCGTGGTCGAGGAGGCTACTGCAATGCTACCATGCTACCCTGGTAACGTGGTCGAGGAACGCTGCTACAGTGGAACCGTGGGAGAGTAAAAGCCGCGGCAGTGATCGAGTACTGCTCGAGCAAGGATGCTACCGTGATCGAGCAAGCCACGACAGTGGTATGTCACTGCTGGAGCAAAGGTTCTACCATTGTCGAGCAAGCCACAGCCGTGATCGAGCAGTGCTTGAGCAAGGCTGCTACCATGACCTAGCAAGCCACAGCAGTGATCGATTAGTGCTGGGGCAAGGCTGCTACCGTTATCGAGAAAGCCACAGCAGTGATCGAGCAGTGCTTGAGCGAGGCTGCGACCATGATCGAGCAAGCCACAGCAGTGATCAATCAGTGCTGGAGCAAGGCTACTACCATGATCGAGCAAGCCACAGCAGTGGTCGATCCGTGCTGGAGCTTGACTGCTACCTTGAACGAGCAAGCCACAGCAGTCATCGGTCACTGTTGGAGCGAGGCTGCTACCGTGATCGAGCAAACCACGACAGCGATCGAGCAGTGCTTGAGCAAGGAGGCTACCCTGATCGAGCATGCCATTGCAGTGATCGATCGGTGTTGCAGCAAGGCTGCTACCATGATCGAGCAAGCCACATGCTACCGTGATCAAGCAAACCACAGTAGTGATCGATCAGTGGTCGGACACTACTTGAGGAAGGCTGCTACCATGTCGTTACGCTACTGCGCTGCTATGTTACCGCGGTACCGTGGTCGAGCAAGCTGCTGCAATGCTACCATGCTCGAGCAAAGCTACGGCCGTGCGACCTTGGTACGGTGGTCGAGGAAGGCCGGTACCGTGCTACCGTGGCCGAGCAAAAGCCACGGCAGTGATCGAGTACTGCTCGAGCAAGGATGCTACCATGATCGAACGAGCCACGACAGTGATCGATCGGTGCTGGAGCAAGGCTACTACCCTGATTGAGCAAGCCATGGCAGTGATCGAGCAGTGCTCAAGCAAGGCTGCTGCCTTGATCGAGCAAGCCAGAGTAGTGATTGATCAGTGCTGGAGCAAGGCTGCTACCGTGATCGAGCAAGCCACAGCAGTGATCGATCATTGCTGGAGGAAGGCTGCTACCATGGTTCCATGGTCGAGCAAGGCTGCTACCGTGGTACCGTGGTCGAGCAAGGCTGCTACCGTGGTACCGTGGTCGAGCAAAAGCCACAACAGTGATCGAGTACTACTCGAGCAATGGAGCTCCGTGATCGAGCAAGCCAAGGCAGTGATCGATCAGTGATGGAGCAAGGCTACTACCATGATCGAGCAAGCCACAAGAGTGATCGATCAGTGCTAGCGCAAGGTTGCTACCATGATCGAGCAGGCCACAGGAGTGGTCGATTAGTGCTGGAGCAAGGCTGCTACCGCAATCGAGCAAGCAACAACAGTGATCGATACGCTGCCGTGCTGCTATGCTACCGCGGTACGGTGGTCAAGCAAGGCTTCCACCGTGGTACCGTGGTCGAGGAAGCTGCTGCAATGCTACCATGCTACCTTGGTACCAAGGTTGAGCAAGGCTGCTACCGTGGTACCGTGGCCGAGCAAAAGCCACGACAATGATCGAGTGCTACTCGAGCAAGTATGCTACTGTGATCAAGCAAGCCACGACAGCGATCGATCTTTGTTGGAGCAGGGCTGCTACCATTGTCAAACAAGCCACAGCAGTGATCAAGCAGTGCTTGAGCAAGGCTGCTACCATGATCTAGCAAGCCACGGCAGTGATCGAGGAGTGCTGGAGCAAGACTGCTACCATGATTGAGCAAGCCACAGCAGTGATCGATTAGTGATCAAGCACTGCTTGAGTAAGGCTGCTACCGTGCTGCTAGGCTACCGGACCATGGTACCGTTGTCGAGGAAGCTACTGCAATGCTATCGTGCTCGAGCAAAGCTACGGTCGTGCTACCTTGGTACCGTGGTCGAGCAAAAGCCACGACAGTGATCGAGTATTGCTCGAGCAAGGATGCCACCGTGATCGACCATGCCACGACAGTGATCGATCAGTGCTGGAGCAAGGCTGCTACTGTGATCGAGGAAGCCACAGCAGTGACCGAGCAGTGCTGGAGCAAGGCTGCTACCTTGATCTAGCAAGCCGCTGCAATGATCGATCAGTGCTGGAACAAGGTTGCTGTTCGCGATTTTAGAATCGGAATATGCAAGTGTACGTGTCGGAACAAGTAATAAAGTGATGAGATCAAGTGTCACACCCACAGAGACCTAACTTCAGTATCCAACTAATTATTAAAATTAAAACAATTATCCTTATTCAAACAATCAAAAGTGAAGGTAATTGAATCGAAGAAATCAACAATGAAATCAAATAACAATAATTCAGATTATGAAAACCTAAGGATCGCAACTTCCCCTAGTCATTATTCTCATTCCGATCTGTCTCTACTTATGCCGTCAATTGATTGATGTTACTAATCTAAGGTTCGATTCTCGCGTTACACAGCTCTTGCTTGTAGTAAGACCGTACTCTCAAGATCGTACTAACCTACTCTATCTCTAGGTGGTTAATCACGTGAAAGCCCTTTAAGTTTCAATCCTAATTGATTACCTAGAGTGATCAGGTATATCTCTATCCCTCTCACGAATAATTTTGTCTCTCGACACAAATTAACCTAGGTTATATTTTACCTGGCTTAATCTAATATTCCTCTCTCGAGTTCAATTAGAGTTCCACTTCAACCTAATTGTTGATCAGGCAATTAAGTTGCATTAAGAACGGTAAAAATATAAGCAACACAATCAATCAACGAACATAATTGAGATAGATACGAAATTAAAATAAACAACTAGGTTTCATTGGTCACCTTAGGATGGAATGTTTAGTTCATGGTGAAAACAAAATTAAATAATGACAAGAATAGAGAAGATATCATCCAATTGAAAACGAAGAAAGGAAGAAACAAATGATGCAAACTAATTCGGCGTCTCCGCTCGAATTCGATCTTCCGGCTTGATCTTCCTCCTTGTCTTCAATGAACCTTATCCTCACGTCTTCAGCCCAAGGATCCGATTCCTCGCTTCAGAAGATTCAAGTTGCCTCTTCTCTAATTTCTTCACCTTTAAATAGAGATATTTTTCTTTCCTAATATCTTTCAAGATAATGTTCTATCCAAATCTCCGTTTCCAAAAATATCTCTAACAATATAAGGGACATATTTTGATTTTCTTCTGACATCTTCGAGGATTCCTCAACAATTCTTCTTGATCTCGGCATCCCACAGGTCAAGGAATCCTGATATTCTCATATCCAGCAGATTCTAGGTGAATGTCGTGACACTATGTTGCGACAAGTTGGAATAGAACAAAACAAAATGCAATCTGTGCTGATTTGTAATGACATAGTGTCATGACATTGCTGAAAGCTCGTAATCTTTGATTTCCTGGTTTTCTTCCTGGGTCCGGCTTAACTTGTAACTTACAAAATAATACCGACTCAGTACCTAACATCACAAAACACCATGAGGACAAGAAAATATCCAAAAAAAAATACCAATGAGCATCCTAACTAAAACAAATGTTAAATTGACTTCAACTCGAGATTTCACAACCATTTAATATTCAAAAGTGATTAAATAACTCTATTTTTCCTAGCGTTATCACACCCCCAAATCTTAACTTTGCTAGTCCCAAGCAAAGACTCAAAAGAATAAAAGAAAATAATCAAGCAAGCTGCCGGTATTTCAACTTAATCAGGATTTGTTCAGCATCAATCCTCCCTTTATGCTTTCAGGAAGGACTTCACACTCCCTTCTCACATATCAATTTGGTCACAAGTCATGCAACAAACTAAATGAACCAAACACCTACTTTTAAACAGATTCTCGTGCTAAGTTTGTGAGAAAAGGAGCAAGTAATGCAAGCCACATCAACTCATTCATATTAATGCAAAACATCACATATGTCCAGAATTCGACCTCTTTCTTCTTCTTCTTCTTCTTTTTCTCTTTTTTTGTTATTGCACGACTCATATATCTCGTCCTCATGGCGACCCATGTAGCGAGAAATCAACCAGTGACTCCCGTTCTAGTTGGCCCAAGGCACTAGGTGATGAACACCCCTCAGGTCTATTCTCGAGTCAACCAATGGCACTGACAGATAATACGAGCACTTATCTGAGCAAAGCATTTTTTAATTTGCTTTGATGATAACTTTGCTCAAATATAGATGCTTAGAGCCTTGGCAACCCCTTTTTTTCTCATTCTCAAACATTATTTGTTTATTAATTTCACATCAGTATGCACAATCCTCAGTTACTCACATAGCAAGCTCAGTTTTTGTGTTTGAAAAATGAGGAGAAATCTGCTTTCCAGTAGAAGTGTCAGCCAGCCAGAAATGCCACACAACTCACAACTTCCTATCAACATGAGCTATGAGTGCTAAAGTATTAATTATCCTCATCAAGCAGGGAGGTAATAAGCTAAACTAATCCACATCAGTTGAACAACCAAGGCAGCCAGATCAAATAACCTAAACATAGCCCTAAAATCATTCAAAAGCTAGTTACTACCAACCACAGCAAATGGAGCAAAACCCCCAAACCTAAACCCAACATTGTCCTCAATGTTCAAAAGAAATTGGAAAAGAAAGGGTCAGAGATACTCCCCAGAAATTCTATCTATGCGGAGGTGGCAGTGAGGCTGGACTTCTATTTTGATTCCTCTAACGAGTTGTCTTCTTACTCTTCATTGTCCTTATCCTTGTCACTTGCATCTTCATCATCAGAGAACACTGGTGGGGTTGGGTATGTTTTCCGTGTCAGTTTGAACTTGGTTGCAAGCTCCTCAAGACGTTCTTCAATCACTTGATCTTTCTGGGTTTCGTAAGCGACCCATGCTTGGAATTATCGAACATGTCTCTTGACGTATGCCAGTGTCTGCTCAGCAGCATCCGTTCCTCGTGTGCTTCCTGAAGAAGATGCTACTGGTGGTCTTGCAGTTCCAAGTACTGGTGACCTATGACATCCTTCTTCTTCATGGTTTTCACAGCCACACTGTCGAGTGCTCTTCGACCAATGAATCTATCTGCATTATCGTCCATAGGAACCCTTGCCTTGTGACACAATTCTGTAATAATAGAGGGAAACCACAACTTCTCTCCTGGCCTTTCAGCACAGTTAGTGATTGCAGAAAGCAATATTCTAGCAACATTAACATAACGATCAATCAAAATGCAATAAAGGAGGACAATTCGATCTTTTTGTGCTTGACTAACATTAGATGTGGGCATTAATCAGGTGATGATGAAGTGTAACCAAACCCGGGCTTGGTAAGTCAAATCCTTCATTTCTAGGGTCATAGATGACTCATTGTCATACTTCCATACAGCTCCTGGTCTACCCACTACCCGAAGTACTTCATCTCTGTCACATTTGGTGAGTGAGTGTAATCATCCCTCCCCCTGCCTCGATTTAGTCCTAGAAGGTCTCTAAGCACCTGTTCATAGAGAGGCACAAGAATTCCCCTTACATATGTACCGTTTTTGTTCCAATTAGCATAGAACTCCCGCACAATGTGTCTAATACCTTGCCCAGGATGTTTACAAAATGTCTCCCAATGGTTAGCAGATATTTTGCTACAGAATTCTTCCACATCAAGTCCATTGAAAATAAATCCTCTCTCGACAATGGCATCCATGTTCCCAAAGGTAGCCAAATATCGAAATTCAGCATCAGCAGTTGAAAATCTATTTTCTGCAGCATTGTTAACTCCACTAGCTTCCCCTACTTTTCGTTTGCCCTTCCTAGGTGCCATGTTCCACTTAGTTAAAAGAAGAGTAGGAGTTCCGTTACCAGCCGAAACTCAGAGGATGTGCCGGTGGCCCGTCATGCTTGGTGCTCCCCACACAGGGAGGGTGACGGCTGGCAGCTGTGGAGCTATTGCTGCAAAGACAAGGGCCGGAAGACAGCAATGTGAGTAGAGTAGTGTAGAACGGCCATTGGATGAAGGCAAAATCATGAGCAGAGCATCAATGAGAAGAGCGAGGGGTAAGGCAGGACGACCTCTGTGGAATGGCGACAATGGACTGCTGTGGAGGAGGGACAGACGGATCAATGATGGCAGTGATTCGGCTGCAAACGCCGACGGTCGTCTGCTGGGCAGAGGGAGCAATCGTCCTTGGTAATTTCTTGTAGAGTGACTATAAGAGAAAGTGAATAGGGAATTAGGTTTCTCAACAATGAAGCCCCCCCCCCCCCCCCCCCCCCCCCACTTCTTTTTTTAAAATTTTTATTTTTTTTATTTTTTTGAAAAGGAAATACAGAATGTCATGACATAATGTCGTAACAATTTATCACAATTATTTCTAAATTGCTCTCAGCTTTTACTTGTAGTGACACTATGTCACGACAATTGATCACAGATTCAATTCAGATGGCTCTCAGCTTCTACTTGTAATGACATCGTGTCACGACATAATTGTCATTGCAATTTTTCACAGATTCAATTTTGTTTGCTCTCAGCTTTCATGTGTAGTGATACTGTGTCACGATGCAATGACATTGTGTCATAGCAAAACTTCTTTCTGAGTTCCTTCAAGCCTGTGCTCTAAACCTACTGACTTTGCAACCAACCAAAAAAAATATAAGTAACATATGAAGTAGAGCTATCAATGAAGACAAAAAGAAGAGGAGAAAAAAATGAATAATGAAGTAGACATAATGAACTCGAGTTGCCTCCCAAGAAGCGCCACATTTTATGCCGTTGGCTAGACGTCCTATTTTCAAGCCTCTTTCAACAGAGTTGTCGAGCTGTCTCGACTGGTGGTATCTCCAAGGTAAATTTTGAGCCTATGTTCATTTACCTTAAACTCATGTTGATCTCTTTCATTTCGTAAGGTAACTACACCGAAAGGTGATACCCGTGTCACTCGAAACGATCCTGACCATTTCGACTTCAACTTACCGGGGAATAATTTTAACCTTGAATTATAGAGAAGCACCAGCTGTCTTGGCTGGAAATCTCGCCTTATAATCTTCTTGTCATGCCAAGCTTTCGTCTTTTCTTTGTAGATCCTTGAGCTTTCATAGGCTTGGTGACAGAATTCTTCAAGTTCTTGAAGCTGGTACATCCGCTTCTCTCCTGCTTTTCCTAAGTCAAAATTAAGTGATTTCAGTGCCCAAAAAGCTTTATGTTCTAATTCGACTGGTAAGTGGCATGCTTTCCCAAACACTAAATGATAAGGAGACATTCCAAGTGGTGTTTTAAAAGCCGTCCTGTAGGCCCATAACGCATCATCAAGGTGTTGTGACCAATCTTTTCTTGATGGGCTCACTGTCTTCTCCAAGATTCTCTTGATTTCCCTATTTGACACTTCTACTTGCCCCTTCGTTTGAGGATGGTAAGCCATTGCAATCTTGTGCTTCACCCCATACTTTTTGAGTAAGACCTCAAACTGCTTGTTACAAAAATGTTTCCCTTCATCGCTGATGATCGCTCTTGGAGTTCCAAATCTTGTAAAAATATGCTTTTTCAAAAACCTCACAACAACATTAGCATCGTTAGTGGGGAGAGCCATGGCTTCCACCCACTTAGATACGTAATCAACTGCCAATAATATATATTTGTTGTTGTAAGATGAAATGAAAGGGCCCATGACATCAATACCCCCAAACGTCAAAAAGTTCTACTTCCAGTATGTTGTTGAGGGGCATTTCATTCCTTTGAGAGATGTTTTCGATGCGCTGGCACCTATCACATTTAGTCACAAACTCATGAGAATCCTTAATTAACGTTGGCCAATAAAAACCACACTGAAGAACTTTAGAAGCTGTCTTATTTCCCCCAAAATGTCCTCCATATGGTGAGTCATGGCAGCGACACAAAATTTCTTATTGTTCCCCTCCTGGCACACATCTTCTTAGCATCTGATCTGCACATTGCTTGAAGAGAAAAGGTTCATCCCATACATAAAACTTAACTTCGTGCAAGAACCTCTTCTTTTGTTGATAATTCAAATAAGGAAGTATGTAACCAGACACAATGTAATTTACTATATCAGCAAACCATGGTACCTGTGTTTGCGTTACTACCCATACCTGTTCATTAGGGAAATACTCATTGATATGCTTCTTGTCTCTCTCCAATCCCTCATATTCCAATCTGGGTAGATGGTCAGCAACTAGATTCTCTGATCCTTTCTTGTCCCTAATCTCAAGATCAAATTCTTGTAATAACAACACCCACCTGATCAAACGAGGCTTTGTATCCTTTATCTATCAAATACTTAATTGCAGCATGATCAGTGAAAACAATAACCTTAGTACCCACAAGATAAGATCGGAATTTGTCAAATGCAAAAACCACAACCAACAATTCTTTTTCAGTTGTGGTGTAGCTTGTCTAAGCCTCATCTAAAGTCCTACTTGCATAATAGATGGGATGAAAAATTCTATTTTTATGCTGACCTAAGACAGAGCCTACTGCATAATCGCTTGCATCACACACCAAATCAAAAGGGAGAGTCCAATCTGGAGCTACCATTATGGGCGCAGAAATTAACCTTCTTTTCAACTCCTCGAATGTAGCAAGACAGTCCTCATCAAACTTAAATGGTGCATCCTTCTCCAAGAGATTGCACAAGGGTTTAGCAGTCTTCGAGAAATCCTTAATGAAACGCCTATAAAAACCTGCATGTCCCAAAAAACTTCTAATTGCTTTCACAAAAGTAGGAGGTGGCAGTTTCTCGATTGCCTCTATTTTGGCCTTGTCCACTTCAATACCCTTGCTAGAAACCCTGTGACCAAGAACAATCCCTTTTCGGACCATGAAATGGCATTTTTCCCAATTAAGAATCAAATTTGTTTCAACACAACGTTTTAAGACTATAGCAAGGTTATGAAGGCACTTATCAAACGACTCCCCAAAAACCGAGAAATCGTCCATGAAAACCTCTATGCAATTTTCAATCAAATCTAAAAAAATTGACATCATACACCTTTGGAATGTAGAAGGAGCATTACATAATACAAAGGGCATTCTTCGGAAGGCAAAAGTCCCATATCGGCATGTAAACATGGTTTTCTCTTGATCATCAGGTGCAATAGCTATCTGATTATATCTAGAGTAGCCATCAAGGAAACAGTAATATTCCTTACCAGCGAGTCTAACGAGCATCTGGTCAATGAATGGTAGTGGAAAATGATCCTTCCTTATCGCCTTGTTCAGTTCCGGTAGTCCATGCAAATACGCCATCCTGTGACAGTTATAGTAGGAATTAGCTCATTCTTTTCATTTGCTACAACTGTCATTCCACCTTTTTTTTGGAACACATTGTACCGGACTAACCCATGAGCTATCAAAAATTGGGTAGATTATACCTGTATCGAGCCACTTTATGATTTCTTTCTTAACTACCTCTTTCATGACAGGATTGAGGCGACGTTGACTTTCAATTGACGCCTTTTGACCATCTTCCAATAAGATTTTGTGCATGCAAATTGCTGGGCTTATCCCTTTAATATCTGCAATTGTCCATCCCAATGCATCTTTGTAGTCCCTAAGCACTTTTAGGAGCTTTTTTTTTCTTGCACTTTGGTTAGTTCTGAAGAAATAATAACTGGTAGTGTGAAAGAATTACCAAGAAAAGCATACCTTAAGTGAATCGGGAGGGTTTTCAATTCAAGAATAGGTGGCTGCTCAATTGATGACTTTAATGTGGATACCGACCTGCCCAAATGTTCAAATTGGTTGCACTCCTCCCGGTTTCTGAGTGACACTTCTAATTGGTTATGCACCGCCAATTGATTTAGGTCCTCCTCATTTTCCTTTCCTTGCAACACAAGTTCAAGTGGATCATACGAATATGCTTCTCCAAAAGTCTCTGCTAATAACCTGTCCAAAATATCAATTGAAAAACAAGTATCAGGTTCCTCAGGAAATTTCAAGGACTAAACACATTAATAGTCACTGCTTGATCATTAACCCTCATCGTCAATTCTCCCTTTTGAACATCAATAAGTGCTCTTCCTATTGCTAAAAATGGCCTACCCAAGATAATAGGAATTTCTCTATCTTCATCGAAATCTAGTACCACAAAATCAGCAGGAAAAATAAACTTATCGACCTTAACCAATACATCTTCAATTATGCCTCGAGGGTATGCTAATGACCTATCAGCAAGCTATAATGTGACAGAAGTAGGTTTTACTTCCCCCAAACCTAATTCCTTAAACACAGACAAAGGCATTAGGTCGATACTTGCACCCAAATCGCATAAAGCCCTACCTTCCAAACTTGTTCTGATGGAACAAGGGATGGTGAAACTACCTAGATCCTTGAGTTTAGGGGGCAGTTTGTGTTGAAGAATGGCACTGCACTCCTTGGTCAAGGCTACAGTTTCATAATCACCCAACTTACGTTTACGTGAGAGTATGTCCTTCATGAATTTCACGTAGCTAGGCATCTGCTCCAATGCTTCTACAAAAGGGATGTTAATATGCAATCTTTTAAAAATATCAAGAAATTTTCTAAATTGCTTATCATCTTTGAACTGTTGTGCCCTTTGTGGGAATGGGAGCAGGGGTACGGCTTCTCCTTAGCAACTGGTACATCAACATTCTCAGCATTATCTACGCCCTCCTTACCACGTTTCTGAGTTTCATCAGTTGACTCAATGGCTGAAGGATCGTTGTTGTCATCCTGTGTCACGACATGTGTCGCGACATGCTCTGGTTCTGCATCTTGATCCACTCCTTTCCCGATTTCACGCCCATTTCTGAGTATGATGGCTTTAACCTGCTCTCCTGCTTTATTCCTTGGGTTCACTTCCGTGTCACTAGGTAGTATGCCTTGGGGACGATTATTGAAAGCTTGTGCCAATTGCCCGACTTGCACCTCCAAGTTCCTGAGTTGACTTGACTGAACCTGAAACATTGATGTAGAGGTATTAGTAAGATTAGTCAAGGCTTCTTTTAATTTAGATAATTTATCAGGAGGAGGAGAAGGATTAGATTTGTGTTGAGCTTGGAATCCTGGTGGTTGGTTTGGCTCTGAGTTAGCATAAGAGAAGTTCGGATGATTGCGCCACCCCCAGTTGTAGGTATTTGAATAAGGATTGTACCTTGAATTTCCCCCTACAAAGTTCACCGATTCCTGAAGTTCTTCACATTGATCAGAATAAACATCTCCTCCTTGAGTGTAGTCCGATCCCGCTCCTTGCACTTTGAGCGAAGCTACACCCCTTGACAAAGCATCAATCTTTGCCATCAATGCCACGACCGCATCAACTGAATGGATTCCTGCTGATCCTCTCCCTATTGAGACTCTTTCAGCTGGCCATTGGTAGTTATTGTTCGCCATTTCTTCGAGCAGCTCATAAGCCTCAGTCTCAGATTTTCCCATTATGGATCCTCCTGCTGCTGCATCAATAGTAGTCCGAAGAGTATCTGCGAGACCATTGTAAAAAAATTTGAATTAGTAACCATTGAGGAATTTCATGATGAGGACATGCACACATTAGCTCCTTAAATCACTCCCATGCATCATAAAGATTTTTTGTAGCGTGCTGCCGGTATGATGTGATGTCGTTTCTCAACCTCATAGTCTTGCTCGGTGGGAAGTATTTGCTGAGAAACTTCCGAGCTACCATCTCCCATGTGTTCAAAGAGCCCGGTGGAAGAGAATTTAACCAAGCTTTCGCTTTATCCCTTAATGAAAAAGGGAATAGTCGCATTCGGATTGCTTCAGTCGGAACTCCATTGAACCGGAAAGTATCGGAAATCTCCAAAAATCTAGCAAGATGATCATGTGGATCTTTGCTTGGCATTCCCCCAAAAGAAGCTGATGTCTGCAACGTCTGGATGATAGCCTGCTTGATTTCAAAGTTGTTTGCTGAAATGGGCGGCCTCACTATGCTAGATCGATTCATCACTTGCGGTTGAGCATAATCCCGCAAGGTTCGTGGTTGAGGCCTCTGATTAGCTTCTGGCTCCCATGTCAAGACTTATCCCTCGGCGGGAGGGAGTTGTTCTCTTTTGCCCTCCTCCATATCAACTTGTCTGATGTGTGCTTGTCTTTGCTCCCTTAACCTTTGATGAAAGGTTCTTTCGATTTTCGGGTTGTAAGGAACAAGAACACCACCACCAGCTCGGCGCATATAACGAGTAGTATCTGAAAAACAGAAAATTAAACAAAATTAAAAGGACTGAACTAAGGATAACTTGCTTAGTATTAATATCAATCAAACTTTTGAAAAATTAGGTCCTCGGCAATGGCGCCAAAAACTTGTTCGTGATTTTAGAATTGGAATACGCAAGTGTACGTGTTAGAACAAGTAATAAAGGATGAGATCAAGTGTCGTACCCACAGAGACCTAACTTCAGAATCCAACTAATTATTAAAATTAAAACAATTATCCTTATTCAAACAATCAAAAGTGAAGGCAATTGAATCGAAGAAATCAACAATGAAATCAAATAGCAATAATTCAGATTATGAAAACCTAAGGATCGCAACTTCCCCTAGTCGTTATTCTATTTCTGACCTGTCTCTAATTATGCCGTCAATTGATCGATGTTACTAATCTAAGGTTCGATTCTCGCCTTACGCAGCTCTCGCTTGTAGTAAGATCGTACTCTCAAGATCGTGCTAACCTACACTATCTCTAGGTGGTTAATCACGTGAAAGACCTTTAAGTTTCAACCCTAATTGATTACCTAGAGTGATCGGGTATATCTCTATCCCTCTCACGAATAATTCTGTCTCTCGACACAAATTAACCTAGGTTATATTTTACCTGGCTTAATATAATATTCCTCTCTCGAGTTCAATTAGAGTTCCACTTCAACCTGATTGTTGATAAGGCAATTAAGTTGCATTAAGAACAGTAAAAATATAAGCAACACAATCAATTAACGAACATAATTGAGACAGATACAAAATTAAAATAAACAACTAGGTTTCATTGGTCACCTTAGGATGGAATGTTTAGTTCATGGTGAAAACAAAATTAAATAATGACAAGAATAGAGAAGACATCATCCAATTGAAAATGAAGAAAGGAAGAAACAAATGATGCAAACTAATCTGGCGTCTCCGCTCGAATTCGATCTTCCGACTCGATCTTCCTCCTTTTCTTCAATGAACCTTATCCTCACGTCTTCATCCCAAGGATCCGATTCCCCGCTTCAGAAGATTCAAGTTGCCTCTTCTCTAATTTCTTCACCTTTAAATAGAGATATTTTTCTTTCCTAATATCGTTCAAGATAATATTCTATCCAAATCTCCGTTTCCAAAAATATCTCTAATAATATAAGGGACATATTTTGATTTTCCTCTGACATCTTTGAGGATTCCTCAACGATTCTTCTTGATCTCGGCATCCCACAAGTCAAGGAAACCTGATATTCTCATATCTAGCAGATTCTGGGTGAATGTAGTGACACCATGTTACGACAAGTTGGAACATAACATAACATAATGCAATCTGTGCTGATTTGTAATGACACAGTGTCATGACATTGCTGAAAGCTTGTAATCTTTGATTTCCTGGTTTTCTTCTCGAGTCTAGATTAACTTGTAACCTGCAAAATAACACAAACTCAATACCTAACATCACAAAACACCATGGGGACAAGAAAATATCCAAAAAAAATGACCAATGAGTATCCTAACCAAAACAAATGTAAAATTGACTTCAACTCGAGATTTCACAACCATTTAATATTCAAAAGTGATTAAATAACTCTATTTTTCCTTGTGTTATCAGCTGCTACTGTGATCGAGCAAGCCACAACAGTCATCAATCAGTGCTGGAGCAAGGCTGCTACCGTGATCGAGAAAGCCACAGCAGTGATCGAGCGCTGCTTGAGCAAGGTTGCTACCGTGCCGCTACGCTATCGCGCTGCTATGCTACCGCGGTACCGTGGTCAAGCAAGGCTCCCACCATGGTACCGTGGTCGAGGAAGTTGCTGCAATGCTATCGTGCTTGAGCAAAGCTGCGGCCGTGCTACCTTGGTACCGCGGTCGAGCAAGGCTACTACAGTGGTCGAGCAAAAGCCACGGCAGTGATCGAGTTCTGCACGAGCAAGGATGCTACCGTGCTCCTACGCTATTGTGCTGCTATGCTATCGCGATATTGTGGTCAAGTAAGGCTGCCACCTTGGTACCATGGTCGAGGAAGGTGCAGCAATGCTATAGTGCTCGAGCAAAGCTGCGGCCATGCTACATTGGTACTGCGGTAGAGCAAGGTTGCTACCATCGTACCGTGGCTGAGCAAAAGCCACGGCAGTGATCAAGTACTGCTTGAGCAAGGATGCTACCGTGATCGAGCAAGCCACCACAGTGATCGATCAGTGCTGGAGCAAGGCTGCTACAGTGATCGAGGAAGCCACGGCAGTTTGAACAGTGCTTGAGCAAGGCTGCTACCCCGATCGAGCAAGCCACGGCAGTGCTCGATCAATGGTGGAGCAAGGCTGCTACCGTGATCGAGGAAACCACAGCAGTGGTCGATAAGTGATGAAGTATTGCTCGAGGAAGGTTGCTATCGTGCTGCTACGCTACCGCACTGCTATCCTACCGTGGTACCGTGGTCGAGCAAGGCTGCCACCATGGTACCATGGTCGAGGAAGCTGCTGCAATGCTACCGTGCTTGAGCAAAGCTGCGGCCGTGCTGCCTTGGCACCATGGTAGAGCAAGGCTGCTACCGTGGCACCGTGGTCGAGCAAAAGCCACGGCAGTGATCGAGTATTGCTCGAGCAAGCATGCTAGCATGATCGAGCAAGCCAAGGCAGTGATCGATCAGCATTGGAGCAAGGCTGCTACCGTGATCGACCAAGCCACGACAGTGATGGAGCAGTGCTTGAGCAAGGTTGCTACCTGATCTAGCAAGCCACAGCAGTGATCGATCAGTGCTGGAGCAAGCTTGCTACCGTGATCGAGCAAGCCACAACAGTGATCTATCAATGCTGGGGCAAGTTTGCTACCGTGATCGTGCAAGCCACAACAGTGATCGATCAGTGATCCAGCATTGCTCGAGCAAGGCTGCTACCGTGCGGCTATGCTACTGCGCTGCTCTACTATTGCGGTACCGTGGTCGAGCAAGGCTGCCATCATGGTACCGTGGTCGAGGAGGCTGCTGTAACGCTACCGTGCTCGAGCAAAGCTGCGACCGTGCTACCTTGGTACTGCGGTCGAACAAGGCTGCTGTTGTGTTACCATAGTCGAGCAATGCTGCTTCCGTGCAACCATGGCCGAGCAAAAGCCACGGCAGTGATCGAGTACTACTCGAGCAACGATGCTACCGTGATCTAGCAAGCCACGACCGTGATTGATTAGTGCTAGAGCAAGGCTGCTACCACTGTCGAGCAAGCCACGGCTGCGATCGAGCAGTGCTTGATCAAGGCTACTACCATGATCTAGCAAGCCAGAACAGTGATCGATCAGTGCTGGAGCGAGGCTGCTACCATGATCTAGCAAGCCACAGCAGTGATCGATCAGTGCTGGAGCAAGGCTGCCACCGCGATCGAGCAAGACACAGCAGTGATCGAGCACTGCTCGAGCAAGGCTACTACCGTGTTGCTACGCTACCGCGGTGCTATGCCACCACGGTACCGTGGTGGAACAAGGATGCCACCGTGGTACCATGGTCGAGGAAGCTGCTGCAATGCTACCGTATTCGAGCAAAGCTGCTGCCATGCTACCTTGGTATCGTGGTCGAGCAATGCTGCTACCGTGGCACTATGGTCGAGCAAAAGCCACGGCAGTGATCGAGTAGTGCTCGAGCAAGGATTCTACCGTGATCGACCAAGCCACAGCAGTGATGGGGCAGTGCTTGAGCAAGGTTGCTACCTGATATAGCAAGCCACAGCAGTGATCGATTTGTGCTGGAGCAGGGCTGCTATTATGATCGACCAAGCCACAACAGTGATCTACCAGCGCTGGATCAAGTCTTCTACCGTGATCGAGCAAGCCACAGCAGTGATCGATCAGTGATCCAGCACTGCTCGAGCAAGGCTTCTACCGTGCTGCTACACTACCGTGCTGCTATGCTATCGCGGTATCGTGGTCGAGCAAGGCAACCAGCATGGTACCGCGTTCGAGGAAGCTACTGCAATGCTACCGTGCTCGAGCAAAGCTGCGGCTGTGCTACTTTGGTACCGTGGTCGAGCAAGGCTGCTACCGTGGTACCGTGGTTGAGCAAAAGCCACGACAGTGATCGAGTACTGCTAGAGCAAGGATGCTACCGCACTGCTACACTACCGCGCTGCTATGCTACCACTGTACGGTGGTCGAGCAAGGATGCCACCGTGGTACCGTTGTCAAGGAAGGTGCTGCAATGCAACCGTGGTTGAGCAAAGTTGCGACCACGGTACCTTGGAACCATGGTCGAACAAGGCTGCTACCATGGTGTCGTGGCCGACCACAAGCCACGGTAGTGATCGAGTACTGCTCTAGCAAGGATGCTACCGTGATCGAGCAAGTCGCGGCAGTGATCGATCAGTGCTGGAGCAAGGCTCCTACCGTGATCAAGCAGGCCACGACAGTTATCGAGCAGTGCTTGAGCAAGGCTGCTACCATGATCGAGCAGGCCACAACAGTGGTTGATCAATGCAGGAGCAAGGCTGCTGCCATGATCGAGGAAGCCACAACAGTGGTCGATCAGTGATCGAGCACTGCTCGAGGAAGGCTGCTATTGAGTTGCTACGCTATTGCGCTGCTATGCCACCGCGGTACCGTGGCAGAGCAAGGCTACCACTGTGGTACCGTGATCGAGGAAACTGCTGCAATGCTACCGTGCTCAAGCAAAGTTGCAGCCGTGCTACCTTGGTACCGTGGTCGAGCAAGGTTGCTACCGTGGCACCGTGGTCGAGCAAGGTTGCTACCGTGGCACCGTGGTCGAGCAAATGCTACGGCATTGATCGAGTACTGCTCGAGCAAGGATGATAGAGTGATTGAGCAAGCCATGGCAGTGATGGATCTGTGCTGGAGTGAGGCTGCTACCGTGATCGAGCAAGCCACGACAGTGATCGAGTAGTTCTTGAGCAAGGCTGCTAGCGTGATCGATCAGTTCTGGAGCAAGGCTGCTACCGTGATCGAGCGTGCGACAGCAGTGATCTAGCAATGCTCGAGCAAGGCTGCTACCGTGCTGCTACGCTACTGCGCTGCTATGCTACTGCAGTACCATGGTCGAGCAAGGCTGCCACCGTGGTCGAGGAAGCTGTTGCAATGCTACCGTGCTCGAGCAAAGTTGCGGCCGTGCCACCATGGTACCGCGGTCGAGCAAGGCTGCTACCATGGTACCACGGTCAAGTAAGGATGCTACCATTGTACCGTGGCTGAGCAAAAGCCACGGCAGTGATCGGGTACTGCTCGAGCAAGGAGGCTACCATGATCAAGCAAGCCACGGCAGTGATTGATTAGTGCTGGACCAAGGCTGCTACCATTGTCGAGTAAGCGACGACAGCGATCGATCAGAGATGGAGCAAGGCTACTTATGTGATCGAGCAAACCACAGTGATGATCGTGCAGTGCTGGAGCAAGGCTGCTACCGTGATCGACCAAGCCACAACAGTGATCTATCAATGCTAGAGCAAGTCTGCTACCGTGATCGAGCAAGCCACAGCAGTGATCGATCAGTGATCCAGCACTGTTCGAGCAAGGCTGCTACCGTGCTGCTACGCAATCGCGCTGCTGTGCTATAGCGGTACCGTGGTTGAGCAAGGCTGCCACCGTGGTACCATGGTCGAGGAGGCTGCTGCAATGGAATCGTGCTCGAGCAAAGCTGCGACCGTGCTACCTTGGTACCGTGCTCGAGCAAAGCTACGACCGTGCTACCTTGGTACCGTGGTCGAGCAAGGCTGCTACCGTGTTACCATAGTCGAGCAATGCTACTACCGTGGTACCATGGCTGAGCAAAAGCCACGGCAGTGATCGAGTACTGCTCGAGCAAGGATGCTACCGTGATCGAGCAAGCCACGGCAGTGATTGATTAGTGCTGGAGCAAGGCTGCTACCATTGTCGAGCAAGCGACGACAGCGATCGAGTATAGCTGAATCAAGGCTGCTACCATGATCTAGCAAGCCACAGCAGTGATCGATCAGTGTTGGAGCAAGGTTGCTACCGTGATCGAACAAGCCACAGTAGTGATCGATCAGTGCTGGAGCAAGGCTACCACCGCAATCGAGCAAGCCACAGCAGTGATCGATCAGTGATCGAGCACTGCTTGAGCAAGGCTGCTACCGTGCTGCTACGCTACCGTGCTGCTATGCTACCGTGGTCCAACAAGGATGCCACCGTGGTACCATGGTCGAGGAAGCTGCTGCAATGCTACTGTATTCGAGCAAAGCTGCTGCCATGCTACCCTGGTACCGTGGTCGAGCAAGGCTGCTATCGTGGCACTGTGGTCGAGCAAAAGCCACGGTAGTGATCGAGTAGTGCTCGAGCAAGGATTCTACCGTGATCGACCAAGCCAGGGCGGCGATCGATCAGCGCTGGAGCAAGGCTGCTACCGTGATCGACCAAGCCATGGCAGTGATGGAGTAGTGCTTGAGCAAGGTTGCTACCTGATCTAGCAAGCCACAATAGTGATCGATTAGTGCTAGAGCAAGGCTGCTACCGTGATCGAGCAAGCCACAACTGTGATCTATTAGTGCTGGAGCAAATCTGCTGCCGTGATCGAGCAAGCCATCGCAGTGATCAATCAGTGATTCAGCACTACTCGGGCAAGGCTGCTACCGTGCTGCTACGCTACCACGCTGCTATGCTATTGCGATACCGTGGTCGAGCAAGGCTGCCAACGTGATTCCGTGTTCGAGGAAGCTACTGCAATGCTACCGTGCTCGAGCAAAGCTACGGCTGTGCTACCTTGGTACCGTGGTCGAGCAGGGCTGCTACCGTGGTACCGTGGTCGAGCAAATGCCGCGGCAGTGATCAAGTACTACTTGAACAAGAATGCTACCGTGCTGCTACTTTACAACGCTGCTATGCTACTGCGCTGCTATGCTACCGCTGTGCCGTGTTCGAGCAAGGATGCCACCGTGGTACCGTGGTCAAGGAAGGTGCTGCAATGCAACCTGGTTGAGCAAAGTTGCGGCCGCGGTACCTTGGTACCATGATCGAACAAGGCTGCTACCGTGGTACCGTGGCAGACCATAAGCCACGGCAGTGATCGAGTACTGCTCTAGCAAGGATGCTACCGTAATCGAGCAAGCCGCGGCAGTGATCGATCAATGCTGGAGCAAGGCTGCTACCGTGATCGAGTAGGCCACGACAGTGATTGAGCAGTGCTTGAGCAAAGCTGCTACCATGATCGAGCAAGCCACGGCAGTCATCGATCAGTGCTGGAGTAAGGCTGTTACCATGATCGAGCAAGCCACAGCGGTGGTCGATCAGTGCTGGAGCAAGGCTGCTGCCGTGATCGAGGAAGCCATAGCAATGGTCAATTAGTGATCGAGCACTGCTCGAGGAAGGCTGCTACCGTGCTGCTACGCTGCCGCGTTGCTATGCCATCGCGGTACCGCGGCAGAGCAAGGCCGCCACTGTGGCACCGTGGTCGAGGAAACTCCTGCAATGCAACCGTGCTCGAGCAAAGCTGCGCCCATGCTAGCTTGGTACCGTGGTTCAGCAAGGCTGCTACCGTGGCACCGTGGTCAATCAAAAGCTACGGCAGTGATCGAGTACTGCTCGAGCAAGGATGCTACGGTGATCGAGCAAGCCACAACAGTAATGGATCTGTGCTGGAGCAAGGTTGCTACCATGATCGAGCAAGCCACGGTAGTGATCGAGCAGTGCTTGAGCAAGGGTGCTACCGTGATCGATCAGTGCTGGAGCAAGGCTGCCATTGTGATCGAGCA
>CM075290.1:1218669-1248669 GCA_037672795.1 Lagerstroemia speciosa | reverse complement strand
GAATAAATGGTCTGAAGGCCGTCCAATGAAAACCGATGGGGTGATAGACATGAAGTTATACCTTAGCGGCCTCTACGTCCACAACAACATTCAATCGAAGAAGGCATAGTCGGTGGCCACTTGAACCTTTCTAGGCCTCAACTCATTGTCCAAGCCTTTTGTCGGCATCTGAACCATATTTGGCACTCCACACCATAGAATCATCATTCTAGTCACGGTTTTGGGGTCGAGTTTCCAAATTCTTCTCCTGGTAGAGCCCAAGAGTGGGCTCGAGCAAGAACTCAGAGATCATAGTGTCACCGTTGGCACCATCTGGATTCTCGGGGCTTTCCACGTGTCGATTTCATAACTCAAAATTCATTACGGCCACAAGCCCCTGCTTCTGAGCGAGGAAAGGATGATGTAGGTCAGGTACTTGCATGGCCGAAAGCATTTGAATTCTTGGTACGCTCCAGGATACTTGCACATCGTCTTTGGCGTCTGTTGGGATAGCTTTCATCAGCATATTGTCCTTCAAGTTCTATAATTGATGGAGGCCCGACTTCTGATATATATAAATAGAGGTGCTGAAGGTTGTTTTGATCTCGAATAATAATATAATCTTACCGGCATTATCCAACAAATTGCCTAAAAACTTTTTCTAAATGCTGCGGCGCTGATTTTTTTGGGATTTACGGGAGATTGTTTGGATTCAAATTACAAAAAGGCGGAGCTAATTAAGGGATATGCCAAGTGCCCTTCCAAGATTGTGTGGTACGACAAATGAACCCTCCAGAAAACTAGTTTGACTCCTCGACTCAGCAAATTTATTATTGTGCTCATTCTCAAGCCATGAAGGAAGCCAAGGAGGTCGCCACCTGCAGGGGGTTACCGCATGCAGTATTTGGCAAGTCTTCCCGCGAATACAAATGAAAAGATACTTACATCTTCCGTGTTAACAAAGTGCAGTGTAGAAAAGTGAGAGAAGGTTTCGAGACATGCCCACTGTCCCACTCAATCAAATCAAGTCGTGTGCAAGTCTCGAGGGGGTATTTGTAGAACTCGAAAATTTGCAGTCAATCATAAATCGTCACCTCATTTATCCAACATATTAAATGCCCAATTAAATGTGGTGTTGAAGTTTTGAATAAATTAAATTTCATAATTTTTGTCGATACGCACATGCACAGCATGTGTCATCGGGAAATTATCGGTAATCACAGTAAAATATATGTGATTAACTGATAAATTTGATATTATCTGAAATAAATAAATACAATTTCAGATAATTTATATAATATCCTTCACATATAAATATAGCGTATTATATCAAAAAAAATCTGAAAGATATACAATATCTCCAATTAGTATATAATCTAAAATAAAAAAATAGATATTATCTATCAGAATCTTGAGAGATACAAAATATCTATATAAATGGATATTATCTACAAATAAAATTAGATAATTATCCATAAATCAAGATGAGCGGTTAAGATCGATTCGGATTGACCAATCAGACTCAAGCACGGGGATTGACACATCAGCTCCCCTCCTCTATAAATAGAGGGCTCCTCTTCAGAAATTGACATACTCGAAACAGAAGAGAACGTGCCAAAACTTGAAGAGGCTCTACCAAAATCGAGACTTTTCAGAACTCGCTGAAGCTCTGCCAATTTAGAAAGATACTCGGAAGACTTCACAGGGACTCATCGGATCAAGCCTACAAGCCCCGTCAGTACCAGTCCTCGATCAAGACTACTCTTCTCCAGCCCTCGCTCAAGCCACAAGCCGGACCCAACGGATCAAGCTCCCAGGCCCCGTTGATTCCACCACCAACTCTCGATTGAGACCAAGCCATTGAGGCTTCTCTCTAGGGATTTCGTCGAACCTGGCTCTCGACCGAGACCAAGCCATTGAGGCTGCTCTCTCTCTCTCTCTCTCTCTCTCTCTCTCTCTCTCTCTCTCTCTCGATTTTGTCGGACCCGCCTCTCGACTGAGACCAAGCCATTGAGGCTTCTTGCTTGAGATTTCATCGAACCCATTGGATCAAGCTCAAAAGCCCAGGAGGACCACAACTTTCCTCGATTGGGACTATGGCTCTCCGGCCCTCGTCAAGACCAACCAAGAAAGAGACTCAGAGGAGATAATTTTTTGTATTTTCTTTGTAGAATTTCATTAGCGAAATTGTTCCTGTGGAATTAATACAAATCTAATTTGTTTGCTCATTTTTCTTGTCTAAAGTTTTTTAGACTTGAAATTTGTTCCACACCAATTTCTCCTACCGTGATCGAGCAAGCCACAACAGTGGTCAATCAGTGATCGAGCACTACTCGAGCAAGGCTACTACCCTGCTACTACGCTACTGCGCTGGTATGCTACCATGGTACCATGGTCGAGCAAGGCTGCCACCGTGGTATCGTGGTCGAGCAAAAGCCACAACAGTGATCGAGTACTGCTCGAGCAAGGATGCTACCGTGATTGAGCTAGCCACGACAGTGATCGATCATTGTAGGAGCAAGGCTGCTACCGTGATCGAGTAAGCCACGACAGTGATCGAGCAGTGCTTAAGCAAGGCTGCTACCGTGATCGAGCAGTGCTTAAGCAAGGTTGCTACCATGATCAAGCAAGCCACCGCAGTGATCGATTAGTGCTGGAGAAAGGCTGCTACCGTGATCGAGCAAGCCACAGCAGTGATCGATCAGTGCTGGAGCAAGGCTGCTAACGTGATCGAGCAAGCCACAGTAGTGATCGATCAGTGATCGAACACTGCTCGGGCAAGGCTGCTACCTTGCTGCTACGCTACAACGCTGCTATGCTACCTCAGTACCGTGGTCGAGCAAGGCTGCAGCGTGGTACCATGGACAAGGGAACGTTGCAGTGCTACCGCGCTCGAGCAAAGCTACGGCAGTGCTACCTTGGTGTCGTGGTAGAGCAAGACTGCTACCATGGTACCGTGGTCGAGCAAGGCTGCTACCATGGTATCGTGGTCGAGCAAAAGCCACGGCAGTGATCGAGTAGTGCTCAAGCAAGGATGCTACCGTGATCAAGCAAGCCACGGCAGTGATCGAGTACTGCTTGAGCAAGGATGCTACCATGATTGAGTAAGAAATGACAGTGATCGATCAGTGCTGGAGTAAGGCTGGTATCGTGATCGAGCAAGCCATGATAGTGATTGAGCAGTGCTTGAGCAAGGCTGCTTCCCTAATCTAGCAAGCCATAGCAATAATTGATCAGTGCCGGAGCAAGGCTGCTAGCATGATTGAGCAAGCCACAGCAGTAGTTGATTAGTGCTGGAGCAAGGCTGCTACCGTGATCGAGCAAGTCACAGCAGTGATCGATCAGTGATCGAGCACTGCTCGAGCAAGGCCGTTGCCCTGCTGCTACGCGACCGCGCTGCTATGCTACCGCGGTACCATGGTCGAGCAAGGCTGCCATAGTGGTACTGTGGACGAGGAAGCTGCTGCAACGCTACCGTGCTCGAGCAAAGTTGCGGTCGTGCTACCTTGGTGCCGTCGTCAAGCAAGGCTGCAATTGTGGTCTGTGGTCAAGCTAAAGCCACGGCAGTGATCGACTACTGCTCGAGCAAGGATGCTACCGTGATCGAGCAAGTCACGGCAGTGATCGATCAGTGCTGGAGCAAGGTTGCTACAGTGATCGAGCTAGCCACGACAGTGAACTAGCAGTGCTTGAGCAAGGCTGCTACCGTGATTGAGCAAGCCACAGCAGTGATCGATCAGTGCTGGAACAAGGCTGCTATCGTGATCAAGCAAGCCACAGCAGTGGTCGACCAGTGATCGAGCACTGCTCGAGCAAGGCTGCTACCCTGTTGCTACGCTACCGCGCTGTGGTACCGTGGTCGAGCAAGGCTGCCACTGTGGTACCGTGGACGAGGAAGCTACTGCAATGCTACTGTGCTAGAGCAAAGCTGCAGCCGTGCTACCTTGATACCGTGTGTAGACACCCGATTTTGACCCGGTAGAATCCCGTTTCGTTCTTTTAGTATCCCATATTTTAAATTTATTTCAAAAATTTAATTTTTCTATTTTTGTCTTTATTTTTATTTTATTTTATTTCATCCATACAATTAAAGAAAATCTGAAAATACAGAAAATACAGAAAAAGGGGTTTTAAGTGGCTAGTGAATATAGTGTTTGTGAACACCTGATTTTGACCCGGTCAAACCCCGTTTCGTTCTTACTAGTGTCGCATATTTTAATCCTATTTCAAACTTCATTTTTTTCATTTTTGTTTTATGTTATTTCATACAAAAAAAAAAAGACCAAAAAATTTGCACATTGAAATGAAAAAAAAAAGTGTTTTTGGCCAAATTGCATGAATAGTGTCGTCTTCTTCCCCCACCTTCAACAGAGAGGTCACGGCCATCCACAGCCAACCACGGCTAGCCATTCTCGGCCACTGCCGGCCACTTTCGACAAGACTGGCGAATCCATCGAGCTCCTAGCTCCATCCCGAATCCATCCCCCTCCATTCCCGATCCTCTCTCTCTCCCTCTCCGGTCACTTCTGTTCATTCTCTGTCCACCTTTCGGCACCGAAATCGTCTGTTCCGTGCTATACCCACCTCCTCTGACATCCGCCGGTGTCAGCCATCGATGAGCCGCCCTTGCTGACCTCCCCGATCCTTTTCACACTGGCTCTCCCCCACCCCCCCACAGCCGAGATTCGTACCACCGGCTGCTGTGCACAGCACCGGCCTTCTGATCGGCCGTACGGCGCCGTCCTATTCCAGCCGCCTCTATTGACTTGCCCACACCTCTCCCATTCCAGCGGTACTGTTCCTGGCCTCCCGCAGTTCGGCTGCCGTCTTCTCTGTGTATTCCATCTCTATTTTGGGACATCTTGAATACATCAAACGCACATTGAACTCTCTCTTGAATATTTACTCTTAGACTCATGTGTTAAGCAAAAAATTCAAGAGTTTTCATCCCGTTCCAAATTCGATTGCGTTTGAATTCGCCGCATATCCGAGCCCGATTCCGACACCAACTTGGAGTTCTTCATCGATCCGAGCCGAGCCCACGCAAATCATCAAGACTGAGCCCGAGTCCGTGTGAATCGACGAGTCTTCCTCAAATCTCGAAGGTGCTTGGGTTCATCATCAACAAAGCCGAAGTCTTGTTCATTCCTCGACATCGTCATCATCGTCAGTTGTAGGTATAACTTCTTGATCGGGATTTAGGCCTCATCCTTGTAAATAATTTCTTTTGTTTTCTTTTATCTTCTTTTCCCCTTTTCAAAAATATTTTACGAAAAATAGGAAAAACAAAAATGAGAAAACAAAAAAATTAGGATTCATGTTTTTATGAAAAACACGGAAAAGGATCCTTGAAAAAAATGAAAACTTGTTGGCTAGGATTCTTATAATGAATATATATTGCTCATATTTTTTAGGAAATATAAAAAAAAAAAAGAAAAATAAAGAAAAATATATTTTTTTTTCATATAAGAAAATCGGGGAATGACTAAAAATGGGATGTGCAAAAATCGTAATGATGAAAAGGATCGTCCAAAGTCGGGTTTCAAAATTTTGTTTATAAACCCGACCAGTTTTTCGAAACTT
Source organism: Lagerstroemia speciosa (assembly GCA_037672795.1). NCBI lineage: Eukaryota > Viridiplantae > Streptophyta > Magnoliopsida > Myrtales > Lythraceae > Lagerstroemia > Lagerstroemia speciosa. Next base: position 1,243,107 of record CM075290.1, on the reverse strand, counting down.
TTAGGTCAGCTCTAGGGTCAAAAAATGCATTTCCATGTGGGTCTAAATATTTCCCAAGGTTTAGGGGTCATTTTTTGAAAATTTTGAATCATTTTGGATTGATTTGAGATCATTTTTGGTTTTTTTATCAGCCCAGATTTATTCCAAAAATTTTTAGGTTTGTTTCTGATGTATTTTGTGTCATTTAGAGTGATCTTAGGTGTTGTTAAGGTTTAGGGTCGGTCCTTGGAAATTTCAGATCATTTCGGATCAAATCGAAATCTTTTATCATCTTTAAAAAAATCAGTCCAACACCCATTCCGATTTTTCAGATCTGTCCCTCAAATTTTGTTTTCTTTAGAACAGTCCGAAGTGTTGGTAGGCTCTAGGGAGCAACCCTTGAACTTTCAAAGTTTTACAAATCAACCACAGATTTTTACCAAACTTTCCAGGTCAGCCCAAAACTTTAGCGAATTTACAGATTAGTCCCTGAGGTTTCAAATCAGTCTAGAAAATTTTATATGGCCCCAGAACTTCGTGGAATGCTTCAAATCAGTTCTCGGGATACTTTCAAGTCTTTTAAAGCTGGAAATTTTTTTAAAAAAATCTTTTAAGGTCCTGAATGATTTAACTCAATTTTTACGTCATTCCCAAATATCTCTTGTTCTTATTTTAATAAATGAGCCCAAAATAAAATTTTGTTGTTTCGATTCGAATAAATCTATCGTGATTGAATTGATCGATGTAAGTATTGGTTGAAATATTTTATTCATGTGTATTGTTTCGATTATATGTGAGAAGGGAAAATCAATGTATTGTGTGAATCAATGTAATTGGGTGGGTGTGAGAGAGAGAGATGATGATGGATGTACGTAATCCCGAATATAGTGAAAATCTTGATTTTCCGCACCTACAATAGGACGATCAGTGGCATGCTAGGGTCGTGGTACGAATTAACGAATTTCTCTCTGGACCATCGATTCAAACTTCGATCAGGGAAATAATTGGACAAATTAAATGTGCAAACAAACGACCTAGACTTAGGGACGGGTACCAAGTTTGGGCGTATTTTGGCTTTCGAGCTTCAAGATACGTAACAGGACCTCCGGACTCAAATCTCGATTTCAAGACCAACAACAACCTAGGTGGTTAGTATCATGATCACTTGGTGACTTAGGCGCCTAAACGGCCTTAATAAACGGTTTAGTGGCGACTCCAATCCAACACCGATTCAAAGTCCTAAGCTAGGCCTCGTGCGTGCCTCCTGATGCTTATTCTTTTTCTCAAGTCGGAAATTTCGACGTCTGATAGCTTGGCGACTCCGCTGGGGACATTTTTAAGGGTCCGCACCCCATAATCCTCAGTCGTTTGTTTGTGCACTTTACTTTAGCATTGCATGCCTTAAACGATCGAACCCGGATCGTAGGAACTTCCCTGGGAGGGGGTCAGTAGAAGTACGCACGTCATGGGAGCTCCCACCAGAAACGGCTTTGAAACACCTCCGCTTGATTCGTAAGCCCAAAGTACCCTAAAAGGGGAACCGAGGACACTGCTGATCAAGGGCCTTTTAGCACCTATCCTTAGATCCAAGCCTCATGCATAGCATTAAACCTCCAAGCATCCTTGTCAATTGTAATTTTTCCAAGGCCCATAGGCTAGCTCATCCTAGGTTAGTCGGGCCTTTCTTTTGTATTGAGATTTTATTGTATTTTTTATCGATTAGGCCCATAGATTAGCCTATGTAGGGATAGAGTGGCCTTTTTCTTGTATTTTGGTATGAGCTCCTAGGTTAGCTAATTTTAGGTTAGATAGCTCATAAAATTATGATGTACATGTAACTATGATTAAATTAGAGGATTGATTTTATTTTTCGAACTTGCATCATGCTTTCAAAATAAAACCTAGTAGAGTTGCCATTCGTCCTTTCCTTTAAGTCGCTTGTTCATCCGTCTGAACGGGGATGGAGCCCATATTTGCTTGCCTCGACATCGATCATCTTTCACGCGCTGTCAATGACATCAGTTGATTTCAAAGGGATTGGAGCTTGCTAAAAGCTATAGTTGGTAGAAGATGTGTTGCCTTTACAGCCATAACATCGAAGGAGTGTCGGGAGCTTTCTACGGATTTGATTGGCATCAAGGAGTCATTAGGCAAGTGATGCTTGATTATTCAGAATGTGGCCAAAGAAGTAGAAGCATCTATCAGTCTACTAGATGAGGAGTTGGACAAGATGCACCCCATGAGCCATGATACAGGTCCAGCTTACAAGGAGCGCTCTTAGGCCCATAAGAAGAGCACAAGCCATGGCAAACAAATAGTTTGATTGAGCATTTTCATGGAAATTTTTTAAAAAATGAAAAAGGTTCAAAAAAAAATTTTTCCAAAATATTTTGTCATTATTTTTTGAATAAGTATTGAAAGTGCTCAACAAGCTGATGGCACGAACCAGGCAACTTAAGGACGTTCGAGAGGTACCTTGATTAAATGCCCCATAAAGGAGAACATCTCATCTCCTTCTCGTGATATATAATCAGGACCGATCTATCGATAAGATTGGCAACGCGCTAGCGGTTTTCTCATGCATTATGATTCAATTTTCCAATTGTTCACTTCTTTTGCTTTTCTTTTTCTTTTCATGCAGGTGCGACTACTGAATCTTCAGTTGATAGGGGTCCTACCCGCATGTGAGCTTGGAACATGATACAGGATTGAGAACATTAAGAGCAAACGTAGTTGCATCCCTATTGCACCTCTAGTAGCTCAAGTCTAACTGCCCACATTCACAGCTGATGTGAATAAAGACAAGCATTTTATGAAGGGAAGTCAATATCAGCTGCAATGGAATGAAGAGCAAACAAGCAACAAGATAGCCAGCAATATTTGCTTGTATTTGCTAAATATATCTAGTATATCAGAATTTGGAGATATATTTTTGTTATCTTTAGGAAATATTGTGGTTTCCTAGGAATATTCTTGAGATATCTTTTAGATATATTTAGATTATATTTACCATATCTTTAGGATAACAGATATGATATATTTACAAATTTTATATTTTTATTAGGAGTCTATAAATACCATGGTCACATTGTATTTTTCATTCATTCATATAATGAATCAATAAAATGTGAGATTTTATTCTCATTGGTTCTTTTAGAACCTTCGAACTTATCGGAGTCATCCGTGGCGTTCATCCAAATGAACTTATTGGAGTAATCCGTGGCGTTTACCCTGACTTATCAATCAACCCTCCATAGTTGATTGTGGCGCCTTCACTATACCAAGGTTCTTACCTCTTTATAGGTAATGGGTCAAGGTTCCACCTTTCGAGCTTGACAAGGACACGTTCCCTGGAGACCTTAGTCGAATACGGGTTTCATCACGATGTTGGCGAGGTTCACATCATTTGGTATCAGAGCAAAGTTGAAGTTGTTGAGCAAATTCATGAGAGAAAAGTACTTAGAATTGAGATGAAAGTGAAGCATTATGAGAAACATTCAATCATTAGGCAAAAGAAGAAATTGATTTTGATCCAGGAGGTTATGATTCATGGCACATGAGGAAGAAGAGGTTTCACGCTCAACGACGTTCAAAGCGACTTTCTCGTGGAGATGGACCATTCCAAGTCATTGAGTGCATTAATAATGATGCCTACAACTCTGAACAACAAGACGAGTATAATGATATTGATAATTTCAAAATTAGTAATTTATTTTCGAGTAAATTGATTAACCCGTCCCCGAGAGATGCGCTGTACATCAACTTCATCATTTTCTAATTTTGTACATCAATTCCGTCCTTCTGAACATCAATTAGGTCCGCTGAACATCAATCGCATCCTTCTGAACATCAATTTGGTCCGCTGAACATCAATCGCATCCTTCTGAACATCAATTTGGTCCGCTGAACATCAATTTGGTCCGCTGAACATCAATTTAGTCCGCTGAACATCAATTTGGTCAGCTGAACATCAATTTGGTCCGCTGAACATCAATTTGGTCCGCTGAACATCAATTTCGTCCGCTGAACATCAATTCAGTCCTCCTGAACATCAGTATCGTCCTTAATGAACATCAATATCGTCCTTCCTTAGCGAAATGTTAACGTCGTTACTCTTTGAAACTTCTCATTTTCATTTAGGTCCTTGACAGATTGAAATTTGAAGGTTGAAGGAGTAATTGACTAATTAGTCCCTTAGAAATTATATGTACATTAAGTTAGTACTTTTCTAATTTTGTACATCAATGTAGTCCCTTTTTTCTAAATTTGCAGATCATCACAATTTTTTAGGATTTTTAAATGTGATAACTTAAAAACTGTCCAACGAAATCAAGTATTGTAAAATCCTACGGGTTCCTAGAATTATGGGTAATCTATGATGTGGAGAGTTTAATTAAAGAAGGCATTAATGATGAACTTAATCTTTCTCTCTCTAACTTGATGAATATATAAAGATATCAATAAACAATTCAATATCATCTCTTTCTGTGAAAAGTATATGAGCTACCTTTCACGAGCAAACATTCATACAAGTTACATCTCTCTCTTTGAGCTCCTTTCAAGCATTATACGAGTCATATCTTAATCTTTCGCTATCCCTTTCGTGAGAAAGAGGTGGTAGTGATTGAGAAAGAAAGGGAAATGAACATGATAGGGAAAAATGTGAGAATGATGTGTGCATGTGTATTAAGGAGGAGAGAGAGAGAGAGGGGTTGGGATGATGTGTGGTAGAGAGAGAAGTGGGAATGATGGGGTAGAGAGGTAATAGTGATTGGAGACGAAAGATAAACGAGAAAGATGGGGAGAGAAGTGGGATAATAATATGTGTGAATTTATATTAGAGGATAGAGACGGATATGAGTGATGTGGGCTAGAGAGGGGTAAAAATAATGTGGGGTGGAGTTATGAGGAGAAGAAAGAGAGAGAGGGGGGAGGGAGATGAGAAGAATATATGTGCATGTGTGTTAAGAGAATGGTGTGAATGATGGAGGAGAGGGGGAAAAGAGTAGATGAGAAAAAGAGAGGATGGGAAGAATGTGCATGAGAAGGGAGAGAGATGGGGGAGAGAGATATATATACATATACGTGTGTGCATATGTTTTGAGATAGAGGTGAAAATGGGGGAGAAGGGAAAGAATAAATACGAGAGAGAAGATAGAGAAAGAGATAGATATATATTTATGTGTGTGTGTGTGTGTGTGTGTGTGTGTGTGTGTTGAGACTTGAGAGAGGAATGGGAATGGGGAGAAGGGGGACAGGGGGGATAGGGGGGACAGGGGAGGAGGGAAGGAGGGGAGAGAGAGAGAGAGAGTGGGGAAGAAGGGGGAGGGAGGGAGGGAGGGAGGAGAGAGAGAAAAGGGGGAGGAGTGGGAATGGGGGGAAGAAGGCAAGGAGGGGAAGGAAGAGAGAGAGACGTTTTTGATGTTCAATAATCACCCAAGGATGAAGGACCAAATGAATGGATGTATCAAATATAAGTGGAAGGACGTTTTTGATGTTCAATGATTTTTCCGTCAAAAACAGACGGCTTTTAGGGACGAAAGGACCTGTACGATGTACAATAAGGATATATATGATGTTCAAAATAATTAAGGACTGAATTGATATTCGGAAGGACGGAATTGATGTTCGGAAGGACAAGATTGATGTTCAGAAGGACGAGATTGATGTTCAGAAGGACTGAATTGATGTTCAGAAGGACGGAATTGATGTTCAGAAGGACGGAATTGATGTTCAGAATGACGAATTGATGTTCAGAAGGACGAAATTGATGTTCAGAAGGACGAAATTGATGTTCAGCGGACCAAATTGATGTTCAGAAGGATGTGATTGATGTTCAGCGGACCAAATTGATGTTCAGGAGGACCCAATTGATGTTCAGAAGGACATAATTGATGTACAAAATTAGAAAAGGATGGAGTTGATGTACAGTGCATCTCTCAAGGACGGACTAATCAATTTACTCTTTATTTTCTTTTCATGTAGGTCATGATTTGAGGACAAATCCTTTTCAAGAGGAGGGGAATGATGTGATCCAAGATACGAGCTCGAAGCCTGCAATCGAAGTCTCTCATGATCGGATGATGAGAAGCTCATGCACGACGAAGAAGCAGATATGGATATGCATACAAGTGACAAGCAAGCTCAATGACTCAACATTATCCATAATATTTAAAAAATGGACAAATGATGAAGGCACATATTTCAGCTAAGCATCAGGAGTGCAAGTGATTCAAGAAATATATTTCAGTTAAATGTCAAGAGGGCAAGTATCTTCAAGAAATAATCTTAACAAGATGAAAGGAAAAGAATATTTTCAAGAAAGGTAGTTGAGAGAACTAAAGAGGCAAGAGAAGCACAAGTGAATGCTGATATATTGAAGTTATCTACAAGAATATATCACTTTCCTCTTTTAGCATGTAGAATACATTTCCTTCCCCTTTATTTAGTTCTAAAGATATTGTTAATATATTGTAATTTCTCAGGGATAGCACTTAGATTTGCTTTCTAATTAGTTTCCTATCTTATGAGAACCATTTAGGAAGGTTATTTTTGATGTAATATTGCACTTTGGCTTATTTAAAGGCTGGTGCTTGCCCTTGGACGAATTTGGGATCAGTTTTATTCATTAATGAAGTGTGAGATTTTATTCTCTTTGGTTCTTTAAAGAACTATTCGAACTTATTAGAGTATTCCGTGGCGTTCATCCCCGACTTATCAATCCAAATGATGTGAACCTCGCCAACATCGTGATGAAACCCGTATTCGACTAAGGTCTCCAGGGAACGTGTCCTTGTCAAGCTCGAAAGGTGGAACCTTGACCCATTACCTATAAAGAGGTAAGAACCTTGGTATAGTGAAGACGCCACAATCAACTATGGAAGGGTTGATTGATAAGTCGGGGTGAACGCCACGGATTACTCCGATAAGTTCATTTGGATGAATGCCACGGATGACTCCGATAAGTTCGAAGGTTCTAAAAGAACCAATGAGAATAAAATCTCACATTTTATTGATTCATTATCTGAATGAATGAAAAATACAATGTGACCATGGTATTTATAGACTCCTAATAAAAATATAAAATTGGTAAATATATCCTATCTGTTATCCTAAAGATATGGTAAATATAATCTAAATATATCTAAAAGATATCTTAAGAATATTCCTAGGAAACCACAATATTTCCTAAAGATAATAAAAATATATCTCCAAATTCTGATATACTAGATATATTTAGCAAATACAAGCAAATATTGTTGGCTATCTTGTTGCTTGTTTACTCTTCATTCCATTGCAGCTGATATTGACTTCCCTTCATAAAATGCTTGTCTTGATTCACATCAACAGCTCATTGGAAGACACCATGATACTGACTAGCCCCATCTCCTTCCAAAAGCCAGTACTCATCATCGAAGGGAATGTGGAGGAGGTCTTGGCTGAACCTTCTAGAACAACTGACGTTGCGTCCCATGTCGGGGCTATTCTGGAGGAGACGTCTCGGGAGCCCCTGATTTGCCCACTTGCAGGAAATGAGGAGCTACCCAACTAGACTGCGGTTCCCAGGCTTCCACTCATGCCTCTTGATGAGTAAGAAAGTTCGAAAAATGATGTTACCTGCACGTGGTTTGCCATGAGCCCGTGATGGATGAAGGGATATTCCCATGCCTTACCTTCTAAAGAAATCCCTTTATTAAATATCACATGCTTCAATCTAATCTTCTCCTGCTTTAGTTTGATCTTCTCCTATTCCTTCTATCTGTTAATCTCGAATAATTCTAGCACTTCTTTTCCAGGTACCTAAATGACAAAAGATGCGGTAACTCAGTCCTTTTTCGATAAGTTCTTGACGACTCTGACCCAATACTTTACGGGAAGAGTCGTGTAAGTATGACACCCCTAAAGAGATCGTGGAAAGCTAGGAGCGGTTCGAAGAAAACAAGCCTGTGACTGCCGAAGCTACTGACGTGATCAATATTGGCACAGAGGAGGAGCCATGTATGCTTAAAATTGGGGTTGGCCTAGAGGGAATTCAACGTGCTCGAATGATCAATTTGTTGAAGGAATTTCATGAAGTATTTGCGTGGTCCTACGCTGACATGCCTGGACTTGATCCCGAGATAGTGCAACACTTTTTACCGATCGACACCAGTAAATTCCCTCCTGTACGGCAACATTTACGCAAACAGAAGAAAGATTTGATTCTACAAATAAAGGAGGAGATCGTGAAACAGATTAACGCCGGCTTCTTGGAGGTGAGTAAGTACTCAGAGTGGGTAGCCAATATAGTCCCTGTCATGAAGAAAGATGGAAAAGTATGAGTTTGTGTGGACTATCGAGATCTCAATAAAGCTAGCTCAAAGGACAACTTTCCACTACCTCACATTGATGTGTTTGTCGATAACACTGCACGTCACGAGATGTTTTCCTTCATGGATGGTTTCTCGAGTTATAATCAAATACGAATGGCGGAAGAAGATGAGTCAAAAACAACCTTCATAAGCATGTGGGGAACATTTTGTTACCGAGTTATGCCCTTTGGGCTCAAAAATGCAGGTGCCACTTACCAACGTGCCATGGTCATCTTGTTTCATGACATGATGCACAAACAGATAGAAGTTTATGTGGATGACATGATCGCAAAGCCGCGTGAAGGGGAGGACCATCTGGTGAATTTGTGCATGCTCTTCCAGCGCCTCCAAAAATATAAGCTCAGACTCAACCCGGCAAAGTGTGTTTTTGGAGTCGGTTCAGGAAACTTTTGGGGTTCATTGTTAGTAAAAAGGGCATAGAAGTTGATCCGGATAAAGTCAAGGCAATCATGAATCTACCCCCACCAGCTACAATAAGAGAAGTAAGAAGCTTGCTCGAGAAATTAAATTACATAGCCCGTTTCATTACCAATCTCACTCATAAGTGTCAACCTCTTTTTCGGTTACTACAAAAGAATGCCATGATCGATTGGGACGATGACTGCTAGCGGGCCTTTGACACAATAAAAGCTTACTTGGCTAGTCCTCCGGTACTAGTCCCACCTACTCCAGGTCGGCCACTCATCATGTACTTAACTGTGCGACGAGAATCGTTAGGCACAATGTTGGGGCAGGTGGATGAAGCGGGACACAAGGAGCAAGCTATCTATTACCTAAGCAAGAAGTTCACCGAAGGAGATGCACGATACCCAGAAGTGGAAAGATTGTATTGTGCACTTGCATGGTTAGTCCAATGTTTACGTCAGTATACATTGTACTACACCATACACCTAATATCCAAGATAGATCCACTTCGATATCCACTAGAGAGGCCTGTGTCAACTCGGAATTTGTCAAAATGGCAAGTTCAGCTGGCCGAGTATGATATCCATTATGTGCCTAGAGTATCAATGAAAGGGCAAGCCTTGGTAGACCACCTCGCCGAATTTCCAATTGAGGATGATGAGCCACTTAGGGATGAACTCCCAGATGATGGGATCTTGACTATGGAAGAAGAGTCGGAGCAAATACAAGGATGGAAGATGTATCTTGATGGGGCAGTCAACTCAATGGGATATGGGATAGGAGCAGTGTTGATTTCTCCACAAGGTCGGCATATTCCAGTAGCTGCCAAGGTAACATTTCCTTGCACAAATAATGTGGCGGAATATGACGCATGCATCTTGGGCTTACGAGTGACAATAGATATGGAAATTCGTAAACTCGAAGTGTTTGGTGACTCAATGCTTATCATCTTCCAAACAGTGGGACAGTGGAAGACAAAGGATGAGAAGCTACTCCCATATCACCTATACCTGGAAAGGATATCAGAAGAGTTTGATCGGATTAATTTCTCCTACACTCCATGAACCAATTCACCAATTCACCAATGCTTTAGCAACACTCGCTTCAATGGTGTGCATTTCAGGGGATAACGTGATCGACCCTCTCGAGATCAAAGTCAACGATCGTCCCGCGCATTGTTGCATGATAGAACAAGGAGAAGAAGCCCCTTGGTTCGTGGATATTAAGAGGTACCTTGAATTCGATCAGTTCCTGGATGGCACAAATAAGAATGACAAGAAGACTATTTGTCGGCTTGCCTGCCATTACTTCTTGAGCAGGAACGTGCTTTATCGTCGCTCATTCAACACCACTCTACTACGATGTTTGGACACTAAGGAGGCTGAGCACTTGATGAGTGAAGTCCATGAAGGGAGTTGTGGACCTCACATGAGAGGGCACATGTTGGCAAGGAAGATCATGCGAATGGGTTATTTCTAGTCAACCATGGAAGCAGATTGCATCAAGCACGTTCGACATTGCCACCATTGTCAAATCTATGCGAATCGGATTAATGCTTCTCCAAGCGAACTGCAACCAATGTCCTCATCCTGGCCTTTCTCCATGTGGGGAATGGATGTAATTGGTCCTATTTCACCCAAGACATCTAATGGACATGTCTTCATCCTGGTGGCCATCGACTACTTCACCAAATGGGTTGAAGTCGAGTCTTATGCCTCAGTGACCGCTAAGGTGGTAGTTCGATTCCTCAAGCGCAACATAGTGGCTCGTTATGGTGTTCCTGAGACCATCATCACGGATAATGCAAAGAACTTCAACAATAAGGCGATCGATGAGCTTTGCGAGCATTTCAAGATCAAGCACCGCAATTCTTCGCCTTATCAACCTCAAATGAATGGTGCGGTCGAGGTTGCAAATAAGAATTTAAAGAAGATCATCGAAAAAATGACAGTAACTTATAAGAATTGGCACGACATGCTCCCTTGGGCTCTCATGGCATATAGGACATCTATTCGCGCATTGATAGGGGCAACTCCCTACTCGCTTACATGTGGGACTGAAGCAGTTTGCCAGTAGAGGTCGAGATCCCGTCAATGAGAGTCCTTGCAGAATCAGAGCTTGAAGAAGCAGATGGGCTAGATTACGATACGAGCAGTTGAACTTGATCGATGAAAAGAGGCTAACTGCACTGTGCCATGGCCAATCTTACCAAAAGCGCATGGCTCAGGAATTCAATAAGAGAGTGCGCCAGCGTGTGCTTGAATCGGGAGACTTGGTACTCCGAAAGATATTGCACATAACTCCGGATTCACGTGGGAAGTTCACTCCCAAATACGAGGGACCTTACATAGTCAAGAAGGTTTTCTCGGGAGGTGCCTTGATTTTAGCTGATATGGATGGGGATGAGCTCCCAAGCCTTGTTAATGCTGATTCTGTAAAGAAATATTATGCTTAACAAGGCACATGTTTTTAGATGTCATCTACTGTGTGATCCTAGAATGAGAAAAGAAGTAGAAAGAAAGAGATTCTTGATAAAGAACCCATGTGACTCATAGTCCTGTGGGAGAATGAGAGAAAAGACAAAAAAATCCTGCTAGGTTGAAAACCCGAAAGGGCGGCCTAGGCAAAAACAAGGGAAGAGCGGTGCGGTTGAAAACCTGAAAGGGCGATCGTGGCAAAAGGAGAGTGAAATATTCTCGCTAGGTCGAAAACCCAAAAGGGCGGCCCAGGCAAAAGTTAGGGAAATTGAGTGGTGCGGCCAAATCTGAACAAATAGCCGTAGCAAAAGGAGAGCTATGGAGAGAAACAATAAAACATGCTCGCTAGGATGCGATACTCTGCCCATTCTAGGCAAAAGTTAGGGCTTGAATTACTGCAATAAACAAAATGCCTCAAGGACAAGCAAGCCATTATTGTTGCATCATGCCATGACAGAAGGAGTCTAAGCGCGTAATTCGGGAAGTTGCCAAAGGCCTACACGATCTCAAAAGGGGGGTCACTTGGAAAAGAGCTGAGTTACATGTATCCTTTGAAATTTGGGGCAATCTCAAAAGCCCATTTGAGTTCCCTCTTCGTCTTATACCTCATAAAAATACTTTCTTGAAATTTTGGACATCAAAGGACCTCGGTCAATTTCTGAATCTGCTATAAGCTATGCATCCCTTACATCTATTCATGAACTCTTTTACTCACCTGAGCTATGAGGGGTCGCAAGTGAGCTAACGAAAAGCTTGGTTAGTAAATCTTTCTCGCAGTTTGTCAGATCATGGGGTCCTGGAGATGTTTGCCAAGGAGTAATCCCCATGTGGCGTGGCGAAGGGGTAACAAGGGTTGCGTCCAATGGCTACCTTCACTTTCTATTCTATGGGTTCAGAATTTCAGGAAGCATCGGGGCTAGTAGAGGAAGTTCTCAAAAGGCGTACCTAAAGTTGGATGTCTCGACAACAAGGAGAACAAAGAACACCAATTTCAAGCACGATCACCACATCGTGATCAGGATCAAGATCCCTCATCATTTGTTTGACCATTGCAGGATTAGTTGAGAAAAGTCTTCTTCGGTTTAGACGTTCTTTAAAACTGAACATAGTGGGAAAGTCTTGTAAATCCGTCCTCCCTCAGTGGAGACATTCTGTAAAACTGATTATAGTGGGAGTGCCTTGTAAATCTATCTTCTTTGGTTTAGATGTTCTATAAAACTAAACATAGTGGGAATGTCTTGTAAATCCGTCTTTCCTCAGTGGAGACATTCTGTAAAACTTATTACAGTGGTAGTGTCTTGTAAATCTATCTTTCACGGTTTAGACGTTCTGTAAAATTGAACACAGTGGGAACGTCTTGTAAATCCATCTTCCATCAGTGGAGACATTATGTAAAACTGATTATAGCGGGAGTGTCTTGTAAATCTGTCTTCTTTGGTTTAGACGTTCTGTAAAACTGAACACAGTGGGAGCGTCTCGTAAATCCGTCTTCCCTCAGTGGAGACATTCTGTAAAACTCATTACAGTGGGAGTGTCTTCTAAATCTGTCTTCTTCAGTCTAGACGTTCTGTAAAACTGAACATAGTGAGAGCATCTTGTAAATCTATCTTCCTTCAGTGGAGACATTCTGTAAAACTAATTATAGTGGGAGTGTCTTGTAAATCTGTCTTCTACGGTTTAGACGTTCTGTAAAACCAAACACAGTGGGAACGTCTTGTAAATTCGTCTTCCCTCAGTGGAGACATTCTGTAAAACTGATTACAGTGGGAGTGTCTTGTAAATCTGTCTTCTTCGGTTTAGACGTTCTGTAAAACTGAACACAGTGAGAGCGTCTTGTAAATCCATCTTCCTTCAGTGGAGACATTCTGTAAAACTGATTACAGTGGGAGTGTCTTGTAAATCTGTCTTCTACGGTTTAGACGTTCTGTAAAACTGAGCACAGTGGGAACGTCTTGTAAATTCGTCTTCCCTCAGTGGAGACATTCTGTAAAACTGATTACAGTGGGAGTGTCTTGTAAATATGCCTTCTTTGGTTTAGACATTCTGTAAAACTGAATACAGTGGGAGCGTCTTGTAAATTCGTCTTCCCTCAGTGGAGACATTCTGTAAAACTGATTACAGTGGGAGTGTCTTGTAAATTTGTCTTCTTCGGTTTAGACGTTCTGTAAAACTGAGCACAGTGGGAGCGTCTTGTAAATCCATCTTCCTTCAGTGGAGACATTCTGTAAAACTGATTACAGTGGGAGTGTCTTGTAAATCTGTCTTCTTCAGTTTAGACGTTCTGTAAAACTGAACGCAGTGGGAATGCCTTGTAAATCCGTCTTCCCTCAGTGGAGATATTTTGTAAAACTGAGTACAGTGGGAGTGTCTTGTAAATCTGTCTTCTTCGATTTAGAGGTTCTGTAAAACTGAACACAGTGGGAGCATCTTGTAAATCCGTCTTCCCTCAGTGGAGACATTCTGTAAAACTGATTACAGTGGGAGTGTCTTGTAAATCTGTCTTCTTCGGTTTAGACGTTCTGTAAAACTGAAAACAGTGGGAGCGTCTTGTAAATCCATCTTCCTTTAGTGGAGACATTCTGTAAAACTGATTATAGTGGGAGTGTCTTGTAAATCTGTCTTCTTTGGTTTGGACATTCTATAAAACTGAACACAGTGGGAATGTCTTGTAAATCCGTCTTCCCTCAGTGGAGACATTCTGTAAAACTGATTACAGTGGGAGTGTCTTGTAAATCTGTTTTCGCCGGTTTAGACGTTCTGTAAAACTGAACACAGTGGGAACGTCATGTAAATCCGTCTTCCTTCAATACAGTAGGATCATTCCATCGAATCTTTTTAATTTTGAATGCACATGAATTATTCTGCATGCCTTGCTAATTGATTTTTTTTTTGAAATTACAGGCTTGAACCAAAGCGTAACTCAAGGATCACATGATGTGAGCAAGCTGGTTCAAACTCTGCCGAACTTCAGGAGCCATCGATTCATCAACCTCACACTTCAAGGAGGACAGTGTACTAGGTCAAAATCAGTTTCTATTCATCTTTGGGATAGTCACTCTACGAGCGCCAGCCCAAAGCGCCAGCCCAAAGACGGGCAGCTGTAGACACCCGATTTTGACCCGATCGAATCCCATTTCGTTCCTTTTAGTATCCCATATTTTAAATTTTAATTCAAAAATTTAATTTTTCTATTTTTATCTTTATTTTTATTTTATTTTATTTCATGCATACAATCAAAGAAAAATTGAAAATACAAAAAAAGGGGTTTTAAGTGGGTAGTGAATATAGTGTTTGCGGACACCTGATTTTGACCCAGTCAAACACCGTTTTGTTCTTACTAGTGTCGCATATTTTAATCCTATTTCAAACTAAATTTTTTTTCATTTTTGTTTTATGTTATTTCGTACAAAAAAAATGACCAAAAAATTTGCACATTGAAATGAAAAAAAAAAGTTTTTTTGGCTGAATTGCATGAACAGTGTCGTCTTCTTCCCCCCACCATCAACAGAGAGGTCACGGCCATCCACAGCCAACCATGGCCAGCCATTCTCGGCCACTGCCGGCCACTTTCGGCAAGACTGGCAAATCCATCGAGCTCCTCGCTGCATACCGAATCCATCCCCGTCCATTCCTAATCCTATCTCTCTCCCTCTCCGGTCACTTCCGCTCATTCTCTCTCCACCTTTCGGCACTGAAATCGTCTGTTCCGGTGCTATACCCACCTCCTCTGACATCCGCCGGTGTCAGCCATCGATGAGCCGCCCTTGCTGACTTCCCCGATCCTTTTAACACCGGCTCCCCCCCCCCCCCCCCGGCTGCCGTGCATGGTACCGGCCTTTTGATCGGCCGTACGGCACCGTCCTGTTCCGGCCGCCTCTGTTGACTTGCCCGGACCTCTCCCGTTCCAATCGTACTGTTCTTGGCCTCCCGCAGTTCGGCTGCCGTCTTCTCTATCTGTTCCATCTCTATTTTGGGATATCTTGAATACATCAAACACACATTGAACTCTCTCTTGAATATCTACTCTTAGACTCATGTGTTGAGCAAAAAATTCAAGAGTTTTCATCCCGTTCCAAATTAGATTGTGTTTGAATCCGCTGCCGATCCAAGCCCGATTCCGACACCTACTTGGAGTTCTTCATCGATCCAAGCTGAGCTCGTGCAAATCATTAAGACTGAGCCCGAGTCTGTGTGAATCGACGAGTCTTCCACAAATCCCGAAGGTGCTCGGGTTCGACATCAACAAAGCCGAAGTCTTGCTCATTCCTCGACATTGTCATCATTGTCGGTTGTAGGTATAACTTCTTGATCGGGATTTAGGCCTCATCCTTGTAAATAATTTCTTTTGTTTTCTTTTATCTTCTTTTCCCCTTTTCAAAAATGTTTTACAAAAAATAGAAGATACAAAAATGAGAAAATAAAAAATTAGGATTCATGTTTTTGTGAAAAACACGGAAAAGGATCCTTGAAAAAAATGAAAACTTGTTGGGATTCTTAGAATGAATATATATTGCTCATCTTTTTGAGGAAATATAAAAAAATGAAAAAAATAGAAAAATCAAGAAAAATATATTTTTTGTCATATAAGAAAATCGGGGAATGACTAAAAATTGGTTGTGCAAAAATCGTAATGATGAAAAGGATAGTTCAAAGTCGGGTTTCAAAATTTTGGTTATAAACCAGACCAGTTTTTCGAAACTTTTAGGTCAGCTCTGGGGTCAAAAAATGCATTTCCAAGTGGGTCTAAATATTTCCCAAGGTTTAGGGATCATTTTTTGAAAATTTTGAATCATTTTGGATCGATTTGAGATCATTTTTTGGTTATTATTTTATCATCCCAGATTTATTCCGAAAATTTTTAAGTTTGTTTCTGATGTATTTTGGTCATTTAGAGTGATCTTAGGTGTTGTTAAGGTTTAGGGTCGGTCCTTGGAAATTTCAGATCGTTTCGGATCAAATCGAAGTCTTTTATCATCTTTAAAAAAATCAGTTCAGCATCCATTCAGATTTTTCAGATCTGTCCTTGAAATTTTGTTCTCTTTAGAACAGTCCTAAGTGTTGGTAGGCTTTGGGGAGCAACCCTTGAACTTTCAAAGTTTTACAAATCAGCCACAGATTTTTACCAAACTTTCCAGGTCAGCCCAAAACTTCAGCGAATTTACAGATTAGTCCCTGAGGTTTCAAATCAGTCCAGAAAATTTTATATGGCCCCAGAACTTCGTGGAATGCTTCAAATCAGTCCTCGAGATACTTTCAAGTCTTTTAAAGTTGGAAATTTTTTTTAAAAAGTCTTTTAAGGTCCTGGACGATTTAACTCAACTTTTATGTCATTCTCCAATATCTCTTGTTCTTATTTTAATAAATGAACCCTAAACAAAATTTTCTTGTTTCGATTCGAATAAATCTATTGTGATTGAATTGATCATGTAAATATTGGTTGAAATATTTTATTCATGTGTATTGTTTCGATTATATGTGAGAAGGGAAAATCAATGTAATTGGGTGGGTGTGAGAGAGAGAGATGATGATGGATGTATGTAATCCCGAATATAGTGAAAATCTTTACTTTCCGCACTTAGAATAGGACGGTTAGTGGCATGCTAGGGTCGTGGTACGAATTATCGAATTTCTCTCTGAACCATCGATTCGAACTTCGATCAGGGAAATAATTGGACAAATTAAATGTGTAAACAAACGACCTAGACTTAGGGACGGGTACCAAGTTTGGGTGTATTTTGGCTTTCGATCTTCAAGATACGTAACAGGACCTCCGGACTCAAATCTCGATTTCAAGACCAACAACAACCTAGGTGGTTAGTAACATGATCACTAAGTGACTTAGGCGCCTAAACGGCCTTAATAAACGGTTTAGTGGTGACTCCAATCCAACACTGATTCAAAGTCCCAAGCTAGGCCTCGTGCGTGCCTCCTGATCATTATTCTTTTTCTCAAGTCGGAAATTTCGACGCCCGACACCATGGTCAAGCAAGGCTACGACCATGGTGCCGGGGTCGAGCAAGGCTGCTACTGTGGTACCGTGGCTGAGCAAAAGCCATGGCAGTGATCGAGTACTGCTCGAGCAAGGATGCTGCCGTGATCGAGCAAGCCACGGTAGTGATCGCGCAGTGCTTGAGCAAGGCTACTACCCTGATCGAGCAAGCCATGGTAGTGATCGCGCAGTGCTGGAGCAAGGCTACTACCATGATCGAGCAAGCCACAGCAGTAGTCGATCAGTGCTGGGGCAGGGCTGTTACCGTGATTGAGCAAGCCACAGCAGTGATCGAGCACTGCTCGGGCAAGGCTGCTATCCCGCTGCAATGCTACTGCGTTGCTATGCTACCGTGGTACAGTGATCGAGCAAGGTTGCCACGTGGTACCGTGGTTGAGGAAGCTACTGCAATGCTACCTTGCTCGAGCAAAGCTGCGACTGTGCTACCTTGGTACCGTTGTCGAGCAAGGCCGCTACTGTGGTACCATGGTCGAGCAAAAGCCACGGCAGTGATCGAGTACTACTTGAGCAAGGATGCTACGGTGATCGATAAAGCCACGACAGAGATCGATCAGTGCTACAACAAGGCTGCTACTGTGATCTAGCAAGCCACAACAGTGATTGAGTAGTGCTGGAGGAAGGCTGCAACTGTGATCGAGCAAGCCACAGCATTGATCAATCAGTGATCGAGCACTGCTCAAGCAAGGCTGCTACCGTGCTACAACACTACCGCACTGCTATGCTACCGCGGTACCGTGTTCGAGCTAGGCTACCATCGTGGTACCGTGGTCGAGGAAGCTGCTGCAATGCTATCGTTCTAGAGTAAAGTTGCGGCCGTGCTACCTTGGTATTGTGGCCAAGGAAGGCCGCTGAGGCCGTACGGTGGCCGAGCAAAAGCCACGGCTGTGATCCAGTACTGCTTGAGCAAGGATGCTACCTTGATCGAGCAATCCACAGCAGTGATCGATCAGTGCTGGAGCAAGGTTGCTACCATGATCGAGCAAGCCATGACAGCGATCGAGCAGTGCCTGAGCAAGGCTGCTACCCTGATGAGCAAGCCACGGCGGTGGCTGATCAGTGCTGGAGCAAGGCTGCTACCGTGATCGAGCAGGCCACGGTAGTGATCGAGCAGTGCTAGAGCATGGTTGTTGCCCTGATCCAGTAAGCAACAATAGTGGTCGATCAACGCTGGAGCAAGGCTGCTACCGTGATAGAGCAAGCCACTGCAGTGATCGATCAGTGCTGGAGCAAGACTGCTACCGTGATCTAGCAAGCCACGGCAGTGATTGAGCAGTGCTTGAGGAAGGCTGCTACCATGATCTAGCAAGCCACCGCATCGATCAATCAGTGATCAAGCACTGTTCAAGTAGGGCTGCTACGGTGCTGCCACGCTACTGCGCTGCTATGCCATCGAGGTACCGTGTTCGAGGAAGGCTGCCACCATGGTACCGTGGTTGGGAAGTTGCTACAATGCTATCCTGCTCAAGCAAAGCTGTGGCCATGCTACCTTGGTACCGTGGTCGAGCAAGGCTGCTGCGGGGGTACTGTGGCCGAGCAAAGGCCACAGCAGCGATAGAGTACTGCTCGAGCAAGGATGCTACCTTGATCGAGCAAGCCACAACAATGATCAATCAGTGCTGGAGCAAGGCTGCTACCGTGATCGAGCAAGCCACGGCAGTGATCGATCAGTGCTTGAGCAAGGCTGCTACCCTGATCGAGCAAGCCACAACAGTGGTTGATCAGTGCTAGAGCAAGGTTGCTACCGTGATCGAGCAAGCCACAACAGTGATCGAGCACTGCTCGAGCAAGGCTGCTACCGTGCTGCTACGCTGCCACCGTGGTACCGTGGTCGAGGAAGTTGCTGCAATACTGCCGTGCTCGAGCAATGCTGCGACAGTACTACCTTGGTACCAGGGTCGAGCAAGGCTGCTACCGTGGTCGAGCAAGGCTGCTACCGTGGTCGAGCAAGGCTGCTACCGTGGTCTCGTGGCCCAGCAAAAGTCACGACAGTGATCGATCAGTGCTTGAGCAAGGCTGCTACCATGATTGAGCAAGCCACGGCAGTGATCGAGCGGTGCTCGAGCAAGGCTGCTACCCTGATCGAGCAAGCCACAACAATAGTTGATCAACGCTAGAGCAAAGCAAGGCTGCTACCATGATCGAGCAAGCCACAGTAGTGATCGATCAGTGCTGGAGCAAGGCTGCTACCGTGATCGAGCAAGCCATAGTAGTGGTCGATCAGTGCTAGAGCAAGGCTGCTACCATGACCGAGCAAGCCACAGCAATGATCGAGCACTCCTCGAGCAAGGCTGCTTCGGTGCTGCTACGCTACTCTACTGCTATGATACGACGGTACCGTGGGCGAGCAACGCTGCTACCATGGTACTGTGGTCGAGGAAGCTGCTGCAATGCTACCGTTCTCGAGCAAAGCTGCGGCCATGCTACCTTTGTATTGTGGTCAAGCAAGGCTACTACCGTGGTTCCGTGGTCGAGCAAGGCTGCTACCGTGGTACCGTGGCCTTGCAAAAGCCATGGCAATCATCGATCAGTGCTCGAGCAAGGTTGCTGCTGTGATCATGCAAGCCACGGCACTGATCGAGCAGTGCCTGAGCAAGACTGCTACCCTGATCGTGTAATCCACAACAGTGGTCGATCAGCGCTAGAGCAAGGCTGCTATCGTGGTCGAGCAAGCCACAACACTGATCGATCAGCGCTGGAGCAAGGCTGCTACAGTGATCGAGCAAGCCATAGCAGTGATCGATTAGTGCTGGAGCAAGGCTGCTGCCGAGGTACCGTGGTCAAGCAACAGCCACGATGGTACTGCTCGAGCAAGGATGCTACCTTGATAGAGCAAGCCACGGTAGTGAACGAGCAGTGCTTGAGGAAGGCTGCTACCGTGACCCAGCAAGCCAAAGCATATATCGATTAGTGATCAAGCACTGCTCGAGCAAGTCTGCTACCGTGCTGCCACACTACCACGCTGCTATGCTACCGCGATACCGTGTTCGAGCAAGGCTGCCACCGTGGTACCGTGGTCGAGGAAGTTGTTGTAATGCTACTGTGTTCGAGCCAGCCATGGCAGCGATTGAGCAGTGTTTGAGCAAGGCTGCTACCCAGATCGAGCAAGCCACCGCAGTGATCGATCAGTGCTGGAGCAAGGATGCTTCCCTGCTCGGGCAAGCCACGGTAGTGATCGAGCTGTCCTGGAGCAAGGCTGCCACCGTGATCGAGCAAGCCACAGCAGTGATCGAGCACTGCTCGAGCAAGGTTGCTTCCGAGCTGCTACGCTACCGCACTGCCATGCTACTGCGTTGCCATGGTCGAGCAAGGCTGCATCGTGGCCGAGCAAAAGCCACGACAGTGATCGAGTCCTGCTCGACCAAGCCATGACAGTGATCGATCGGTGATGGAGCAAGGCTGCTACCGTGATCGAACAAGCCATGGCAATGATCGAGCCGTGCCAAAGCATGGCTACTACCCTGATCGAGGAAGCCACTGCAGTGGTCGATTAGCGCTGGAGCAAGGCTGCTACCGTGATTGAGCAAGCCACAGCAGTGATCGATCAGTGTTGGAGCAAGGGTGCTACCGTGTTCGAGCAAGCGATAGCAGTGATTGAGCACTGCTCGAGCAAGGCTACCACCGTGCTGCTACATTGCCGAGTTGCTATGCTACCGCGGGACCATGGTGGAGTAAGCCTGCCATGGTGGTGCCGTGGATGAAGTAGCTGCTGTAATGCTACCATGCTCGAGCAAAGTTGCGGCCGCGCTACCTTGGTACTGTGGCGGAGCAAGGCTACTACCGTGGTACCATGTTCGAGCAAGGCTGCTACTGTGGTACCGTGGCCAAGGAAAAGCGACAGTAGTGATCGAGTACTCCTCGAGCAAGAATGCTACCGTGATCGAGTAAGCCACGGCAGTGATCAATCAGTGTTGCAGCAAGGCTGCTACCGTGATCGAGCAAGCTGCGGCAGTGATCGATCAGTGCTGGAGCAAGGCAGCTACCCTGATCGAGCAAGCCACAGCAAGTGGTCGATCAATGCTGGAGCAAGGCTGCTACCATGATCGAGCAAGCCACAGCATTGATCAATCAGTGTTGGAGCAAGCTTGTTAACGTGATCGAGCAAGCCACAGCAGTGATCAATCAGTGTTGGAGCAAGGCTATTGCCGTGATTGAGCAAGTCACGGCAGTGATCGGGCAGTGTTAGAGCATGTCCGCTACCCTGATCGAGCAAGCCACTACAGTGATCGATCAGTGCCAGAGCAAGCCGCGGCAGTGATCGATCAGTGCTGGAGCAAGGCAGCTACCCTGATCGAGCAAGCCACAGCAGTGGTCGACCAATGCTGGAGCAAGGCTGCTACCATGATCGAGCAAGCCACAGCAATGATGAATCAGTGTTGGAGCAAGCCTATTAACGTGAACAAGCAAGCCACAGCAGTGATCAATCAGTGTTGGAGCAAGGCTGCTACCGTGATTGAGCAAGCCACAGCAGTGATCGGGCAGTGCTAGAGCATGTCTGCTACCTTGATCGAGCAAGCCACCGCAGTGATCGATCAGTGCCAGAGCAAGGCTGGTAACGTGATCGAGCAAGCCACAACAGTGAACGATTAGTGATCGAGCACTGCTCGAGTAAGGCTACTTCCGTGGTGATACTCTACCACACTGCTATGCTACCGCGGTGCCGTGGTCGAGCATGGTTGCTACCATGGTGCCGTGGTTGAGGAAGCTGCTGCAATGCTACCGTGCTTGAGCAAAGCTGGGGCCGTGCTACCTTTGTACCGTGGTCGAGCAAGGCTGCTACCATGGTACCTTGGCTGAGCAAGGCTATTACCGTGATCGAGAATTGCTCGACCATGGCACGACAATGATCGATCAGTGCTGGAGCAAGGCTGCGGCCGTGATCGAGCAAGCCATGGCAGTGATCGAGTAGTGCCTGAGCATGGCTGCTACCTTGATCGAGGAAGCCACCGCAGTGGTCAATCAACGCTGGAGCAAGGCTGCTGCCTTGATCGAGCAAGCCACAGCAGTGATCGATCAGTGTTGGAGTAAAGGTGCTAGCGTGATCGAGCAAGCACTACTCAAGCAAGGCTGCTACCGTGCTGCTATGCTACCGAGCTGCTATGCTACCGCGGTACTGTGGTCGGGCAAGCCTGCCACTGTGGTACCGTGGTCGAGGAAGCTACTGTAATGCTACAATGCTGCTATCGTGATGGAGCACTACTCAAGCAAAGCTGAGGCCATGCTCCCTTGGTACCGTGGTGGAGCGAGGCTGCTACAGCTGTACCATGGTCGAGCAAGGCTGCTACCATGGTGTCGTGGTCGAGGAAAAGCGACGGCAGTGCTACCGTGATCGAGCACTCCTCGAGCAAGAATGCTACCGTGATCGAGCATGCCACGGCAGTGATCGATCAATGCTGGAGTAAGGCTGCTACCGTGATCTAGCAAGCCGCGGCAGTGATCGATTAGTGCTGGAGCAAGGCAGCTACCCTAATCGAGCAAGTGACAGTATTGGTCGATCAATGCTCGAGGAAGGCTGCTACCGTGATCGAGCAAGGCACAGCAATGATCGATTAGTGATCGAGCATTGCTCGTGCTGCTACACTACCCCTCTGCTATGCTACCGTGGTACCGTGGTCGAGCAAGGCTGCCACCATGGTATCGTGGTCGAGGAAGTTGCTGCAATGCTACAGTGCTCGAGCAAAGCTGCGGCTGTGCTACCGTGGTACTGTGGTCGAGCAAGGCTGCTTCCGAGGTACAGTGGTCAAGCAAGGTTGCCACCTTGGTACCGTGGCCGAGCAAAAGCCACGGCATTGATCAATCAGTGTTGGAGCAAGGCTGCTACCGTTATTGAGCAAGCCACGGCACTGATCGAGCAGTGCTGGAGCAAGTCTGCTACCCTGATCGAGCAAGCCACCGCAGTGATCGATCAGTGCTGGAGCAAGGCTGGTACCATGATTGAGCAAGCCGTGACAGTGATCGAGCAGTGCCCGAGCAAGGCTGCTACCATGATCTAGCAAGCCACCGCAGTGATCTATCAGTGCTAGAGCAAGGCCGGTACAGTGATCAAGCAAGCCATAGCAGTGATCGATCGGTGCTGGAGCAAGGCTACTATCGTGATCGAGCAAGCCATGGCAGTGATCGCGCAGTGGT
Organism: Lagerstroemia speciosa; assembly: GCA_037672795.1. NCBI lineage: Eukaryota > Viridiplantae > Streptophyta > Magnoliopsida > Myrtales > Lythraceae > Lagerstroemia > Lagerstroemia speciosa. Next base: position 1,219,738 of record CM075290.1, on the reverse strand, counting down.
TGAGCAAGGCTGCCACCCTGATCTAGCAAGCCATCGTAGTAATCGATCGGTGCTGGAGCATGGCTGCTACCGTGATCGAGCAAGCTACAGCAGTTATCGATCAGTGATCGAGCACTGCTCGAGCAGGGCTGATACTGTGCTGCTACGCTACCTTGCTGCTATGCTACCGTGGTCGAGCAAGCCTGCCACCGTGGTACCGTGGTCGAGGAAGTTGGTGCATTGCTACCGTGCTTGAGCAAAGCTGCCGCTGTGCTACCTTGATACCGTGGTCGAGCAAGGTTGCTACCGTGGTACCGTGGTCGAGCAAAAGTCACGGCAATGATCGAGTACTGCTCGAGAAAGGGTGCTACCGTGATCGAGCAAGCCATGACAGTGATCGATCAGTGTTGGAGCAAGGCTTCTACCGTGATCAAGCAAGCCACGGCAGTGATCGGGCAGTGTTCGAGCAGTGCTAGAGCAAGGTTGCTGCCCTGATCGAGCAAGCCACGGCATTGCTCCAACATTGCTGCTATGGAGCTGCAGCAAAGCAGGATAGTGATCGACCAATGCCTAAGCAAGGCTACTACCCTGATTGAGCAAGCCACGGCATTGCTCAAGCATTGCTGCTATGGAGCTCCAGCAAGGCACGACAGTGATTGACTAATGCCTGAGCAAGGCTACTACCCTGATCGAGCAAGCCATGGCATTGCTCAAGCATTGCTGCTATGGAGCTCCAGCAAGGCACGACAGTGATCGACCAATGCCTGAGCAAGGCTGCTACCCTGATCGAGCAAGCCACGACATTGCTCCAGCATTGCTGCTATGGAGCTGCAGGAAAGGCATGACAGTGATCGACAATGCTTGAGCAAGGCTGCTACCGAGCTGATGCAAGGCACGGCAGCGATTGAGCAGCGCTTGACCAAGGCTGCTTCCATGATCGAACAAGCAACAACAATGATCTAACTATGCCCGAGCAGGGCAGCCACCGTGATCGAGCAAGGCTGAAGCAGTGATCGATCAGTGCTTGAGGAAGGCTGCTACCGTGATCGAGCAAGCCACAGTAGTGATTGATCAGTGCTTGAGTAAGGCT
>CM075290.1:1208669-1213669 GCA_037672795.1 Lagerstroemia speciosa | reverse complement strand
ATACCTGATCAAGCAACACCACCATGAATTCTAGCCGTGGATCGTGACACCCAACGATCCTCTGATCAAGCATCCCGCTACGTGATCGATCCCGATCGATCACCGTGATGATCATCAATCACCACATGGTACCACGCTCGTGCCGTTGCACACACGAGCATCCCAGCACACTACCGTGGATGCGCGCCACACCATTCGCCTTGGTATCGAGGGAGGCTGCCACCTCATACGCCCCCTAAAGAGCTTATTTTAAGTTCTTACCATCCGTAGCAGCTGATATTGCCACCAGGGAATTTTACACCAGATTCCCGTTGCTGGAGCTCGTAGCCCCGCCACATGCTTGAACCACAGTTTTCCCTCTAGCACATAGCATGGCTGGAATGCCACTGAGGGTCTTGGCATCCTAGCTAGTATAGATGTTCGAGCATTAAGGGGCTAACAGTAGGCCACTATCCTGCCATCGAAAGTTGATAGGGCAGAAATTTGAATGATGCGTCGTTGGCACGATGGCCGTGTGATCCATCAAGTTATCATGAATCATCAGAGCATCGGGCAAGGCCTGCGTCGACCTTTTATCTAATAAATGCATCCCTTCTAGAAGTCGGGGTTCGTTGCACGTATTAGCTCTAGAATTACTACGGTTATCCGAGTAGCAGATACCATCAAACAAACTATAACTGATTTAATGAGCCATTTGCAGTTTCACAGTCTGAATTAGTTCATACTTGCACATGCATGGCTTAATCTTTGAGACAAGGATATGACTATTGGCAGGATCAACCAGGTAGCATCCATCGACGGTGCCGCACCCGCCCGTGTGCCCCGCCAATGCTGGGGCAGCAGTGACACGGACAAGGCACGAGCGTCATTCCAACGAAGCATAACAATCCAGGCATAGGTAGGCCGAGGGCCACGTGCCTATGAAATGTTCTGCATCCGAGAGGTCAAGCTGGCACCCTTGAGCCATCGTAGCACACATCACTGTGGCTACGTGCGTGTGCAGGGGGGCCACTGCATTGTCCAACAATCGCCTCAAAGGCAATCGTTTGGAGAGCGCACACATGATGTTGAGTACCGCTTGACACGGTAGGCGACATAGGAACCAACTGTAACGTCACTAGGCAAGAGACCTGCAACATGCATTGAGGAGTCGACGAGCGGACAGTCCAGTGGCCATACCACCTCTCGGCCTGCCAGCAAGCATGACCATATCACCACTCACATGCCATCACGCACGCTGGTGCACAGTCGCACGAACGTACTTGCTGCCCCGCTTCGAGGAGTTCCTCGGTCGGGAAAGTGGGCAGCTCGCTAGACTGCTATCGGGTGCTAGACGAGAGAAAAAACCAACGCTAGAGCATACCAAGAGCAGTGTGACACGTGATCAAGCAACCGTAGCACAGTAGAGATCGATAGCCGCAACGTGCCAACCGCAGGGTAGATCATTAGGGCACCATGAATTGTGTTGCCGAACGATCGTGCCCCGGGTTGCAGCGCCAGCCACGAGCACAAGAATGAGCACAAGACCCGCCCGGCTAACTCCAACCACAACCCGGCTACCAGCAATGCAGGAGTTGCCGTGTTACTGTGGTCGGTAGCAGCGCTACTAGCACCCGAGCACAACCCTATGCTAGGTACTGATGGATGTGCGTCGGGAGGTCTAGCAGGAGTAAGGGGGCAAGCTGCACCTCTACCCCCTTAAAGAGCTTATTTTAAGTTTTTCTCCATCCTAGAAGGTGATACTATGACCCATCGCATTTTACACCCCCCCTTCTGCTCGAGCAAATGATCGAGCAAGGGATTGGCATGCTCGAGCAACACAGCAAGGTGCTCGAGTATTCCTCGAGTAAGTGTGTAGCATGGGCGAGCAACCCACGGTAGTAATTAAGCAAGCCACAGCAGTGCTCCAGCGCTGCTCGAGCAAGGCTGATACCGTGGTCGACAAAGCCATGGCATTGCTCGGGCATTGCTCGAGCAAGGCTGCTACCGAGCTACAACAACCCACGACAGTGATCAAGCAGTGCTCGAGCAAGGTTGTTACCGTGCTGCTACGCTACCGCGCTGCTATGCTACCGCGCTACCGTGGTTGAGCAAGGCTGCCACCACGGTACCATGGTCAAGCAAGGTACTGCAATGCTACCGTGCTCGAGCAAAGTTGCGGCCGTGCTACCTTGGTACCATGGTCGAGCAAGGCTACTACCGTGGTACCATGGTGGAGAAAAGCCACGACAGTGATCGAGTACTGCTCGAGCAAGAATGCTACCATGATCAAGCAAGGCACGGCAGTGATCGATCAGTGGTTGAACAAGGCTACTACCGTGATCGAGCAGGCCATAGTAGTGATCGATAAGTGCTTGACCAAGGCTACAATCGTGATCGAGCAAGCCACAACACTGATCGAGCAATGCTTGAGCAAGGCTGCGAGCGCGATCGAGCAAGGCTGCGAGCGCGATCAAGCAAGCCACAGCAGTGATCGAGCAGTGCCTGAGCAAGGATGCCACCGTGATCGAGCAAGGCTAAAGAAGTGCTCGAGCAAGGCTTCTACCGAGTCGATGCAAGGCCGGGCAGCGATCGAGCATTGCTTGACCAAGCTTGTTTTCATGATAGAGCAAGCCACAACAGTCATCTAGCAGTGCCCAAGCAAAGCTTGCACCATGATGGAGCAATGCTCGACCAAGGCGACAGCCGTGCTACCCGTGTTGGAGCGGGGCTGCTGTAGTGCTACCGTGGTACCGTGGTCGAGCAAGGCTGATACCGAGATTAAGCAAACTACAACAGTGATCGAGTAGTGCCCGAGCAAGGCTACCACTGTGATCAAGCAATGCTAAAACAGTGCGCGAGCAAGGCTAAAGTAGTGCTCGAGCAAGGCTGCTACCGAGATGATGCAAGCCATGGCAGCGACCGAGCAGCGCTTGACCAAGGCTGCTTCCGTGATTGAGCAAGCCACAGTGGTGATCTAGTAGTGCCCTAGCAAAGCTGCTGCCATGATCGAGCAGTGCTCGACCAAGGCGGCAGCCGTGCTGCCACGCTAGAGCGGGGCTGCTGCAGTGCTACCATGGTACCGTGCTCGGGCAGGGCTAATACCGTGGTCGAGCAAGCCATGGCATTGCTCAAGCATTGCTGCTACCGAGCTGCAGTAAGGCACGACAGTGATGGAGCAGTGCTTGAGCAAGGCTGCTACCGTGATCGACCAAGCCACAATAGTGATCGATCAGTGCTTGGGCAAGGCTACTACCGTGATCGAGCAAACCACAAAAGAGACCGAGCATTGCCCGAGCTAGGCAACCACCGTGATCGTGCAAGGCTGAAGCAGTGCTTGACGAAGGCTACAACCGAGCTGATGCAAGGCAAGGTAGCGATCGAGCGGCGCTGCTAGTTTCGTGATAGGGCAGTGCTGGACCAAGGTAGCAGCCACGCTACTGTGTTGGAGCAGGGCTGCTGCCGCGCTACCGTGGTACTGTGGTCGAGCAAGGCTGCTACTGTGCAACCATGCTCAAGCAAGGTTGATACCATGGTCGAGCATGCCAAGGCATTGCTCAAGCATTGCAGCTACTGAGCTGCGGCAAGGCACGACAGCAATCGAGCAGTGCTGGAGCAGGGCTGCTACCATGATCGAGCAAACCATAGTGGTGACCGAGCAGTGCCCGAGCAAGGCTGAAGCAGTGCTTGATGAAGGCTGCTATCGAGCAGATGCAAGGCACGACAGAGATCGAGCAGCGCTTGACCAAGGCTGCTTCCGTGATCGAGCAAGCCACAGCAGTGATCGAGCAGTGCCCGAGTGAAGCTGCTACCGTGATCGAGCGGAGGTCGACCAAGGCGGCAGTCTGGGTACCGTGATCGAGCAGAGCTCGACACAGGTGGCAGTTGCGCTACCTTGACCGAGCAAACCGCAATGATGATCGAGCAGTGCCCGAGCAAACCGCCATGATGATCGAGCAGTGATCGAGCAGTGCCCGAGCGAAGCTGTGACCTTGATCGAGTAGTGCTCGACCAAGGCGGCAGCCGCCCTACCGTGCTGGAGCAGTGCTACTGCCATGCTACCGCGGTACTGTGGTCGAGCAAGGCTGCTACCGTGCTACCATGCTCGGGCAAGGCTGATACCATGGTCAAGCAAGCCACGGCGTTGCTCAAGCATTGCTGCTACCGAGCTGGGGCAAGGCACAACAATGATCTAGCAGTGCTCGAGCAAGGCTGCTACCGTGATCTAGCAAACCACAGCGGTGATCGAGTAGTGCCTGAGCAAGCTTCAAGCAGTGCTCGAGCAAGGCTGCTACCTAGCCGATGCAACGCACAACAGCGATTGACCAGTGCTTGACCAAGGTTGCTTCCATGATGGAGCAAGCCACAACATTGATCGGGCAGTGCTAGAGCAAAGGTGCTACCGAGCTTCTACCGCGCTACCACGGTACCGTTGTTGACCATGGCTGGTATTGTGGTATGTGCTGGAGCAAGGCTGATGCCGTGGTCGAGCAACCAACTGCATTACTCAAGCATTGCTGCTACCGAGCTGCAGCAAGCCGCGACAGGGATCGAGCAATCCTTGAGCAGGGCTGGTACCATGATCGAGCAAGCCACAACAGTGATTTACCAGTGTTGGAGCAAGGCTGCTGTCAGCCCCTTAGTGCTCAGACAATTATACTGGCTGGGATGCTAAGTCCCTCAGTGGCATTCCTGCCATGCTATGTGCTAGAGGGAAAACTGTGGTTCAGGCGTGTGGCGGCGCTACTAGTTCCAACGACGGGAATCTAGTGTAAAATTCCCTGGTAGCAATATCACCTGCTACGAATGGCAAGAACTTAAAATAACCTCTTTAGGGGGGTATGTGGTGGCAGCCTCCCTCGGTACCAAGGCGTAGGCTGTGGCCGCACGTCCACGGTAGCGTGCTGGGATGCTCGTGTGCCCAAAGGTACGAGTGAGGTGCCGTGTGGCGATGGATGATCGTCACGTTGATCGATCGGGATCGATCACGTAGCAGGATGCTCGATCAGAAGATCGTTGGG
>CM075290.1:1174833-1208169 GCA_037672795.1 Lagerstroemia speciosa | reverse complement strand
AGTACTGATCGGGAAAGGATGCTGCTGTGAACGAGCAAGACACGGCAGTGATCAATCTGTTCTGGAGCAAGGTTACTACTGTTGTCGAGCAAGCCACGACAGTGATTGAGTAGTGCTGGAGCAAGTCTACTATCGTGATCGATTGAGCAACAGCAGTGATCGATCAGTGTTAGAGCAAGGCTGCTACCGTGATCGAGCAATCGGCTACAGTGATCAATCAGTGATCGGGCACTGCTTAAGCAAGGCTGCTACCGCGCTGCTATGCTACCACGGTACCGTGCTCGAGCAAGGCTGCAACCATGGTACCGTGGTCGAGCAAGGCTGCCACCGTGGAACTGTGGCCGAGCAAGCTGCTGCAATGCTACCGTGCTCGAGCAAAGCTGCGACCGTCCTACCATGGTACCATGGTCATGCAAGGTTGCTACTGTGGTACCGTGGCCGCTTGAACGAGTACTGCTCGAGCAAGGATCCTACCGTGATCGAGCAAGCCATGGCATTGGTCGATCAGTGCTGGAGCGAGGCTGGCATCGTGATAGCGCAAGACATGGCAGTGACCGAGCAGTGCTGGAGCAAGGCTGCTGCCATTATAGAGCAAGCCACGGCAGTGATCGACCAATGTTGGAGCAAGGATGCCACCGTGATTGAGCAAGCCATGGTAGTGATCGATCCGTGCTGGAGCAAGGCTGCTACCGTGTTTGAGCAAGCCACGACAGTGATCAAGTAGTGCTTGAGCAAGGCTGCTACCATGATCGTGCAGTGCTTGAGGAAGGCTGCTTCCATGATCGAGCAACCCACAGTAGTGATCGATCAGTGCTGGAGCAAGGCTGCTACCTTGATCGAGCAAGCCACAGCAGTGGTCGATCAGCGCTGGAGCAAGGCTGCTACTGTGATCGAGTAAGCCACAATGGCGATCGATCAGTGATCAAGCACTGCTCGAGCAATGCTGCTGCCGTGTTGCTACTCTACCATGCTGTTATGCTGCCGTAGTGCCATGGTCGATCATGGCTGCCACCGTGGTATCGTGGCCTTCCAAAAGCCACGGCAGTCATCGAGTGCTGCTCGGGAAAGGATGCTGCCGTGAACGAGCAAGCCACGGCAGTGATCAATCAGTTCTGGAGCAAGGCTGCTACTATTGTTGAGCAAGCCACGGCAGCGATGGAGCAGTGCTGGAGCAAGGCTGCTACCATGATCGATTAAGCAACAATAGTGATCGATCAGTGTTAGAGCAAGGCTGCTACCGTGATTGAGCAATCGGCCAGAGTGATCAATCAGTGATTGGGCACTGCTCGAGTAAGGCTGCCACCGCGCTGCTATGCTAGCGCGGTACCGTGCTCGAGCAAGGCTGCAAACATGGTACCGTGGTCGAGCAAGGCTGCAAACATGGTACCGTGGTCGAGCAAGGCTGCCACCGTGGAACCATGGTCGAGGAAGCTGCTGCAATGCTACCGTGCTCGAGCAAAGCTACGACCGTGCTACCATGGTACCGTGGTCATGCAAGGTTGCTACTGTGGTACCGTGGCCGAGCAAAAGCCTCGGCCGTGATCGAGTACTGCTCGAGCAAGGATCCTACCCTGATCGAGCAAGCCACAGCAGTCATTGATCGCTATTGGAGCAAGGCTGCTACTGTGATCGACCAAGCCATGGCAGCGATCGAGCAGTGCTTGAGCAAGGCGTCTACCATGACCGAGCAAGCAACTGCAATGATTGATCGGTGCTGAAGCAAGGCTGCAACCATGATTGAGCAAGCCACAGCAATGGCCGATGAGCGCTAGAGCATGGCTGCTACCGTGATCGAGCAAGTCGCAGCAGTGATCGATCAGTGATCGAACACTGCTCGAGCAAGTTTGCTATAGTACTGCTACGCTACCGCGCCGCTATGCTACCGCTGTACCGTGGTCGAGTAAGGCTACCATCATGGTACTATGGCCGAGGAACCTGCTGCAATGCTACCATGCTCGAGCAAAGCTGCGGCCGTGCTACCTTAGTATCGTGGTTGGGCAAGGCTGCTACCGTTCTATTGTGGTCGATCAAAAGCCACGACAATGATCGACTACTGCTCGAGCGAGGATGCCACCGTGATTGAGCAAGCCACAGTAGTGATCTATTAGTGCTTGAGGAAGGCTGCTACGGTGATCGAGCAAGCCACGATAGTGATAGAACAGTGCTGGAGCAAGGCTGCTACCGTGATCGAGCTAGCCACAACAGTGATCCATCAGTGATCAAGCACTGCTCGAGCAAGGCTGCTACCGTGTTGCTACGCTACCGTGCTGCTCTGCTACGGCGGTCCGGTGGTCGACCAACGCTGCCACCATGGTACTGTGGTCAAGGAAGCTGCTGCAATGCTACCGTGCTGGAGCCAAGTTGCGGCCGTGCTGGAGCAAGGCTGCTACCATGATCGAGCAAGCCACCGCATTGATGGATCAATGCTAGAGCAAGGCTGCTGCCGTGATGTAGCACGCCATAGCAGTGATCGAATAGTGATCGAGCACTGCTCAAGCAAGGCTGCTACCGTGTTGCTACGCAACCGCGTTGTTATGCTACAGCGGTGCCGTTGTCGAATAAGGCTGCCACCGTAGTGCCATCGTCGAGAAAGGTGCCGAAATGCTACCGTACTCGAGCAAGGCAGCTATCGTGGTACTGTGGGAGAGCAAAAGCCACAGCAGTGACTGAGCAGTGCTTGAGCAAGGCTGCGACCATGATTGAGCAAGCCACAACAGTGATCGATCAGTGCTGGAGCAAGGCCGCTACCGTGATCGTGCAAGCCACAGCAGTGGTCGATTAGTGCCGGAGCTAGGCTGCTACCGTGAACGGGCAAGCCACAGCAATCCTCGATCAGTGTTGGAGCAAGGCAGCTACTGTGATCGAGCAAGCCATGGCAGCGATTGAGCAGCGATTGAGCAGCGCTTGAGCAGCGATTGAGCAGCGCTTGAGCAAGGAGGCCACCCTAATCGAGCAACCAACTGCAGTGATCGATCGTTGCTGGAGCAAGGCTGCCACCATGATCGAGCAAGCCACAACAGTGGCCGATCAGTGCTGGAGCATGGCTACTACCGTGAGCGAACACTGCTCGAGCAAGGCTGTTATAGTGCTGCTACGCTACCGCACCGCTATGCTACTGCGGTGCCATGGTCGAGTAAGGTTGCCACCGTGGTACCGTGGTCGAGCAAGCTACTGCAATGCTACCATCCTCGAGCAAAGCTCCAGTCGTGCTACCTTGGCATCGTGGTCGAGCAAGGCTGCTACCGTTCTACCATGGTCGAGCAAAAGCCATGCCAGTGATCGACTACTGCTCGAGCAAGGATGCTATCGTGATAGAGCAAGCCACGGCAGTGATCGATCACTACTGGAGCAAGGATGCCACGGTGATCGAGCAAGCGACGGTAGTGATCGAGCAGTGCTGGAGCAAGGCTGCTACCGTGATCGAGTAAGCCAAAGCAGTGATCGATCAGTGCTGGAGCAAGGCAGCTACCGTGATCGAGTAAGCCACAGCAGTGATCGATCAGTGCTGGAGCAAGGCTACTGCCGTGATCGAGCTAGCCACAGCAGTGATCGAGCAGTGCTCGAGCTAGCCACAGCAGTGATCGAGCAGTGCTCGAGCTAGGCTGCTGCCGTGTTGCTACGCTACCGCGCTGCTCTGCTACGGCGGTCCGGTGGTCGACCAACGCTGCCACCATGGCACTGTGGTCAAGGAAGCTGCTGCAATGCTATCGTGCTCGAGGAAAGCTGCGGCAGTGCTACCATGGTACCGTGGTCGAGCAAGGCTGCTATTGTTGTACCATGGTTGAGCAAAAGCTATAGCAGTGATCGAGTACTGCTCGAGCAAGGATGCTACCATGATCGAGCAAGCCACGGCAGTGATCGATCAGTGCTGAGCAAGGCTGCTACCTTGATCGAGCAAGCCACGCCAGTGATCGAGCAGTGCTAGAGCAAGGCTGCTACCATGATCGAGCAAGCCACCACAGTGATTGGTCAGTGCAGGAGCAAAGCTGCTGCCATGATCGAGCAAGCCATAGCAGCGATCGATCAGTGATCGAGCACTGCTCGAGGAAGGCTGCTGCCGTGTTGCTACGCTATCGCGCTGTTATGCTACCGCGGTGCTGTGGTCGAACAAGGCTACCACCGTGGTACCGTCGTCGAGGAAGGTGCCGCAATGCTACCGTGCTCAAGCAAGGCGGCTATCATGGTACCGTGGGCGAGCAAAAGCCACAGCAGTGGCCGAGCAGTGCTTGAGCAAGGCTGCGACCATGATCGAGCAAGCCACAATAGTGATCGATCAGTGCTGGAGCAAGGCCGCTACCGTGATCGTGCAAGCCGCAGCAGTAGTCGATTAGTGCCGGAGCTAGGCTGCTACTGTGAATGGGCAAGCCACAGCAGTCCTCGATCACTGTTGGAGCGAGGCTGCTACTGTGATCGAACAAGCCATGGCAGCGATCGAGCAGTGCTGGAGCAAGGAGGCTACCCTAATCGAGCAAGCAACTGCAGTGATCGATCGGTGCTAGAGCAAAGCTGCCACCATGATCGAGCAAGCCACAGCAGTGGCTGATCAGTGCTGGAACATGGCTGCTACCGTGATCGAGCAAGCCATAGCGGTGATCGATCAGTAATCGAACACTGCTCGAGCAAGGCTGTTATAGTGCTGCTACGCTACTGCCCGCTATGCTGCCGCGGTACTGTGGTCGAGTAATGCTGCCACCGTGGTACCGTGGTCGAGGAAGCTGCTGCAACGCTACCATCCTTGAGCAAAGCTGCGGCCGTGCTACCTTGGTATTGTGGTCGAGCAAGGCTGCTACCGTTCTACTGTGGTCGAGCAAAAGCCATGGTAGCGATCGACTACTACCCGAGCAAGGATGCTATCATGATAGAGCAATCCACGGCAGTGATCGATCACTGCTGGAGCAAGGCTACTACGGTGATCGAGCAATCCACGGCGGTGATGGACGAGCAAAAGCTAGCAGTGCTCGAGCTAGGCTGTCGAACAAGGTTACTACAGAGGTACCGTGGTCTAGCAAGGCTACTACCGTGGTACCGTGGACGAGCAAAAGCCACGGCGGTGATGGAGTACTGTTGTAGCAAGGATGCTACACTGATCGAGCAAGCCGCGGCAGTGATCTATCAATGCCGGAGCAAGGCTTCTACCGTGATCGAGCAAGCCCCAGCGGTGATAGAGCAGTGCTTGAGCAAGGCGGCTACCGTGATCTAGCAAGCCATCGCAGTGATCGATCTGTGCTGGAGCAAGGCTGCTACCGTGATAGAGCAAGCCACAACAGTGATCGATCAATGATCGAGCACTGCTCGAGCAAGTCTGCTACCATGGTCCTATGCAAGGCTGGTATCGTGGTACCATGGACGAGCACAAGCCACGGCGGTGGTCGAGCATTCCTCGAGCAAAGCTGCTACCGTGATCGAGCAAGCCAGGCCAATGGTCGAGCAGTGCTTAAGCAAGGCTGCTGCCCTGATCAAGCAAGCAATAGCAGTGCTGGATCATTGCGGGACCAAGGCAAGTACCCTGATCGAGCAAGCCATAGCAGTGATCGATTAGTGATCAGCACTGCTCGAGCAAGGCTGCTACCGTGCGCTACGCTACCGTGCTGCTATGCTACCGCGGTACCGTGGTCGAGGAAGGCTGCCACCGTGGTTGAGGAAGCTGCTGCAATGCCATAGTGGTTTACAAACGCTGCGGCCGTGCTACCTGGGTACAGTTGTCCAGCAAGGCTACTACCATGGTACCGTGGCCGAGCAAAAGCCACGGCGGTGATGGAGTACTGTTGCGGCAAGGATGCTACACTGATCGAACAAGCCGCGGTAGTGATCTACCAGTGCCGGAGCAAGGCTTCTACCGTGATCGAGCAAGCCCCAGCGGTGATCGAGCAGTGCTTGAGCAAGGCGGCTACCGTGATCTAGCAAGCCACCGCAGTGATCGATCTGTGCTGGAGCAAGGCTGCTACCGTGATAGAGCAAGCCACAGCAGTGATCGGTCAATGATTGAGCACTGCTCGAGCAAGTCTGCCACCATGGTCCTATGCAAGGCTGGTATCGTGGTACCATGGACGAGCAAAAGCCACGGCAATGGTCGAGCATTCCTCGAGCAAAGCTACTACCCTGATCGAGCAAGCCACGCCAATGGTCGAGCAGTGCTTGAGCAAGGCTGCTACCCTGATCAAGCAAGCAATAGCAGTGGTGGATCATTGTTGGACCAAGGCAGCTACCCTGATCGAGCAAGCCATAGCAGTGATCGATTAGTGATCAGCACTGCTCGAGCAAGGCTGCTACCGTGCGCTACGCTACCGCGCTGCTATGCTACTGCGGTACCGTGGTCGAGGAAGGCTGCCACCGTGGTACCGTGGTTGAGGAAGCTGCTGTAATGCTATAGTGGTTTACAAACGCTGCGGCCGTGCTACCTGGGTACCGTTGTCCAGCAAGGTTGCTACCATGGTACCGTGGCCGAGCAAAAGCCACGGCAGTGATCGATCAATGCTAGATCGAGGATGCAACCGTGATCGAGCAAGGCAGGGTAGTGATAGAGCTGCGCTGGAGCAAGGCTACTGCCTTGATCGAGCAAGCCACGGTAGTGATCGATCAATGCTGGAGCAATGCTGCTACCATGATCGAGCAAGCCACAGCAGTGGTCGATTAGTGCTGGAGCAAGGCTGCTATCGTGTTCGAGCAAGGCACAACGGTGATCAATCTTTGGTTGAGCACTGCTCAAGCAATGCTGCTACCATGGTGCTACGCTACCGCGCTGCTATGCTGCCGCAGTACCATGGTCGAGCAACGTTGCCACCATGGTGCCATGGTCGAGGAAGCTGGTGCAATGCTATCGTGGTTGAGCATAGCTGCGGCCGTGCTACCTGGGTACCATGGTTGAGCAAGGCCGCTACCGTGGTACCGTGGCCAAGCAAAAGCCACGGCGATGATGGAGTACTGTTGCAGCAAGGATGCTACACTGATCGAGCAAGCTGCGGCAGTGATCTATCAGTGCTGGAGCAAGGGTTCCACCGTTGTCGAGCAAGCCTCAGCAGTGATCGAGCAGTGCTAGAGCAAGGCTGCTACCGTGATCAAGAAAGCCACAGTAGTGATCGAGCAGTGCTTGAGCAAGGCTGCGACCATGATCAAGCACGCCACATCAGTGGTCGATCAGTGCCTGAGCTAGGCTACTACCTTGAACGGGCAAGCCACAGCAATGATCGATCACTGTTGGAGCAAGGCTGCTACCGTGATTGAGCAAGCCACGGCAGCGATCGAGCGGTGCTAGAGCGAGGCAACTGCCTTGATCTAGCCAGCCACAGTAGTGATCGATCAGTGCTCGAACAAGGCTACCACCGTGCTGCTACGCTGCCGCGCTGCTATGCTACCGCTGCACCGTGGTCGAGCAAGGCTGCCATCGTGGTATTGTCGTCGAACAAGGCTGCTACCAAGGTACCATGGTCTGGCAAGGCTGCTACCGTGGTACCGTGGACGAGCAAAACCCATGGCAGTGATCGAGTACTGCTCGAGCAAGGCTGCTATCATGATCGAGCAAGCGACAGCAATGATCGAGCAGTGCTTGAGCAAGGCTGCTACAGTGATCTAGCAAGCCACTGCAATGATCTATTAGTGCTGGAGCAAGGCTGCTACAGTGATCGAGCAAGCCACAATAGTGATCGATCAGTGATCGAGCACTGCTCGAGCAAGGCTGCTACCATGCTCCTACACAACGCTGGTACCGTGGTACCGTGGATGAGGAAAAGCCACGGTAGTGATCGTGCACTGCTCGAGCAAGGCCGCTACCATGATCGAGCAAGCCACGCCAGTGATCGAGCAGTGCTTGAGAAAGGCTGCTACCCTGATCGAGCAAGGCATAGCAATGGTGAATCAGTGATCAAGCACTGCGCTGCTATGCTACCGCAGCACCGTGGTCGCTGAAGACTACCACCATGGTACCGTTGTTGAGGAAGCTGCTACAATGCTACCGTGGTTGAGCAAAACTGCGGCTCTGCTGCCTGGGTACCGTGGTTTAGCAAGGCTGCTACCATGGCACCGAGACCGAGCAAAAGCCACGACACTGATTGAGCACCGCCTGAGCAACAATGCCACCGTGATCGAGTAAGCCACGGCAGTGATCGATCAGTGCTGGAGCAAGGCTGCTATCGTGATCAAGCAAGTCGCGGCCGTGGTCGAGCAATGCTTGAGCAAGGCTGCTACCCTGATCGAGCAAGCCACCGCAGTGATCGATCAATGCTGGACAACCATTGCTACCATGATTGAGCAAGCCACAGCAATGGCCGATCAGTGCTAAAGTAAGGTTACTACCGTGATCGGGCAAGCCACAATAGTGATCGATCAAGCCAAGGCTGCCTCCGTGGTGCCGTGGCAGACCAAGGCTGCCTCCGTGGTACCGTGGTCGAGGAAGCTGCTGCAATGCTACTGTGGTTGAACAAAGCTACGTCCGTGCTACCTGGGATCTGTGGTCGAGCAAGGCTGCTACCATGGTGCGGTGGTTGAGCAAAACCAACCGCAGTGATCGAGTACTGCTCGAGCAAGGATGCTACCATGATCAAGCAAGCCACGACAGTGATCTATCATTGCTGGAGCAAGGGTTCTACCGTTGTCGAGCAAGCCACAGCAGTGATCGAGCAGTGCTTGAGCAAGGATGCTACTCTGACCTAGCAAGCCACAGCAGTGATGGATTAGTGCTAGAGCAAGGCTGCTACCGTGATTGAGAAAGCCATAGCAGTCATCGAACAGCGCCTGAGCAAGGTTGCAACCATGATCAAGCAAGCCACAGCAGTGATCGATCAGTGCTAGAGCAAGGCTGCTACCATGATCGAGCAAGACACAGTAGTGGTCGATCAGTGCTGGAGCTAGGCTACGACCGTGATCAAGCAAGCCACAGTAGTGATCGATCACTGTTGGAGCAAGGCTGCTACCGTGATCGGGCAAGCCACAGTAGCAATTGAGCAGTGCTTGAGCAAGGCGGCTACCCTCATCGAGCAAGCCACTACAGTGATCGATCGGTGCTGGAGCAAGGCTGCTACCATGATCGAGCAAGCCACAGCAGTGGCCGATGAGTGTTAGAGCATGGTTGCTACCGTGATCGAGCAGGCCACAACAGTGATCGATCAGTGAGCAAACACTGCTCGAGCAAGGCTGCTTCTGTGCTGCTACGCTAGCGCACTGCTATACTACCGCGGTACCGTGGTTGAGCAAGGCTGCCACCGCAGTACTGTGGTCGAGGAAACCGCTGCAATGCTACCATCCTCGAGCAAAGCTGCGGCCGTGCTACCTTGGTACCGTGGTCGAGCAAGGTTGCTACCGTTGTATCGTGGTCAAGTAAAAGCCATGGCAGTGATCGAGTACTGCTCGAGCAAGGATGCTACCATGATCGAGCAAGCCACTGCAGTGATCGATTAGTGCTGCAGCAAGGCTGCTACCGTGATCGAGCAAGCCACAACGGTGATCAATCAGTGATCGAGCACTGCTCGAGCAAGGCTAGTACAGTGTTGCTACACTACCGCGCGGCTCTGCTACCGTGGTCCCATGGTCGAGCAAGGCTGCCACCATGGTACCGTGGTCCAGGAAGCTGCTGCAATGCTACCGTGCTCGAGCAAAGCTGCGGTCGTGCTACCCTCGTACCGTGGCCAATCAAGGCTGCGACCGAGGTACCGTGGTCTAGCAAGACTGCTACCGTGGTACCGTGCACGAGCGAAAGTCATGGAAGTGATCGAGTACTGCTCGAGCAAGGATGCTACCGTGATCGAGCAAGGATGCTACCGTGATCGAGCAAGCCACGGCAGTGATCGATTAGCGCTAAAGTAAGGCTGCTGTCGTGATTGAGCAAGCGACAGCAGTGATCGAGTAGTGCTTGGGCCAGGCTGCTACTGTGGCCTAGAAAGCCACCGCAGTGATCGATCAGTGTTGGAGCAAGGCTGCTACCGTGATCGAGGAAGCCACAGCAGTGGTAGATCAGCAATCGAGCACTGCTCGGGCACGGCTGCTACCGTGCTGCTACGCTATCGCCTACTATGCTACCACGGCACTGTGGTGGAGCAACGCTGCCACCGTGTTACTGTGGTCGAGGAAGCTGCTGCAATGCTACCATGCTACCTTGGTATCGTGGTCGAGGATGGCTGCTACAGTGGTACCGTGGGAGAGCAAAAGCCACGACAGTGATCGAGTACTGCTCGAGCAAGGATGCTACCGTGATCGAGCAAGCCGCGGCAGTGGTATATCATTGCTGGAGCAAAGGTTGTGCCATTGTTGAGCAAGCCACGACAGTGATCAAGCAATGCTTGAGCAAGGCTGCTACAATGACCTAGCAAGCCACAACAGTGATCGATCAGTGCTGGGGCAAGGCTGCTACCGTTTTCGAGAAAGCCACAGCAGTGATCGATCAGTGCTGGAGCGAGGCTGCGACCATGATCGAGCAAGCCACAACAGTGATCGATCAGTGTTGGAGCAAGGCTGCTACCATGATCGAGCAAGCCAGAGCAGTGGTCAATCAGTGCTGGAGCTTGGCTGCTACCTTGAACGAACAAGCCAGAGTAGTCATCGGTCACTGTTGAGCAAGGCTGCTACCGTGATCGAGCAAACCACGGCAACGATTGAGCAGTGCTTGAGCAAGGAGGCTACCCTGATCGAGCATGCCACTGCAGTGATCGATTGGTGCTGCAGCAAGGTTGCTACCATGATTGAGCAAGCCACAAGTTACCGTGATCGAGCAAGCCACAGTAGTGATCGATCAGTGATCGGGCACTACTTGAGCAAGGCTGCTACCATCTCGTTACGCTACTGCGCTGCTATGCTACCGCGGTACCGTGGTCAAGCAAGGTTGCCACCGTGGTACTGTGGTCGAGGAAGCTGCTGCAATGCTACCATGGTTGAGCAAAGCTACAGCCGTGCTACCTTGGTACCGTGGTCGAGGAAGGCTGGTACCGTGCTACCGTGGCCGAGCAAAAGCCACGGCAGTGATCGAGTATTGCTCGAGCAAGGATGCTACCGTGATCGAACAAGCCATGGCAGTGATCGATCGGTGCTGGAGCAAGGCTACTACTGTGATCGAGCAAGCCATGGCAGTGATCGAGCAGTGCTTAAGCAAGGCTGCTGCCCTAATCGAGCAAGCCAGAGTAGTGATTGATAAGTGCTGGAGCAAGGCTGCTACCGTGATCAAGCAAGCCACAGCAGTGACAGATCATTGCTAGAGCAAGGCTGCTACTATGGTTCCATGGTCGAGCAAGGCTGCTATCGTGGTACCATGGTCGAGCAAGGCTGCTCCCATGGCAACGTGGCCGAGCAAAAGCCACAGCAGTGATCGAGTACTACTCGAGCAAGGGAGCATCGAACAAGCCACGGTAGTGATTGATCAGTGCTGGAGCAAGGTTGCTACCGTGATTGAGCAAGCCACGGCAGTGATCAAGCAGTGATGGAGCAAGGCTACCGCCATGATCGAGCAAGCCACAAGAGTGATCGATCAGTGCTAGAGCAAGGCTGCTACCATGATCGAGCAGGCCACAGGAGTGGTCGATTAGTGCTAGAGCAAGGCTACTACTGTAATCGAGCAAGCGACAACAGCGATCGATACGCTGCCGCGCTACTATGCTACCGCGGTACGGTGGTCAAGCAAGGCTTCCACCGTGGCACCGTGGTCGAGGAAGCTGCTGCAATGCTGCCCTGCTACCTAGGTACCGTGGCCGAGCAAGGCTGCTACCGTGGCCGAGCAAAAGCCATGACAATGATCGAGTGCTACTCGAGCAAGTATGCTATCGTGATCGAGCAAGCCACAACAGCGATCGATCTTTGGTTGAGCAGGGCTGCTACCATTGTCAAACAAGCCACAGCAGTGATCAAGCAGTGCTTGAGCAAGGCTGCTACCATGATCTAGCAAGTCACGGCAGTGATCGAGGAGTGCTGGAGCAAGGCTGCTACCGTGATCGAGCAAGCCACAACAGTGATCGATCAGTGATCGAGCACTGCTCGAATAAGACTGTTACCGTGCTGCTACGCTACCGCGTTGCTAGGCTACCGGGGTACCATGGTACCGTGGTCGAGGAAGCTACTGCAATGCTATCGTGCTCGAGCAAAGCTACGGTCGTGCTACCTTGGTACCGTGGTCGAGCAAAAGCCACGACAGTGATCGAGTACTGCTCGAGCAAGGATGCCACCGTGATCGACCAAGCCACCGCAGTGATCGATCAGTGCTGGAGCAACCCTGCTACCGTGATCGAGGAAGCCACAGCAGTGACCGAGCAGTGCTGGAGCAAGGCTGCTACCCTGATCTGGCGAGCCACTGCAGTGATCGTTTAGTGCTGGAACAAGGTTGTTGTTCGCGATTTTAGAATCGAAATATGCAAGTGTACGTGTCAGAATAAGTAATAAAGTGATGAGATCAAGTGTTGTACCCACAGAGACCTAACTTCAGTATCTAACTAATTATTAAAATTAAAACAATTATCCTTATTCAAACAATCAAAAGTGAGGCAATTGAATCGAAGAAATCAACAATGAAATCAAATAACAATAATTCAGATTATGAAAACCTAAGGATTGCAACTTCCCCTAGTCATTATTCTCATTCCGATCTGTCTCTACTTATGCCGTCAATTGATTGATGTTACTAATCTAAGGTTCGATTCTCGCCTTACATAGCTCTTGCTTGTAGTAAGACTGTACTCTCAAGATCGTACTAACCTACTCTATCTCTAGGTGGTTAATCACGTGAAAGCCCTTTGAGTTTCAATCCTAATTGATTACCTAGAGCGATCGGGTATATCTCTATCCCTCTCACGAATAATTCTGTCTCTCGACACAAATTAACCTGGTTATATTTTACGTGGCTTAATCTAATATTCCTCTCTCAAGTTCAATTAGAGTTCCACTTCAACCTAATTGTTGATCAGGCAATTAAGTTGCATTAAGAACGGTAAAAATATAAGCAACACAATCAATCAACGAACATAATTGAGACAGATACGAAATTAAAATAAACAACTAGGTTTCATTGGTCACCTTAGGATGGAATGTTTAGTTCATGGTGAAAACAAAATTAAATAATGACAAGAATAGAGAAGATATCATCCAATTGAAAACGAAGAAAGGAAGAAACAAATGATGCAAACTAATCCCGCGTCTCCGCTCGAATTCGATCTTCCACCTCGATCTTCCTCCTTGTCTTCAATGAACCTTATCCTCACGTCTTCAGCCCAAGGATCCGATTCCCCGCTTCAGAAGATTCAAGTTGCCTCTTCTCTAATCTCTTCACCTTTAAACAGAGGTATTTTTCTTTCCTAATATCTTTCAAGATAATGTTCTATCCAAATCTCCGTTTCTAAAAATATCTCTAATAATATAAGGGACATATTTTGATTTTCTTCTGACATCTTCAAGGATTCCTCAACGATTCTTCTTGATCTCGGCATCCCACAAGTCATGGAAACCTGATATTCTCGTATCTAACAGATTATGGGTGAATGCCGTGACACTATGTTGTGACAAGTTGGAACAGAACACAACAGAATGCAATCTGTGCTGATTCGTAATGACATAGTGTCATGATGTTGCTAAAAGCTCGTAATCTTTGATTTCCCGGTTTTCTTCTCGGGTTCATATTAACTTGTAACTTGCAAAATAATACCGACTCAGTACCTACCATCACAAAACACCATGGGGACAAGAAAATATCAAAAAAAAGGACCAATGAGCATCCTAACTAAAACAAATGTAAAATTGACTTCAACTTGTGATTTCACAACTATTTAATATTCAAAAGTGATTAAATAACTCTATTTTTCCTAGCGTTATCACACCCCCAAATCTAAACTTTGCTAACCCCAAGCAAGACTCAAAAGAATAAAAGAAAATAATCAAGCAGGCTGCCGGTATTTCAACTTAATCAGGATTTGTTCAGCATCAATCCTCCCTTTATGCTTTCAAGAAGGCTTCACACTCCCTTCTCACATATCAATTTGGTCACAAGTCATGCAACAAACTAAATGAACCAAACACCTACTTTTAAATAGATTCTCATGCTAAGTTTGTGAGAAAAGGAGCAAGTAATGCAAGCCACATCAACTCATTCAAATTAATGCAAAACATCACATATGTCCAGAATTCGACCTCTTTCTTATTCTTATTCTTTTTCTCTTTTTTTTTTTATTGCATGACTCATATATCTCGTCCTCATGGCGACCCATGTAGCGAGAAATCAACCAATGGCTCCCGTTCTAGTTGGCCCAAGGCACTAGGTGATGAACACCCCTCAGGTCTATTCTCCTGTCAACCAATGGCACTGACAGATAATACGAGCACTTATCTGAGCAAAGCATTTTTTAATTTGCTTTGATGATAACTTTGCTCAAGCATAGATGCTTAGAGCCTTGGCAACCCATTTTTTTTTTCATTCTCAAACATTATTTGTTTATTAATTTCACATCAGTATGCACAGTCCTCAGTTACTCACATAGCAGGCTCAGTTTTTGTGTGTGAAAAATGAGGAGAAATCTGCTTTCCAGTAGAAGTGTCAGCCAGCCAGAAATGCCACACAACTCACAACTTCCAATCAACATGAGCTATGAGTGCTAAAGTGTTAATTATCCTCATCAAACAGGGAGGTAATAAGCTCAACTAATCCATATCAGTTGAACAACCAAGGCAGCCAGATCAAATAACCTAAACATAGCCCTAAAATCATTCAAAAGCTAGTTACTACCAACCATAGCAAATGGAGCAACACCCCCAAACCTAAACCCAACATTGTTCCTCAATGTTCAAAAGAAATTGGAAAAGAAAGGGTCAAAGATACTCCCCAAAAATTCTATCTATGTGGAGGTGGCAGTGAGGCTGGACTTTTATTCTGATTCCTCTGACGAGTTGTCTTCTTACTCTTCATTGTCCTTATCCTTGTCACTTGCATCTTCATCATCAGAGAACACTGGTGTGGTTGGGTATGTTTTCCATGTTAGTTTGAACTTGGCGGCAAGCTCCTTAAGACGTTCTTCAATCACTTGATCTTTCTGGGTTTCATAAGCGACCCATGCTTGGAATTGTTGAACATGTCTCTTGACGTATGCCAGTGTCTGCTCAGCAGCATCCGTTCCTCGTGTGCTTCCTGAAGAAGATGCTACTAGTGGTCTTGCAGTTCCAAGTACTGGTGACCTATGACATCCTTCTTCTTCGTGGTTTTCATAGCCACATTGTCGAGTGCTCTTCGACCAATGAATCTATCTGCATTATCCTCCATAGGAACCCTTGCCTTGTGACACAATTCTGTAATAATAGAGGGAAACCACAACTTCTCTACTGGCCTTTCAGCACAGTTAGTGATCGCATAAAGCAATATTCTAGCAACATTAACATAACGATCAGTCAAAATGCAATAAAGGAGGACAATTCGATCTTTTTGTGCTTGACTAACATTAGATGTGGGCATTAATCAGGTGATGATGAAGTGTAACCAAACCCGGGCTTGGTAAGTCAAATCCTTCGTTTCTAGGGTCACAGATGACTCATTGTCATACTTCCAGACAGATCCTGGTCTACCCACTACCCGAAGTACTTCATCTCCGTCACATTTGGTGAGTAAGTGAGTGTAATCATCCCTCCCGCTGCCTCGATTTAGTCCTAGAGGGTCTCTAAGCACCTGTTCATCGAGAGGCACAAGAATTCCCCTTACATATGTACCGTTTTTGTTCCAATTAGCATAGAACTCCCGCACAATGTGTCTAATACCTTGCCTAGGATGTTTACAAAATGTCTCCCAATGGTTAGCAGATATTTTGCTACAGAATTCTTCCACATCAAGTCCATTGAAAATAAATCCTCTCTTGACAATGGCATCCATGTTCCCAAAGGTAGCCAAATATCGAAATTCAGCATCAGCAGTTGAAAATCTATTTTCTTCAGCATTGTTAACTCCACTAGCCTCTCCTACTTTTCATTTGCCCTTCCTAGGTGCCATGGTCCACTTAGTTAAAAGAAGAGTAGGAGTTCCATTACCAGCCGAAACTCAGAGGATGTGCCGGTGGCCCGTGATGCTTGGTGCTCCCCACATAGGGAGGGTGACGGCTGGCAGCTATGGAGCTATTGCTGCAAAGACAAGGGCCGGAAGATAGCAATGTGAGCAGAGTAGTGTAGAACGCCATCGGATGAAGGCAAAATCACGAGCAGAGCATCAATGAGAAGAGCGAGGGGTAAGGCAGGACGACCTCTGTGGAATGGCGACAATGGACTGCTATGGAGGAGGGACAGACAGATCGATGATGGTCGTGATTCGGCTGCAAACGCTGACGGTCGTCTGCTGGGCAGAGGGAGCAATCGTCCTTGGTAATTTCTTGTAGAGTGACTGTAAGAGAAAGTGAATAGACACCCCCCCCCCCCCCCCCCACCACACAACCACTTTTTTTTTAAATCTTTAAATTTTAATTTTTTTATTTTTTTGAAAAGGAAATACAGAATGTCATGACATAATGTCGTAACAATTTATCTCAATTATTTCTAAATTGCTCTCAGCTTTTACTTGTAGTGACACTATGTCACGACAATTGATCACAGATTCAATTTAGATGGCTCTCGGCTTCTACTTGTAATGACACTGTGTCACGACATAACTGTCACTACAATTTTTCACAGATTCAATTTTGTTTGCTCTCAGCTTTCACATGTAGTGATACTGTGTCACGATGCAATGACATTGTGTCATAGCAAAACTTCTTTTTGAGTTCCTTCAAGCCTGTGCTCTGAACCTACTGACTTTGCAACCAACCAAAAAAAATATAAGTAACATATGAAGTAGAGCTATCAATGAAAACAAAAAGAAGAGGAGAAAAAAATGAATAATGAAGTAGACATAATGAACTCGGGTTGCCTCCCAAGAAGCGCCACATTTTACGTCGTTGGCTGGACGTCCTATTTTCAAGCCTCTTTCAACAGAGTTGTCGAGCTGTCTCAACTAGTGGTATCTCCAAGGTAAATTTTGAGCCTATGTCCGTTTACCTTAAACTCATGTTGATCTCTTTCATTTCGTAAGGTAACTACATGAAAGGAGATACCTGTGTCACTCGAAACGGTCCTAACCATTTCGACTTAAACTTACCGGGGAATAATTTTAACCTTGAATTATAGAGAAGCACCAGCTGTCCTGGCTGGAAATCTCGCCTTATAATCTTCTTGTCATGCCAAGCTTTCGTCTTTTCTTTGTAAATCCTTGAGCTTTCATAGGCTTGGTGACGGAATTCTTCAAGTTCCTGAAGCTGGTACATCCGCTTCTCTCCTGCTTTTCCTAAGTCAAAATTAAGTGATTTCAGTGCCCAAAAAGCTTTATGTTCTAATTCGATTGGTAAGTGGCATGCTTTCCCAAACACTAAATGATAAGGAGACATTCCAATTGGTGTTTTAAAAGCCGTCCTATAGGCCCATAAAGCATCATCAAGGCGTTGTGACCAATCTTTTCTTGATGGGCTCACTGTCTTCTCCAAGATTCTCTTGATTTCCTTGTTTGACACTTCTGCTTGCCCGTTCGTTTGAGGATGGTAAGGCATTGCAATCTTGTGCTTCACCCCATACTTTTTTAGTAAGGCCTCAAACTGCTTGTTACAAAAATGTTTCCCTTCATTGCTGATGATCGCTCTTGGAGTTCCAAATCTTGTAAAAATATGCTTTTTCAAAAACCTCACAGCAACATTAGCATCGTTAGTGGGGAGAGCCATGGCTTCCACCCACTTAGATACGTAATCAACTGCCAATAATATATATTTGTTGTTGTAAGATGAAATGAAAGGGCCCATGACATCAATACCCCAGACGTCAAAAAGTTCTACTTCCAGTATGTTGTTGAGGGGCATTTCATTCCTTCGAGAGATGTTTTCGATGCACTGGCACCTATCACATTTAGTCACAAACTCATGAGAATCCTTAATTAACGTTGGCCAATAAAAACCACACTGAAGAACTTTAGAAGTTGTCTTATTTCCCCCAAAATGTCCTCCATATGGTGAGTCATGGCTGCGACGCAAAATTTCTTGTTGTTCCCCTCCTGGCACACATCTTCTTAGCATTTGATCTGCACATTACTTGAAGAGAAAAGGTTCATCCCATACATAAAACTTAACTTCGTGCAAGAACCTCTTCTTTTGTTGATAATTCAAATCAGGAAGTATGTAACCAGACACAATGTAATTTACTATATCAGCAAACCATGGTACCTGTGTTTGCGTTACTGCCCATACCTATTCATCAGGGAAATACTCATTGATATGCTTCTTGTCTCTCTCCGATCCCTCATATTCCAATCTAGATAGATGGTCAGCAACTAGATTCTCTTATCCTTTCTTGTCCCTAATCTCAAGATCAAATTCTTGTAATAACAACACCCACCTGATCAAACGAGGCTTTGTATCCTTCTTATCTATCAAATACTTAATTGCAGCATGATCAGTGAAAACAATAACCTTAGTACCCACAAGATAAGATCGGAATTTGTCAAATGCAAAAACCACAGCCAACAATTTTTTCTCAGTTGTGGTGTAGTTTGTCTAAGCCTCATCTAAAGTCCTACTTGCATAATAGATGGGGTGAAAAATTCTATTTTTACGCTGACCTAAGACAGAGCCTACTGCATAGTCACTTGCATCACACATCAAATCAAAAGGGAGAGTCCAATCTGGAGCTACCATTATGGGCGCAGAAATTAACCTTCTTTTCAACTCCTCGAATGTAGCAAGACAGTCCTCATCAAACTTAAATGGTGCATCCTTCTCCAAGAGATTGCACAAGGGTTTAGCAGTCTTTGAGAAATCCTTAATGAAACGCCTATAAAAACCCGCATGTCCCAAAAAACTTCTAATTGCTTTCACAGAAGTAGGAGGTGGCAGTTTATTGATTGCCTCTATTTTGGCCTTGTCCACTTCAATACCCTTGCTAGAACCTGTGACCAAGAACAATCCCTTTTTGGACCATGAAATGGCATTTTTCCCAATTAAGAATCAAATTTGTTTCAACACAACGTTTTAAGACTATAGCAAGGTTATGAAGGCACTTATCAAATGACTCCCCAAAAACCGAGAAATCGTCCATGAAAACCTCTATGCAATTTTCAATCAAATCTGAAAAAATTGTCATCATACACCTTTGGAACGTAGAAGGAGCATTACATAATCCAAAGGGCATTCTTCGGAAGGCAAAAGTCCCATACCGGCATGTAAACATGGTTTTCTCTTGATCATCAGGTGCAATAGCTATTTGATTATATCCAGAGTAGCCATCAAGGAAACAGTAATATTCCTTACCAGCGAGTCGAACGAGCATCTGGTCAATGAATGGTAGTGGAAAATGATCCTTCCTTATCGCCTTGTTCAGTTTCCGGTAGTCCATGCAAATACGCCATCCTGTGACAGTTCTAGTAGGAATTAGCTCATTCTTTTCATTTGCTACAACTGTCATTCCACCTTTTATTGGAACACATTGCACCGGACTAACCCATGAGCTATCAGAAATTGGGTAGATTATACCTGCATCGAGCCACTTTATGATTTCTTTCTTAAATACCTCTTTCATGACAGGATTGAGGCGACGTTGACTTTCAATTGACGCCTTATGACCATCTTCCAATAAGATTTTGTGCATGCAAATTGCTGGGCTTATCCCTTTAATATCTACAATTGTCCATCCCAATGCATCTTTGTATTCCCTGAGCACTTTTAGGAGCTTTTTTTTCTTGCACTTTGGTGAGTTCTGAAGAAATAATAACTGGTAGTGTGGAAGAATTACCAAGAAAAGCATACCTTAAGTGAATCAGGAGGGTTTTCAATTCAAGAATAGGTGGTTGCTCAACTCATGACTTTAATGTGGATACTGGCCTGCCCAAATGTTCAAATTGGTTGCACTCCTCCCGATTTCTGGGCGATACTTCTAATTGGTTATGCACCGCCAATTGATTTAGGTCCTCCTCATTTTCCTTCCCTTGCAACATAGGATCAAGTGGATCATACGAATATGCTTCTCCAAAAGTCTCTGCTACTAACCTATCCAAAATATCAATTGAAAAACAAGTATCAGGTTCCTCAGGAAATTTCAAGGATCTAAAGACATTAATAGTCACTGCTTGCTCATTAAGCCTCATCGTCAATTCTCCCTTTTGAACATCAATAAGTGCTCTTCCTATTGCTAAAAATGGCCTACCCAAGATAATAGGAATTTCTCTATCTTCATCGAAATCTAGTACCACAAAATTAGCAGGAAAAATAAACTTATCAACCTTAACCAATACATCTTCAATTATGCCTCGAGGGTATGCTAATGACCTATCAGCAAGCTGTAATGTGACAGAAGTAGGTTTTACTTCCCCCAAACTTAATTCCTTAAACACAGACAAAGGCATTAGGTTGATACTTGCACCCAAATCGCATAAAGCCCTACCTTCGAAACTTGTTCCGATGGAATAAGGGATGGTGAAACTACCTGGATCCTTGAGTTTAGGGGGTAGTTTGTGTTGAAGAATGGCACTGCACTCCTTGGTCAAGGCTGCAGTTTCATAGTCACCCAACTTACGTTTACGTGAGAGTATGTCCTTCATGAATTTCACGTAGCTAGGCATCTGCTCCAATGCTTCTGCAAAAGGGATGTTAATATGCAATCTTTTAAAAATATCAAGAAATTTTCTAAATTGCTTATCATCTTTGAACCGTTGTGCCCTTTGTGGGAATGGGAGCCGGGGGTACGGCTTCTCCTTAGCAGTTGGTACATCAACATTCTCAGCATTATCTACACCCTCCTTACCACGTTTCTGAGTTTCATCAGTTGACTCAATGGCTGAAGGATCGTTGTTGTCATCCTGTGTCACGACATGTGTCGTGACATGCTCTGGTTCTGCATCTTGATCCACTCCTTTCCCGATTTCACGCCCATTTCTGAGCATGATGGCTTTAACCTGCTCTCTTGCTTTATTCCTTGGGTTCACTTCCGTGTCACTAGGTAGTATGCCTTGGGGACGATTATTGAAAGCCTGTGCCAATTGCTCGACTTGCACCTCCAAGTTCCTGAGTTGACTTGACTGAACCTGAAACATTGAAGTAGAGGTATTAGTAAGATTAATCAGGGCTTCCTCTAATTTAGATAATTTATTAGGAGGAGGAGGAGGATTAGATTTGTGTTGAGCTTGGAATCCTGGTGGTTGGTTTGGCTTTGAGTTAGCATAAGAGAAGTTCGGATGATTGCGCCACCCCCGGTTGTAGGTATTTGAATAAGGATTGTACCTTGAATTTCCCCCTACAAAGTTCACCGATTCCTGAAGTTCTTCACATTGATCAGAATAAACATCTCCTCCTTGAGTGCAGCCCGATCCCACTCCTTGCACTTTAAGCGAAGCTACATCCCTTGACAAAGCATCAATCTTTGCCGTCAATGCCACGACCGCATCAACTTAATGGATTCCTGCTGATCCTCTCCCTGTTGAGACTCTTTCAGCTGGCCATTGCTAGTTATTGTTGGCCATTTCTTCAAGCAGCTCATAGGCCTCAGTCTCAGATTTTCCCATTATGGATCCTCCTGCTGCTGCATCAATAGTCGTCTGAAGAGTATCTGCAAGACCATTGTAAAAAATTTGAATTAGTAACCATTGAGGAATATCATGACGAGGACATGCACGCATTAGCTCCTTAAATAGCTCCCATGCATAATGAAGATTTTCTGTAGCGTGCTGCCGGAATGATGTGATGTCGTTTCTCAGCCTCATAATCTTGCTCGGTGGGAAGTATTTGCTGAGAAACTTCTGAGCTACCATCTCCCATGTGTTCAAAGAGCCCGGTGGAAGAGAATTTAACCAAGCTTTCGCTTTATCCCTTAATGAAAAAGGGAATAGTCGCATTCAGACTGCTTAAGTCGGGACTCCATTGAACCGAAAAGTATCGCAAATCTCCAAAAATCTAGCAAGATGATCATGTGGATCTTCGTTTGGCATTCCCCCAAAAGAAGCTGTTGTTAGCAACATATGGATGATAGCCGGCATGATTTCAAAGTTGTTTGCTGCAATGGGCGGCCTCAATATGCTAGATCGATTCATCACTTGCGGTTGAGCATAATCCCGCAAGGTTCGTGGCTGAGGCCTCTAATTAGCTTCTGGCTCCCATGCCAAGACTTCTCCCTCGGCGAGAGGGAGTTGTTCTCTTCTGCCCTCCTCCATATCAACTTGTCTGATGTGTGCTTGTCTTTGCTCCCTTAACCTTTGATGAAAGGTTCTTTCAATTTTCGGGTTGTAAGGAACAAGATCACCACCACCAGCTCAGCGCATATAACGAGTAGTATCTGAAAAATAGACAATTAAACAAAATTAAAAGGAATGAACTAAGGATAACTTGCCTGGTATTAATATCAATCGAAATTTTGAAAAATTAAGTCCTCGGCAACGGCGCCAAAAACTTGTTCGCGATTTTAGAATCGGAATACGCAAGTGTACGTGTCAGAACAAATAATAAAGTGATGAGATCAAGTGTCGTACCCACAGAGTCCTAACTTCAGAATCCAACTAATTATTAAAATTAAAACAATTATCCTTATTCAAACAATCAAAAGTGAAGGCAATTGAATCGAAGAAATCAACAATGAAATCAAATAACAATAATTCAGATTATGAAAACCTAAGGATCGCAACTTCCCCTAGTCATTATTCTATTTCCGACCTGTCTCTACTTATGCCGTCAGTTGATTGATGTTACTAATCTAAGGTTCGATTCTCGCCTTACGCAGCTCTCGCTTGTAGTAAGATCGTACTCTCAAGATTGTGCTAACCTACTCTATCTCTAGGTGGTTAATCACATGAAAGCCCTTTAAGTTTCAACCCTAATTGATTACCTGGAGTGATCGGGTATATCTCTATCCCTCTCACGAATAATTTTGTCTCTCGACACAAATTAACCTAGGTTATATTTTACCTGGCTTAATCTAATATTCCTCTCTCGAGTTCAATTAGAGTTCCACTTCAACCTAATTGTTGATCAGGCAATTAAGTTGCATTAAGAACGGTAAAAATACAAGCAACACAATCAATCAACAAACATAATTGAGATAGATACGAAATTAAAATAAACAACTAGGTTTCATTGGTCACCTTATGATGGAATGTTTAGTTCATGGTGAAAACAAAATTAAATAATGACAAGAATAGAGAAGACATCATCCAATTGAAAATGAAGAAAGGAAGAAACAAATGATGCAAACTAATTTGGCATCTCCGCTCGAATTCGATCTTCCTCCTTTTCTTCAATGAACCTTATCCTCACGTCTTCAGCCCAAGGATCCGATTCCCTGCTTCAGAAGATTCAAGTTGCCTCTTCTCTAATTTCTTCGCCTTTAAATAGAGAAATTTTTCTTTCCTAATATCTTTCAAGATAATATTCTATCCAAATCTCCGTTTCCAAAAATATCTCTCATAATATAAGGGACATATTTTGATTTTCCTCTGACATCTTCGAGGATTCCTCAACGATTCTTCTTGATCTCGACATCCCACAAGTCAAGGAAACCTGATATTTTCATATCCAGCAGATTTTGGGTGAATGTCATGACACCATGTTACGAAAAGTTGGAACATAACAGAACATAATGCAATTTGTGCTCATTTGTAATGACATAATGTCATGACATTGCTGAAAGCTCGTAATCTTTGATTTCCTGGTTTTCTTCTCGTGCCCGGATTAACTTGTAACTTGCAAAATAATACCAACTCAGTACCTAACATCACAAAACACCATGGGGACAAGAAAATATATATAAAAAAAAAAGACCAATGAGTATCCTAACTAAAACAAATGTAAAATTGACTTCAACTAGACATTTCACAACCATTTAATATTCAAAAGTGATTAAATAACTCTATTTCTCCTAGTGTTATCAGCTGCTACTGTGATTGAGCAAGCCACAACACTTATTGATCAGTGCTGGAGCAAGGCTACTACCGTGATCGAGAAAGCCACAGCAGTGATCGACCGCTGCTCGAGCAAGGCTGCTACCGTGCCGCTACGCTACCGCGCTGCTATGCTACCACGGTACCGTGGTCGAGCAAGGCTCCCACAATGGTACCGTGGTCGAGGAAGCTGCTGCAATGCTACCGTGCTCGAGTAAAGCTGCGGTCGTGCTACCTTGGTACCGTGGTCGAGCAAGGCTGCTACAGTGGTCGAGCAAAAGCCACGGCAGTGATCGAGTACTGCACGAGCAAGGATGCTACCATGCTCCTACGCTATCGTGCTGCTATGCTATCGCGATACCATGGTCGAGTAAGGCTGCCACCTTGGTACCGCGGTCGAGGAAGGTGCAGCAATGCTGCAGTGCTCGAGCAAAGCTGCGGCCGTGCTACATTGGTACTGTGGTTGAGCAAGGCTGCTACCATGGTACCGTGGCCGAGCAAAAGCCATGGCAGTGATCGAGTACTGCTCGAGCAAGGATGCTACCGTGATTGAGCAAGCCACGACAGTGATCGATCAGTGCTGGAGCAAGGCTGCTGCCATGATCGAGGAAACCACAGCAGTGATCGATATGTGATGGAGCATTGTTCGAGGAAGGCTGCTACCGTGCTGCTATCCTACCGCGGTACCGTGGTCGAGCAAGGCTGCCAGCGTGGTACCATGGTCGAGGAAGCTGCTGCAATGCTACCGTGCTCAAGCAAAGCTGCGGCCGTGCTACCTTGGCACCATGGTCGAGCAAGGCTGCTACCGTGGCACCGTGGTAGAGCAAAAGCCACGGCAGTGATCGAGTACCAAGCCACGGCAGTGATCGATCAGCGCTGGAGCATGACTGCTACCGTGATCAACCAAGCCACGGCAGTGATGGAGTAGTGCTTGAGCAAGGTTGCTACCTGATCTAGAAAGCCACAGCAGTGATCGATCAGTGCTGGAGCAAGGCTGCTACCGTGATTGAGCAAGCCACAACAGTGATCTATCAGTGCTGGAGCAAGTTTGCTACCGTGATCGAGCAAGCCACAATAGTGATCGATCAGTGATCCAGCACTGCTCGAGCAAGGCTGCTACCGTGCTGCTAGCTACCGCGCTACTATACTATTGCGGTACTGTGGTCGAGCAAGGCTGCCACCGTGGTACCGTGGTCGAGGAGGTTGCTGCAATGCTACCGTGCTCGAGCAAAGCTACGACCATGCTACCTTGGTACTGTGGTCGAGCAAGGCTGCTACCGTGTTGCCATAGTCGAGCAATGCTACTACCGTGGAACCATGGCCGAGCAAAAGCCACGGAAGTGATCGAGTACTGCTCGAGCAAGGATGCTACCGTGATCCAGCAAGCCGCGGCAGTGATTGATCAGTGCTGGAGCAAGGCTGCTACCATTGTTGAGCATGCCATGACAGCGGTCAAGCAGTGCTTGATCAATGCTGCTACCATGATCTAGCAAGCCACAGCAGTGATCGATCAGTGCTGGAGCAAGGTTGCTGTTGTGATCAAGCAAGCCACAGCAGTGATCCATCAGTGTTGGAGCAAGGCTGCCACCGCGATCGAGCAAGCCACAACAGTGATTGAGCACTGCTCGAGCAAGGCTACTACCGTGCTGCTCCGCTACCGCGGTGCTATGCCACCACGGTATCGTGGTCGAACAAGGATGCCACCGTGGTACCATGGCCGAGGAAGCTGCTGCAATGCTATCGTATTCGAGCAAAGCTGCTGCCATGCTACCTTGGTATCGTGGTCGAGCAAGGTTGCTACCGTGGCACTATGGTCGAGCAAAAGCCACAGCAGTGATCGAGTAGTGCTCGAGCAAGGAGTCTACTGTGATCGACCAAGGAAAGGTAGTGATCGATCAGCGCTAGAACAAGGCTGCTACCGTGATCGACCAAGCCACAGCAGTGATGGGGTAGTGCTTGAGCAAGCCACAACAGTGATCCATCTGTGCTGGAGCAAGGCTGCTATTGTGATCGACCGAGCCACAACAGTGATCTATCAGTGTTGGATCAAGTCTTCTACTGCGATCGAGCAAGCCACAGCAGTGATCGATCAGTGATCCAACACTACTCGAGCAAGGCTACTACCGTGCTGCTACGCTACCGCGCTTCTATGCTATCGCAGTATCGTGGTCGAGCAAGGCTGCCAACGTGGTACAGTGTTCGAGGAAGCTACTGCAATGCTACCATGCTCGAGCAAGCAATGCTACCATGCTCGAGCAAAGCTGCGGCTGTGCTACTTTGGTACCGTGGTCGAGCAAGGCTGCTACCGTGGTACCGTGGTCGAGCAAAAGTCACGGCAGTGATCCAGAACTGCTCGAGCAAGGATGCTACCGCGCTGCTACACTACGGCGCTGCTATGCTACCACTGTACGGTGGTCGAGCAAGGATGCCACTGTGGTACTGTTGTCAAGGAAGGTGCTACAATGCAACCGTGGTTGAGCAAAGTTGCCGCCGCGGTACCTTGGTACCATGGTCGAACAAAGCTGGTACCGTGGTCGACCACAAGCCACGACAGTGATCGAGTACTGCTCTAGCAAGGATGCTACCGTGATCGAGCAAGCCGCGACAATGATCGATCAGTGCTGGAGCAAGGCTGCTACCGTGATCGAGCAGGCCACGACATTGATCGAGCAGTGCTTGAGCAAGGCTGCTACCATGAGCGAGCAAGCCACAACAATGGTCGATCAGTGCTGGAACAAGGCTGCTGCCGTGATCGAGGAAGCCACAACAGTGGTTGATCAGTGATCGAGCACTGCTCGAGGAAGGCTGCTACCGAGCTGCTACGCTACCGCGCTGCTATGCCATCGCGGTACCGAGGCAGAGCAGGGCTGCCACTGTGGTACCGTGATCGAGGAAACTGCTGCAATGCTACCGTGCTCTGGCAAAGCTGCAGCCGTCCTACCTTG
Organism: Lagerstroemia speciosa; assembly: GCA_037672795.1. Lineage (NCBI taxonomy): Eukaryota > Viridiplantae > Streptophyta > Magnoliopsida > Myrtales > Lythraceae > Lagerstroemia > Lagerstroemia speciosa. The sequence goes on along the minus strand of CM075290.1, from coordinate 1,181,361 downwards.
TTACCGTGGTCGAGTAAGGCTTCTACCGTGGCACCGTGGTCGAGCAAAAGCTACGGCAATGATCGAGTAATGCTCATGCAAGGATGATAGCATGATCGAGCAAGCCATGGCAATGATGGAACTGTGCTGGAGCAAGGCTGCTACCGTGATCGAGCAAGCCACGACAGTGATCGAGCAGTGCTTGAGCAAGGTTGCTAGCGTGATCGATCAGTGCTGGAGCACGACTGCTACCGTGATCTAGCATGCCACAGCAGTGATCTAGCAATGCTTGAGCAAGGCTGCTACCGTGCTGCTACCGTGCTGCTACGCTACTGCGCTGCTGCGCTACCACGGTACCATGGTCGAGTAAGGCTGCCACCGTGGTACCGTGGTCGACGAATCTGTTGCAATGCTACCGTGCTCGAGCAAAGTTTCGGCCGTGCTACCATGGTACCGTGGTCGAGCAAGGCTACTACCATTGTACGGTGGCCGAGCAAAAGCCACGACAGTGATCGGGTACTGCTCGAGCAAGGAGGCTACCGTGATCGAGCAAGCCACGGCAATGATTGATTAGTGCTGGGCCAAGGCTGCTACCATTATCAAGTAAGCCACGACAGCGATTGATCAGTGATGGAGCAAGGCTGCTACCGTGATCGAACAAGCCACAGTAGTGATCGAGCAGTGCTGGAGCAAGGCTGCTACCGTGATCAACCAAGCCACAACAGTGATCAATCAGTGCTGGAGCAAGTCTGCTACCGTGATCGAGCAAACCACAGCAGTGATCGATCAGTGATCCAGCACTGCTCGAGCAAGGCTGCTACGCAACCGCGCTGCTGTGCTATAGCGGTACCGTGGTCGAGCAAGGCTGCCATCGTGGTACCGTGGTCGAGGAGTCTACTGTAATGCTACCATGCTCGAGCAAAGCTGCGACCGTGCTACCTTGGTACCCTGGTTGAGCAAGGTTGCTACCGTGTTACCATAGTCGAGCAATGCTGCTACCGCGGTACCATGGCAGAGCAAAAGCCACGGCAGTGATTGAGTACTGCTAGAGCAAGGATGCTACCGTGATCGAGCAAGCCACGATAGTGATTGATCAGTGCTGGAGCAAGGCTGCTACCATTGTCGAGCAAGCCACGGCAACGAACGAGCAGAGCTTGATCTAGGCTGCTACCATGATCTAGCAAGCCATAGCAGTGATCGATCAGTGTTGAAGCAAGGCTACTACCGTGATCGAGCAGGCCACAGTAGTGATCGATCAGTGCTGGAGCAAGGCTACTACCGTGATCGAGCAGGCCACAGTAGTGATCAATTAGTGCTGGAGCAAGGCTACCACCGCGATCGAGCACGCCAGAGTAGTGATCCATCAGTGATCGAGCACTGCTCGAGCAAGGCTGCTGCAGTGGTGCTACGCTACCGCGCTGCTATGCTACCGTGGTACTGTGCTCCAACAAGGATGCCACCGTGATACCATGGTCGAGGAAGCTGCTGCAATGCTACCGTGCGAGAGCAAAGCTGCGGCCGCGCTACCTTGGTACCATGGTCGAGCAAGACTGCTACAGTGGTCGAGCAAAAGCCACAGCAGTCATCGAGTACTGCACGAGCAAGGATGCCACCGTGCTGCTATGCTATCGCGATACCGTGGTCGAGTAAGGCTGCCACCTTGGTACCGCGGTCGAGGAAGCTGCAGCAATGCTACAGTGCTTGAGCAAAGCTGCGGTCGTGCTACATGGGTACTATGGTCAAGCAAGGCTGCTACCGTGGTACCGTGGCCAAGCCAAAGTCATGGCAGTTATCGAGTACTGGTCGAGCAAGGATGCTACCGTGATCGAGCAAGCCACGACAGTGATCGATCAGTGCTCGAGCAAGGCTGCTACCGTGATCGAGTAAGGCACGGCAGTGATCGAACAGTGCTTGAGCAAGGCTGCTACCCCGATCTAGCTAGCCATAGCAAGGCTGCTGGAGCAAGGCTGCTACTGTGATCGAGGAAACCACAGCAGTGATCGATAAGTGATGGAGCATTGCCCGAGGAAGGCCGCTACCGTGCTGCTATCCTACCGCAGTTCCGTGGTCGAGCAAGGCTGCCACCGTGGTACCATGGTTGAGGAAGCTGCTGCAATGCTACCGTGCTTGAGCAAGGCTGTGGCCCTGCTACCTTGGCACCATGGTTGAGCAAGGCTGCTATCGTGGCACCGTGGTCGAGCAAAAGGCACTGCAGTGATCGAGTACTGCTCAAGCAAGCATGCTAGCATGATCGAGAAGGCCAAGGCAGTGATCGATCGGCGCTGGAGCAAGGCTGCTGCCGTGATCGAGGAAGGCACAACAATGGTCGATCAGTGATCGAGCACTGCTCGAGGAAGGCTACTGCCGAGCTGCTATGCCACCGCGGTACTGAGGCAGAGCACGGCTGCCACTGTGGTACCGTGATCGAGGAAACTGCTGCAATGCTACCGTGCTCGAGCAAAGCTGCAGCCGTGCTACCTTGGTACCGTGGTCAAGCAAGGCTTCTACCATGGCACCGTGGTCAAGCAAGGCTTCTACTATGGCACCGTGGTCGAGCAAAAGCTGCGGTAGTGATCCAGTAATGCTCGAGCAAGGATGATAGCATGATCGAGCAAGCCATGGCAGTGATGGAATAGTGCTGGAGCAAGGCTGCTACCGTGATCGAGCAAGCCACGACAGTGATCGAGCAGTGCTTGAGCAAGGCTGCTAGCGTGATCGATCAGTGCCGGAGCAAGGCTGCTACCGTGTTCAAGCATGCCACAGCAGTGATCTAGCAATGCTCGAGCAAGGATGCTACCGTGCTGATACGCTACTGCGCTGCTGTGCTACCACGGTACCATGGTCGAGAAAGGCTACCACCGTGGTACCGTGGTCGAGAAAGCTATTGCAATGCTACCGTGCCCGAGCAAAGTTTTGGCCGTGCTACCAAGGTGCCATGGTCGATCAAGGCTGCTACCATTGTACCACGATCGAGCAAGGATGCTACCATTGTACCGTGGCAGAGCAAAAGCCACGGCAGTGATTGGGTACTGCTCGAGCAAGGATGCTACGGTGATCGAGCAAGCCACGGCACTGATTGATTTGTGTTGGACCAAGGCTGCCACCATTGTCGAGTAAGCCACGATGGCGATCGATCAGTGATGGAGCAAGGCTGCTACCGTGATCGAGCAAGCCACAGTAGTGATCGAGCAGTGCTGGAGCAAGGCTGCTACCATGATCGACCAAGCCACAACAGTGATCTATCAGTGCTGGAGCAAGTCTACTACCGTGATCGAGCAAGCAACAGCAGTGATCGATCAGTGATCCAGCACTGCTCGCGCAAGGCTGCTACACAACCGCGCTGCTGTGCTACAGCGGTACCGTGGTCGAGCAAGGCTACCACCGTGGTACCGTGGTCGAGGAAGCTGCTGCAATGCTACCGTGCTCGAGCAACGCTGTGGCTGTGGTACCTTGGTACCGTTGTCGAGCAAGACTGCTACCGTGGTATCGTGGCCGAGCAAAAGCCACTACAGTCATCGAGTACTGCTCGAGCAAGGATGCTACCGTGATCGAGCAAGCCACGGCAGTGATCGATTAGTGCTGGAGCATGGCTGCTACCGAGATCGAGCAAGCCATGGCAGTGATCGATAAGTGCTGGAGCAAGGCTGCTACCGTGATCGAGCAAGCCACCGTAGTGACCAATCAGTGCTGGAGCAAGGCCGCTACCATGGTCGAGCAAGCCACAACAGTGATCGAGCACTGCTTGTGCTGCTACGCTACCGTGCTGTTATGCTACCTTGGTACCGCGGTCGAGCAAGGCAACCACCGTGGTACCGTGGTCGAGGAAGCTACTGCAATGGTACTGTGCTCGAGCAAAGCTGCGGCCCTGCTACCTTGGTACCGTGGTCGAGCAAGGCTACTTCCGTGGTACCGTGGTCGAGCATGGCAGCTACCGTGGTACCGCAGCCAAGCAAAAGCCACATCAGCGATCGAATACTGCCCGAGCAAGGGTGCTATCATGGTCGAGCAAACCATGGTAGTGATTGATCAGTGCTGGAGCAAGGCTGCTACCGTGATCGAGCAAGCCACCGTAGTGACCGATCAGTGCTGGAGCAAGGCTGCTATCGTGATCGAGCAAGCCACAACAGTGATCGATCACTGATCAAACACTGCTGGTGCTACTACGCAAACATGCTGCCACCGTGGTACCGTGGTCGAGGAAGCTACTGCAATGCTACAGTACTCAACCAAAGCCGCGGCCGTGCCACCTTTGTACCATGGCCGAGCAAGGCTACTTCCGTGGTACCGTGGTCAAGCATGGCTTCTACCGTGGTACCGTGGCCAAGCAAAAGCCACTGCAGTGATCGAATACTGCTCGAGCAAGGATGCTATCATGATCGAGAAAACCAAGGCAGTGATCAATCAGTGCTGGAGCAAGGCTGCTACCGTGATCGAGCAAGCCATGGCAGTGATCGAGTAGTGCTTCAGCAAGGCTGCTACCCTGATCGAGCGAGCCACAGCAGCGATTGATCAGTGCTGGAGCAAGGCTGCTACCATGATCGAGCAAGCCACAGCAATGGCTGATCACTTCTGGAGCAACGCTGCTACCGTGATCGAGCAAGCCATTGCAGTGATCGATCAGTGATCGAGCACTGCTCGAGCAAGGCTGCTACGGTGCTACCACGCTACCACGTTGCTATGCTACCACGTTACCATGGTCGAGCAAGGCTGCCACCATGGTACAGTAGTCGAGGAAGCTGCTGCCACGCTACCGTGGTCGAGGAAGCTGCTACAATGCTCGAGCAAAGCCGCGGCCTTGCTACCTTGGTACAGTGGTCGAGCAAGGCTGCTACCGTGGTACTGTGGTCAGGCAAAAGCCACGGCAGTGATCGAGCACTGCTCAAGCAAGGATGCTACCGTGATCGAGCGAGCGACGGCAGTGATCGATCAGTACTGGAGCAAGGTTGCTACTGTGGTCTAGCAAGCCACGGTAGTTATCGAGCAGTGCTTGAGCAAGGGTGCTACCGTGATCTAGCAAGCCACAACAGTGATCGATCAGTGCTGGAGCAAGGCTGCTATTGTGATCGAGCAAGCCACCACAGTGATTGATCAGTGCTGAAGCAAGGCTGCTTCAGTGATCGAGCAAGCCACAACAGTGATCGATCAGTGCTGGAGCAAGGCTGCTACAGTGATCGAGCAAGCCACGGCTGTGATGGAATAGTGCTGTAACAAGACTGCAAACATGATCGAGCAAGCCACAGCAGTGATCGATCAGTGTTGAAGCAAGGCTGCCACCGTGAACAAGCAAGCCACCCCATTGATCGATCAGTGATCCAGCACTGCTCAAGCAAGGCTGCTTCCATGCTGCTACGCTACCGCGGGGCTATGCTACCACGGTACCGTGTTCGAGCAAGGTTGCCACAGTGGAACCGTGGTGGAGGAAACTGCTGCAATGCTACCGTGCTACCTTGGTACCGTGGTCGAGAAGGGCTGCTTCCGTGGTACCGTGGCCGAGCAAAAGCCACGGCAATGATCAAGTGCTGCTTGAGTGAGGCTGCTACCCTGGTCGAGCAAGCCACGGTAGTGATCAATCAGTGCTTGTGCAAGGTTGCTACCATGATCGGGTAAGCCACTGCAGTCATCAAGTAGTGCTTGAGCGAGGCCGCTGCCCTGAACGAGCAAGCCACACCAGTGATCAGTGCTGGAGCAAGGCTGCTACCGTGATCCAGCACGCCACAACGGTGATCGATCAGGGCAGGAGCAAGGCAGCTACCGTCTTCGAGCAAGCCATAGCAGTGATCGATCAGTGATCGAGCACTGCTCGAGCAAGGCTGCTGCCGTGCTGCTACGCTATCGCGCTGCCATGCTACCGCGATACCGTGGTCGAGCAAGGCTGCCACCGTGGTACCGTGGTCGAGGAAGCTGTTGCAATGCTACCGTGCTCGAGCAAAGCTGCAGTTATGCTACCTGGGTACCGTGGTCGAGCAAGGCTGCTACCGTCATGGGTCGAGCAAAAGCCACGGCAGTAATCAAGTATTGCTAGAGCACGGATGCTACCGTCATAGAGCAAGCCACGACCGTGATCCATCAGTGCTGCAGCAAGGATGCTACCGTCATTGAGCAGGCCACGGCAGTGATTGAGCAGTGCTTGAGGAAGGCTGCTACCATGATCTAGCAAGCCACAGCAGTGATTGATCAGTGCTGGAGCAAGGCTACTACGAAGATCGAGCAAGCCACGGCAGTGATCGATCAGTGCTGGAGCAAGGCTACTATAGTGCTCGAGCAAAGCTGCGGCCGTGCTGCACTGGTACCGTGGTCGAGCAAGGCTGCTACCCTGCTACATTGGTACCTTGGCCGAGCAAAAGCCATGACAGTACTGCTCGAGCAAGGATGCTAGAGCAAGCATGCTACCGTGATAGAGCAAGCCACAACAGTGATCAATAAGTGCCGAAGCAAGGCTGCTACCGTGATCTAGAAAGCCACAGCAGTGATCGAGCAATGCTTGAGGAAGGCTGCTACCGTGATCTGGCAAGCCACAGCATGAATGGATCAGTGATCGAGCCCCGCTCC